>OX596073.1:103837773-104157495 GCA_951394005.1 Protophormia terraenovae
ACACATTATATATCGTTACCCAGCAAAATAATCATTATGAGCTTCCAAAAAAGAAGAGTTTCTCCACTTCAAAACCATAACAAAGTGCATATTTTAAACTCTTTTGGAAGTTCTTAATAATTACTTCCAAAAAAGTGAAAATAAATTAATTTTTAGCGGGAAAATAATTTTTAGGTTAATAATTTCTATATTTTATATTTTAATAAGATTAGAACAGGATTTATGTTAAAAAAATGGTACAAACATAGTTTTAAGGGAGGTACTTCAAAAGAAATGAACAAGAAGTATAAAATTAGTTCAGCTCACTCAATTGAACTATTTAGTTCGCTCTTTTAGTTCATTCGCTTAGTTGACTTTCAGTGAAACAGCTCGTTACACGAATGAGTTTTAGTAAACAATCCCCAAAATGAGCTGTTTCATTAAATGATAACTGAGCGAATGAGCAAAAAGAGCGAGAGCTACTTCAACATATCTGTTTACTGAAAAGCATTCACTTAATAAGCTACAGCCTAAAAGTAGACACTAACTAATAGCAAAATTAATTTGTAGAATATGTCTTTTTATGTACATTTCAAATATAGGACCAAAATGAAAGAAGTGAGCGCAAAAGAAAATTGCTCATACGTTTTGCACAACAGCTCAGTATTGATCTAAAAGCGCTCAAAAAAATTAATGATTCATTCACAGTTGAGTGAATCGTTCAATTGGACTAGTTCGGTCATGAACTACACAAGTCTAGTATAAAAGAAGAACATCCTACCAATGACAACCATGTGTTAAAAAAAGAACTTCTTCAGCTCTTTTTTACCACTAATTTCTTCCAATGAACACACAATGTTAAATTCATGACTTTTACATAGTTTCTTTTTTGCTATATTTGAATTTTCTGCTGGATTTTTTTTAAATTGGTAAGTAAATGCTGTATTATGTTCGCATAAATGTGCAAGTGTATAAAAGTCAGCAGCTTCCTTTTTAATAATCCTGTTAATTATTTATTTATTTATTTATTTATTTATTTATTTATTTATTTATTTATTTATTTATTTATTTATTTATTTATTTATTTATTTATTTATTTATTAAACCTTTATTTTTTTGATAACTATCGATCACTATGTAATACTCGTATCCTTTGTGGAGTATGGGAAATTTTTCAAAGAATTGTTTTTTAATTATACATTTGGTGAGTTCTTTACCTTACATCGCATGGTTTTGTATGGTATGTATATGCCATTTCAGGTACACTATTCCCAACTGTACCTCTACTCGTTCATCTAAGGAGTTTTTAAATTAAAAACTTACAATTCGAAAGTTATCATTACATCTTAATTACCCTTAGCTCCTGTTTTGTGTTTTACATTTTTTTCCAAAATTTAATTTATAATTTTAATTTTGAACATTTTCCGTTTTTAAGTAAACACACCTGTTATATGACAGTTCTAACGTTTAAAGATGGTCCTGCCAACCACAAAATTTCGCTTTTTTATCTCCTGATTGGTATAATATCACAGATTTAACATATTGTCAATTTTTTTCCAAAAATATTAGCTTTTACTTTTTTAATTTCCGGTGTATATGAACATTTTACAACACACATTTAAAATAAATTAAGGCAAAACAGACTATATAACATAACTTTGCGAATAATGGGGTTAAAAGATTTATTTTTCAGTGTGAGGTTTAGTAGACGTAATATTAATAACTCGTAGAAGAACGGATTGCAAAATGGGCCATATGCAAATGGGGTTTTGCATATGGCCCATTTTGAATATAAGCCTCCGATAATATAGCACTTATACGCACCCCTTACTTGCAATTAAAAATATTGGGATATGAAAATTTTCAAGTTAGTAACTCGTCAAAAAGTAATCGTGATAAGTGAAACTAATTGCAAATAGTGCGTGAGGTACTGCCACTTCCTTTTAGGTTCTTACAATTTTCGATGACAATAACTGAATTTTCCCCATCTGACAGATAAAAAAGGACCATCACCCATAACTTTTATTCATGAAAAAAGCCTTAGAGTTGCAATATAGGGAATTTTTAAATTAGTCTTCTCTCATTAAAATTAAAAATTTTGTATTAACGACTTATTTATTTTGACTTTAATTTTAATCCGCTTTGTCCTAAATATTTTTCCATGTAGTTAATTTTTGTTATGAAATTCTTTGATCACCGATTTGGAGTAAATTCTCCAAATAGGTGGACCAGAATTGCTTATTTTCAATAAAATTTCAAAAATTTCGGATTTAAATCATCTATAAACTGTACTTTACATTTCTTAATCTGCCAAATAACTTAGAAGATATTAAGAATAAAATGTGTTAAATATCAAACGAATCATATTTCATTTAAATCCATGCATACATTTTGACTTTTTTTCTATTAGGCAATGGTGTTTCAATTACGAATCGTACTAAGAATAAACACAATTCTTAAATGGTATACATACTAGGGTTTATCAAATCGACTTTCGAATAATCGAACAATCGACTTTTTGTTGTAAAAAGTCGAAATCGACTTTTTGATTTGAAAATTGTCGATAAATCGACTTTCTTGATGCCAAAAGTCGAAAATAGTCGGAAAAAGTCGAAAATAGTCGCAAAGTCGAAAATAGTCGGAAAAAGTCGAAAATAGTCGAAAAGTCGAAAATAGTCGGAAAAAGTCGAAAATAGTCGAAAAGTCGGAAAAAGTTGAAAATAGTCGGAAAAAGTCGAAAATAGTCGGAAAAAGTCGAAAAGTCGGAAAAAGTCGAAAATAGTCGGAAAGTAGAAAAATGTTTAAAAAATTATACTAATTAAAATGAATAGTTTCTTTTCAGCTTTTATTTATATACCATTAAACCGTGTAGTTAATACATATTTTTGTGTGTAACTAGCACTCTCATTGGATAGATTTGTTTGTTAATCAATATATTTGTTTGCGTTGTATTCATTTTTATTTTTTATTAGACAATTAACAAAAAATAGTCAATAGTCAAAAAAGGTCGAAAAGTCGAAAATAGTCGGAAAAAGTCGAAAATAGTCGGAAAGTCGAAAATAGTCGGAAAAAGTCGAAAATAGTCGGAAAAAGTTGAAAATAGTTGAAAAGTCGAAAGTAGTCGGAAAAAGTCGAAGATAGTCCGAAAAAGTCGAAAAGTCAAAAATAGTCGGAAAAAGTCGAAAATAGCCGGAAAAAGTCGAAAATAGTCGGAAAAAGTCGAAAAGTCGAAAAATCGACTATTTAAAAATTAAAAAAAGTCCAAAAATCGGAAAGCCCTGTTAAGTCAAACTCTTGAAAAATCAAAAACAAAAATTAGAAAAACGAATAGAAAAAACAGTAGTTCATTTCTGGGACATTTCGCGAATTTTACCATGAACGTTCATCATCAGGAACATTTATATCCATACACAATGTTAAAATTTTATACATCAAAATTGTTTCTTAACAAAAAGATTTTAAAATTGTTCACACAATTTTTATTTATAATTTCAAATATTTTTTTTTTATTTTTTAAGTTTTGCTTTGATTTTTTTATACATTTTCTTTTGTTGTGTGTATATGTAATTGACTTTTAAGGGAAAGTATAACTGAAAACGTTCTTTCTAATTATAATCGTACTTTGCTATTTATTCTATAATGAAAATCTCTTTATCCAAAAGACTCTATATTTATAAATATAGAGTCTTTGCTTTGACTATTGAAAATACTAAAAAACAAGTGAGGAAAATATAGTCTGTTAAGCCCGACCTCTCTGTATGTACATCAAAATTCGCGTAGGATTTTTGATTTTGACTTTTGCACTGTAATTTTCACTTATATAAAACTTATTTGTATCAAATATTAACAAACATATTTATCGAATTTATCTACGTTAAATATTGCCATAATTAAGGCATTATAATCGTTAAACACCTATTCAGAAGAGACGTTTGAGTCATTCCATTTAAAACCAACCAGCTGATTTTCCCACCTGTTCCGACTTTGATAATATTTGGTACAATTATTATTATTGTCAAAAGTAAGACTAATTCAAAATTTCAGATAATTTCATCAAGTGGTTTGCGAAATATCGCGGTTTGAAAGTGCAAAATAGCTCAAAATATGTACAAAGTTGCATACACAAAATTACAAATATTTTTCGAAGTATTTATTATATAAGATTTATTGAGATGTAATATTAAAGGTATCAAAATTACCTTTAATATGACGTATAACATGACTTTTTTCTCAACATCAAAATGGTCCATATCTCGGGATTTTTCTCGGGAAAGTTGCATTCTGGGACTCGCAATTTGTATTGTTTTGTTTGTAATAAAATAGCAAAATCGCCAATTTCTTCCAAAAATCATCCGAATGTATTAAAATTCAGCAAGAATATTAATATTGATGCTGGTAACGCAAATGCCGAGTTTAAGTTTGATTACCGCGATAGTTCTCGATTTATAATATCTCAAAAATGAGGAAAATTGTATTTTTAAAAATACAAATATCTTCCAAAGTATTTAAGTTACAACGTTAATTAAGGCAAATATTTAAAGGTAATGAAATTACCTTTTAAATGATACCTGAAACATTTTTATGTTTCAGGTATAGTTTTTATGTTGAATTTTATTGGTGGATAATTCGCAAATTAAATTTCGCGGTCGCGTATTTCAAAAAGTGGTATTTTTAAATTCGTAAAAAATATATATGTAGAGGATGGATCCATTTTGAATGTTTTCTGTAAGTATCATGATGGGACTCTCAATGGCTTCTGAGTTATTACAAAAAATATAACGCAGTGTAAAATAAAAAAAAAAATATTTAATTTGAAAGAAATTTCAAGCATGAAATTGTTCACTTTATTCTGTGTGATTTTTTTCAATAACTCAGAAACTATTGAGAGTCCCAGCATGATACTTACAGAGAACATTCAGAATGGTTCCATTATCTACATATATATTTTTCACGAATTAAAAAATACCGCTTTTTGAAATACGCGACCGCGAAATTAAATTTCGCGAACCACTTGATAAAATTATCTGAAATTTTGAATTAGTCTTAGTCTTGACAAGAATAATGATTGTACCAAATATCATTAAACTCGCAGAGGAAAAGTCAAAAATTGTGTTGGTTTTAAATGGAATGACTGATCTGTATAAATTGAATAAATTATAAATGTATATTATTTCAATTGGTTTCGTCCTTGGACCACAAAATTGCGACTTGTAGTTTGATTACAAGATTTACATCGACTCTTTACTCTAAACCGATTGGATTACATTAAGATGGGTCTTCTACCAATATTTTGAGAAATGGAGTCAATTAAAAAAAAAATAAATAGATAGATAGATAGATAGATAGATAGATAGATAGAAAAATATTTAAGGTATTAAAATTCTGTTTAAACCAAAATATTCAAAAGGGAACGGACGTAAGCTAATACGAAAATACGAATTTCTTATTCTTTAAATTGTACCATAAACAAATGCCTTAATTATTTACAATTCAACTAAAGTAAATACATAAATATATGTACATAATCGGATATTCAAATATATATATATATATATATATATATATATATATATATATATATATATATATATATATATATATACTATCGGACAAAATAAAGTGCGGTTCTTTAGTCTTGCTATTTAGTTCATAATTATTGTCTTCTAGGTGCATAATGGTCTACATTTTTGGTGTCCAGGTAATTGCCGTATTATATTCTTTAAATTAATATGCAAAAAAAGTTTTTGAAATACGGGGCAAAAGTGTTGTGTTGGTCATGCATTTTGTTCGACACAATAAAGTGACACTTTACAGCATTTCCTAAAATTTTTTAAATTTTTTGATACAATATTGAAGGCATATTCTTAAGAAGTGCTAAATTTTATTATCCTATTCATTAATTCTATTAAAATTATTATTGCATTTAAAAAATAAGGATAAATTCGGCCATATTATCAGGAAGTCTTCGACCACAATCCAGTAAGATGTCTTGATTCTTGATAGAGAAAATTAACTAAGATTAACATAATTGTCTTTAAAGTGTAATAATTTAGAATCTGAGGTCAAAAAAAAAAAAAAAAAAAAAAAAAAAAAAAACATTTCATTATACAAAATTACAATTTAGAATGAAAATATGAAATTGAGGGCCAGAAACCCTAATACTGCGAAGTTAAGTCGTAGCTATATCGTAATTCTCGCCAAAAAGAATCTCATATTTCTAAGCGGAGAGATAAAGGAGGAAGTAATTTTAATTATTACAAGCCTAACTATCCAGGCAAGGTTCAAACAAATGGGTTTCATATATACCAAATTTAATAAAACCTTTTTTAATCGATCTTCTATTACAAAAGTTTAAAACTTCAGATTTTTCCATGGCAGTTTCCAAAATTTTCTCAGTTTTTTTTTAAAGTTTTAATAAGATTTATGTTTATTCATCCAAATAACTGCATTCAAGAATGGTTCTGGGATTTTAACGATTATTTTTCTATTACGGGTCGCTTTGTTATATTAGCACAAAAATGATGTGACTTTTACTTAGAATAGGTACTTCTAAAACTCTTATGTTTGAGCTTTTTCCTGGCTGTAAAAGCTAATATATTTATAATTACTTCTTTCTTTATGTATTTAAATGAAACTCATTCTCTTTTGGCGAGAATATTAATATCGTTACGATTTTACTTCGTAGTCTTAGGGTTTCTGCCCTCTCAATTTCATATTATTTTGATTCTAAATTGTAATTTTGTATAATGAAATGTTTTTTTTTTTTTTTTTTTTTTTTTTTTTTTTGCGCCAGATTATAAAATGTTGCACTTTAAAGATAATTACATTAATGTTAATTAGTTTTCTCTATCTGGAATCAAGAAATCTTACTTGATTGTGGTCGAAGACTTACCGATAATTTGGTCGAATTTATCCTTATTTTTCAAGTGCAATAATAATTTTAATAGAATTTAATGAATAGAATAATAAAATTTAGCACTTCTTAAGAATATGCCTTCCATTTTGTATCAAAAAATTTAAAAAATTTTAGGAAATGCTGTCAAAAAAGTGTCATTTTATTGTGTCGCATAAATTGCATGACCAACACCACACTTTTGCCTAAAACTCGAAACACACATATTTCAAAAATTTCTTTTGAATATTAATTTAAAGAATAAAATACGACAATTACCTGGACACCAAAAATGTAGACCATTATGAACCTAGAAGACAATAATTATGAACTAAATAGCAAGAGTAAAAAACCGCACTATATATATATATATATATATATATATATATATATATATATATGTGAAGTTTTACACATTCATAAGTAATTTTAAAATACATACATATTTCCTCATACATACAAAGTAATAAAAAATGTGTCAGTGATAAGAGATGTATTACTCTCAAATCTTCTTTTTTTAATGTTAAACGTCCTTTTTGCCTAAAGGACTTTTCCTTTTAAACAAGAATTATAACATTAATAGCAACAACAAAAACACTAACAGCAACAACGAAAGCAACAAAATGATAAGTAACACCATGTGTCAGTGAAAGTGTTTTTGTTCCTAATTTGGCCCAAATGTGAAGGATGGCCATTTATTATGCCGAAAACAGTGAAACAGGGAAAGACATTAAGGTGACTTTACGCGTGGTTGCTAAAGCATAAACTAAGGGTAGACCTACACATTAATATAAGCATATAGACACACACATATACTAACACATATACATGCACACATTCTAATGTTTCATTCTCCGTTAAAGAGATGAATGGTTACCGTAACCTTAAGATTACAATATATGGATGGTAGTTGTTGTGTATCCTATGTCTTATATTATGGCCGAAATAATACAAAGCAGCTAAATAAAACAAAATTAAAGGATACAAAATTAAATATATAAAATTTTCTTTTATATTTTTTACGAAAAGCATCAAGTTAAGTATTTAATGTACGGGATAGTATTAATGTGTAATAGGAGTATAGCTTTTTTTTCTTTTTTTGACAAAACAAATGCTATTTTTAGTACAAAAACCTTAGACACCGAGAGTAATTCGTTAAACATTTCAGAAATTGTTTGCTTAAAAATATATGATTTTTCACAATACTTACTGAAATAAATTCACTATGATTGTAATAAAAATTTTAACGTTTCTAATATTTTATGCAATAATAAAACCCTATTCTAATTAGTTGGTAAATTTTAATTAAACAATTAATACATCAAGCCACCTTTATCTTATATTTTCAATAGAATACTAAAATATTTGAAAATATAATGTAATTTGAAAACTTTTTTACGATAGCGAAAATGTAATCTTGGATTTCTTAATATTTTGCCTTGTTAATTTTGATATTCGCAAAAAGTTATACCCCTAATGAATAAATCTATGATATGTGAATGAGTATTTGTGTGTTCTTTGGAGTACATCTATAAGTGTCATGTTTTTCTATGGATTCTACTGTTCTATAAAATTCATTCTTAAAATATACGCACGTTTATTAACAGACTTTTTGGGTACAAACCAGTTATTCATTCATTCCTTTCTTTATTCCATGTCATCCAACTGGCACTTGTATATCTTATATGTTGTGCATGTGTGGGTGTTGAATTTTTACATACACATACATATATACGATTTATACGGGAACAAGGGGAGAAATACTACGAGTATAATAAAAATATATAAATAAAACAAAAATCAACAGAAAACAAAATATGTATATATGTACGTTACAAAGGCTCTATGTCAGTGTAAATATGTTTGTGTGTGAGAGAGTCAAATAAATTCTGTAGCGCTAGAAGCAAAGATTTATTATCAAATTAAATTTCTGACAGAATTTATTGCTTTATCTCTCGCCGAACATAGTTTTTCACTTTTTTTTTTATAAATTTTATTTTTTGTTATTTCTGTTTTTAGATTGTGTGTATTGTGTTTTTTTACACACACAAATACTTTATCGCACAGTGATTAAATGTATATATATACATAAGTTTAAAATAATCTTTTTTATACGCATTTTCCAAAAAAAAGGGGAAAAAATAAATTTATCAATATAAAATTATATGCAAAATTAGTTCTTAAAACCTTTGAAAATTCAAAATATTGTTATATATCTAGATTAGGCTGCACCAAAATTTACCAACTTTCGAATTTTGACCGTAAATCCCTCTAGAAATGTTCTTTAGGTTGCAAAAACATAATGTGTGAAATACTAGTGAAATCGGATCTTGTTAACCCGTGCCGCATCGGACCTGAACTTTCGAGGGTGCGTTTGTATGGGAAAATAATGATCTTTTAGCAGTTTTTAGAAAAATGTTGCTTATTACATAATAATTTTGTATTTTCGATTTTCTTTTTCTAATTATTTGTATATTACAATTTTTTAACATTTAGGAGCAAAACAAAGTATTTAATAGTAACATTTTTCTTAAAACTGCAAAAAGACCAAATTTTTCCCATATAAACGCATCCTACAAACTTCAGGTCCGATGCGGCACGGTTTAAAGATATCCGATTTCACTAATATTTAACACAGTATGTTCTAACAACCCGAAGAAAAATTCTAGTTCGAAAATTGGTAAATTTTTATGCAGCCTAATCTACTGTGGCGAGCAAAAATGGTTGAATGTTTTCTAAACTCGCCCCTATTTAATTGTAATATATTAAATACTGCAGATCATGCTGAATTTTTTATTATATATTTACATATATTTTTGAATAATTAAATATATTAACACAGAAAAAAATATTTCAAATTGTTTTTTTGATAAACTTGTTGACTAATTTTGTATTGGAATTTCATTATATTTTTAATTAATATAATTAATTTTCTAGTTGGTTTTAAAATATAATGAAAAAATTGTCTATAAGAATATAAAAGTAATATAAATTTAAGTAATTTTCTCACAATTTTCAGCTCATTATATATATTTAAGAAAAAGTTATTAATATTATCATTTTGATGATTGGAGCAAAATCAAACAAAAATTAATTAATATAAGCAATTTCGTAATTGAAGTCCATTTCTAAATTTTTCTGGGTAAGAATAAAAATTAGTAAAATTTCCAATTAAAGCAAAGGATAACAGTAATGAAAAAAAATTGGAATGTTAGCCCCCATACAAAGAAAATATTTATTATCACATATTTCCAGAACTATTATAGACAAAACCCTGAGATTTTGTGGAAATAATTTTATTTTCGATCTGCATAATTGAGATGAAAATTGGGTGGGTATGTTTAAGAGGAGTGATAGCCCCCATGCAAAAAAATTCTAAACCGTTACATATATGTAACACTGGGCATTACTCACTAATTTTTGAACCTTGAATTTTCTACATAAATCTCGTGGATTATATAAGCAAAACTTAAAAAATGTTAAATTTGTTGAAAAAAGCACAATAAAAAGCACGGAAATGCCTTTCTCTGCTTGATCTAGGATCGCATCTTCCTCATGATCTGCGTTTTCATACTGACAGGTGGCACAGGAATAAGGATATGCAAAAATAAATCTGACCAGAATGCTTGTATAGTGCCTAGGGAACATTTTTCCGTAGGCCCCCTTCTTATTAATACCCACAATATTTATCAAACTGCTAATAGTAAACAAGGACGGTTCTATAACCACTTATTTAAACAAATTATCATGTTTATTGCTCAAATAGTATATTTAATTAAAAAAAAAATGTTTTCATTTAGACCTTTTTGTATTGAAAATAGTGGGGGCCAAAAAGTACTGAGAATGACCCAGTGTTACATATACGTAACACTTTCTTTTTTCACTTCCTAATTTTCATCGAACACGCCTTATATATTTAAAAAATAATAATAATCAAATTTGATTTGTTTTCATTTAGTATACAAAAAAAAAGTGACCACTACTTTTACAAAAAATTGTTTACCGTTGTTTGATCTTACAAATGTTTTGTAAGAGACAGATATGAATAATGATTAGTAAAAAAAAATTGCTTCCATTACAAGGAGAAGTTAGAAAATATTTTTTATAGTGGTTTTGGTTAAATATTTTACTTGTCTGAACATACCTTAAAAAAAGATGCACATTTAAACAAATTTAAAAAAATAACAAAAGATTTAAAATTCTTTGGGAACAGTCTTATTATCAAGTTCAACAAATAACATGAAAATAGGGCGGGTATTCGAGGTGGAATGGTGGCCCCCATACTCCGAAAAAAATTTAATATACTGTAGATAGGCAAAACTTTCTCATTAACCTCCACAATTTAGGGCAAAAATGTGACAGATAGGACATCTAAATAACTATTATGAGGAAAAACCTAAAATTTTGTAAGAACTACTTCCTTATCATATTGAATTGATAAAATAAAATAGGACGGGGAGAGTAGACCCTATATTTTTCGCATATCTAAAGTAGTAATTTATTTAAAATTGTAATAGACAGAATAGGTCGAGGGGGAGAAGTAGCCTCATATAAAGTTAATATCTAATATGGCATCAAAAGGGATGGTAAAACGCACCGGGTCAAGCTAGTATTATAAAAAAAGAAAAAAATAAGTGCTTAAATTGAAAGTGCCCGAAAGGGACGAAATCTGCATACGGTTTCAATAGCTAGAGGTCCACCAAGATTGCTATCCTAAAGGGATACTTGTCTTATGGAACTTTTAATGAATAATAAAAATACAAAAACAACAAAAACTACCAATTGGAGCTATAAATTAAAATGTTAGCGAGTAAACTGCCCGCAGAGCATTTCGCAGAATCGGCTTTGTACCTGCAATTGAGAAAAAAACGGCTCTACCGGAGAAAAAAAAAAGGCTCGTTTAGAATATTGCGAAAAATATGGAAAAAGGACTGGAATATTAAAAAAAAAATAACATATGTGCAAAAGTGGAAGAATAGAATTGCGTAATTTTTGTTATATAATCACGTCATTATTGTATGGTATTTTAAGGGATATCTTTGAAAATTATACATTTTAGTTCTATCTTACCACCGTGTATTACTTCGAAAACATTTTGTTTTTCTTTTTAAATAAACTTTTTACAGCCTTAAAATTAAAAAATTGTTAAAAAATGCTCTAGTTTTACTCAACATCATTTTGAAGATACAATTTAAAGTTAAACTGAGTGTGTTTATTGTATGTATGAGTTTGTTGGTAATATGAGTATTTTATTTTGTTGCATGTTTTTCTCTACTTCGTTTTTTATTTTATTTTACTCTGGCCTTTTTCATAGTTGTTGTTTTATTGTAAGTATTTTTGTTTATAAAATTTATAGAGAACAAATTTTATTTAATGTACAATATGTGGTGTTATGTGCAAAATAAAAATACCTACACCAACAAAAACAGTTGGGGGTGAATCCCTGACTCTATGGATTGGTGGCATTAATATGAAACTATTTTTTTTTTGCAACATTCATAAAAAATATTAAAATTTCTGGGGTGTGTATGTGTAAGAAGAGTGTTGGAGTAAATAAGCATTTGTAAGCTCATAAAATATAAATATGTTTTGTGATAAAATTTAACAAACATACAAACATACATATGCCTTGTTATTTAGTACATACAATACAATTGTGTATAAAGAAAATTATAGGAAATAGGAATATGAATAATTTCACATTAGTGCCATTATTAAAAAAGCTTAGTTTCGTTTTAGATAATTTGCTGTATAACCCAGTACTTTTTGATTGATTTTAAATTGAAGAAATAACTATTTATTAATATTTTCTTATTCATTTAAGAAAAGTGTTCTTAAGTCACTAGTTAGTTTTTATTGAACATTTTGAAGCAAAGTAATAGTCAAAAAGTAAATTGCATCTGATTTAATGAAATTAACAATTACGACTTTTAGTTAGGGCAGAAATTGAATACCACACTGAAAGCTACTTTTATTGATCGGTTTCAACACCATATATTGATTGGAGCAATCGAAAGTATATTATATATAGAATAATATTTAGTTCGTTGTTCTCAAACGAACAATATGCTAAACAACTTTAACAAACATATGTAAGTAAATAAAAAAATTTTGAAAAATATTTAATCATTAAAAGAAATTATAAAAACATTTATACATTTTTTAACAAAAGACAACATTAAGGGATTGATTAACAAAAAAAAAATTACGTTGTTTATCAGTGAAGATGCTAACGTTTTATTGTAAACTTGAAGTTATTTCAATTGTTTTCTCTTAATTTTACATGTACGCAGCAAATAAGATATAAAATCGATTAAAAAATGTTAAAGTTAATAAGAATTTCCCAGACCAAAGGTTATCAAAAGGGAGTCCGCGACCCACAAGGGTCCGAACAATAAATTTTTTAATATAAACATTATGTAGAAGTTTAAATAAAAGTTTCAATGAATGCATGAAACTATTTAAAAATGAAGGGACATATTTTTTAAAAACATCTCCAATTTAAAGACGAACGATTTTTTTAAATGAGTTCTTTTTAGAATCAACTAATGAAGGAACTTTTGATTGAAAATATTATGTTTGATAAAGACAACAGTGATTAAATAAAGAAGGTGAAGCTGTCCAATGACACATTATAAAGAAAACTTTACGATTCAATTTAATTTGACGAAACTATCGATTTTTCACATAAAACCTTCTTTTTTTAAGTATATTATGCCAGGAACTTTTTTTATAAAGTCGTTTTAATACAATTTCCGAATTTTAACCATAGAATAAAATATTGTTGAATAAGATTTTTAAAATTTACTTAAATGGTGCGACTTCTCAATGCTGAGTATACAAAACTTCAATTTCGGGGAGAGGTTTCCGCGCTAATAAAGAAAATTTGCTTAAGCATCTTTATAATTTTAACACGGAAAAATCATTTCAATTTGAATATCGATTAAGTACCAGGTTCATTTCAAAAAGAGTTAAAATATAACTCATGTGCTAATTTTTATTTTGAATCAACAAATTTAAAGCCGTTTTAAATAGTTGAAATATCGTAGTTTATCCGCTTGTTGGCTCCGAAGCCCTAAAACTATTAGAACATTTTTCATCTACATAGATTTTTAAGTGAAAATATTTGTTTAATCTTTTGACCATCAAAACAATGATTCGATCATTTGTGGATGCATAGAATGACATTAGAAGTATTATTCGAAAAGGTCTGTTAATATTCAAGATCCCATGAAGCAAAAACAATGTCGCAATTATTAATATTATATATATATATATATATATATATATATATATATATATATATATATATATATATATATATATATTATTAATATATATAGTTTAAAACTGATTTTTAAACTAATTAAAGTTGTAGTGCATCGCGCTTCATTGCAATGTCAAAAGGGAGTCGCGAAGCAAGATCTTGTGAGAACCCCTGTCCCAGACCATTAATGTGTTAAAGAACACTTGTGTAAGGAGCGTACAACGAAATTTTTATTTTTTTTTTTTTTTAAGGAAAACATAATAAAAATTTAATTATTTTTGCATATATTTTATGAAATTTAATGGAAATATAACTGAATGTTATATAACAGTAAACAGGCAAATTTAACCATCAACTGAGCCTTGGGTCTGCTTTTTTTAAACACCCTCATTGTTAAATATATTAAAAGAAAATTGTATTCGTTAACATCTTGAAAAAATATTGCATTGCATCGAAATACAAATAAAAATAAATGATTTTTCGTTATGTTTTCCTTACAAATTATTATTTTTTTTTTTTTTTGTAATTTTGACCTCTGTAATATAATTCATCACAATTATATTCGCAGATTTTCGTAAATTTTAATCTTTTGACAAATATAAATACATTTCTTTTCTTTTTGTTTATGAATAAGAAAATAATTAAAAAATCTATTTTATTTTTAATACCAAAAGTACCAACTTTGTTCGTTCAACTTAAGTTTCAACATAGCAAAAAGGAATGTCAAAATTAAAATAAAAAATATTTTATTCGGTTTGTGGAAAGTCACAGAACAAGTATGTGAGGAGAGAGAAATGTTGTTGTTCTACGAAAGAGTAATTTTCCATCCTTAGTATTCTTTGTTATAATACTTTCAAGTATGTATAGAATAATCCCAGCGGTAAAATTTGCGAAGGCTCTACCGCGCAGGCCTCCTAGAAGGCCTTTTTTCAGATGCAGTTACTTATGCTAACACGCCTTCCCTAATAAGGCCTGCATGAATGCCTCATCCCTGCTTTCTAAAAGATCCGACAGACCTTCCAACTTCGCTTCTCTTGGAAGGACCATAAGAAGTTGTATTTTTTTAAATATATTTTATTTTAAACAACAACAAATCTATTTATATTGTTTTAATTCCCTTCTCTTAGAAGGAAGGAAAGACTACAGTATTTGAAAAAGCAAAACAAAAACAGTATCAAAATTCAAAGCAGAAATTCCAAAAAAAAGAATGATAAATCATTTAGTTGACTCCAATTCTTTGTTTGAATAGGATGTGATTTTCTAAGTTAATTATATTTTTTATTTATGGTTTTTATTATAAGTATTTTATTAAAAACTTAATCGTTTATATTATATATTTATACTTTTGACAAAATAATTTAACAAAAATTTTAAGTTTTTTTCAGGAATATTAAATAAAAAATCAACAATTTCTATACAAATGTCATTTTCAAATAATTTGTCTTATATCGACTTAAGATGTTTTGTCAAAAGTTAACAGAAATGTTTTTTTAGTATTGAATTTAGTTTTTTTAAGTTTTAAACATTTTACAATAATTTAAAATAAAAATAATAAGGGTTTTCATTCAACCGGATAAAACTACATAATTCGTAAATTTATACGTATTACTTACATGTTGCATGAACGCCCCTTGTAAATAATTGATATTCTCTTCTTAAAGTTTCGGAATTTTTGCAAATAAAATGAGTTTCCAACATTTTTTATTTTAATGCATTGTGTTTTTTATCCATTTGAATATAAAAATTTAAAATTAATAATAATTTTTTTTTTTTTTTTTTTCAAATTTGACTTTTCAAATATAAAAGTTTACGAATTCATTTACACATTGAAATTGAAGCGTAAGCATTTATAAGTTGTGTAAATAATTTTTCAAACAAAGTTTCACAAATTTTTTACGAGTTTGTATATTTATCATATTGATGAGCTTTACGAGGCATTTAAGTGATTCAATGAAAACCCCTAATATATATTTTATATAAATAGAAAAATATTTTATTAATAGTGTAGAAGGCTTTCTGTAGAAGGAATCTTTTTAGTACTTCTACAGAAGGCCTGCTTGCACTTTTCAATAAAAAGGTCTTCTAGAAGGGCTGTATCGGGTCGCGAATGTATAAGGCCTACCTCCCAATGACATCGCGTGTAAAAATGAAATGAACATGGAATGCAGGGAGAAGGTCTTCTGGACATAAAAAAAAACTTTCTAGTAGGCTCTTTACCCTGGGGTTTTATTATACCCTACACCACCATAGGTGGTTGGGGTATTATGCGTTTGTGCTGATGTTTGTAACACATAGAAAAAACCATCAAACCACCACCATAAAGTATACCATTCGACTCAGAATCACTTCCTGAGTCGATTTAGCGATGTCCGTCCGTCTGACCGTCTGTCTGTCTGTCAGTCTGTCCATGTAAACCTTGTAATCAAACTACAGGTCGCAATTTTAAAGATAAGTCTATGAAATTTAGCACACGATCTTTTATTAGACCAAGGACGAACCCTATTGAAACTGGTTATGATCGGTCCATTATTTCACCTAGCCCCATACAAATGTTCTTAAATATAGCTCTATTTTAACGAAATTTGACACATATAAGTTGCATGTAATGCCGAATTTCTGGAAGATCGGTTCATAATTGACCAAATCACTTTAATGGACATAAATCCCATTAAAATGTTAATATCAAGTTAATATTCGACACAAATAAGTTTTATATAAATGTAAACGATAGTACCAAATTTTACGAATATCGGTCCATAATTTACCATAGCTTCCATATAAGGCCCTCTTTCGGGAATCATCCAAAAGTGAATAAATTCATATAAATGTTAGTATCTGTATTGGTATTCTTTTTTAAACACTTCATATGAGTATCGGTCCACAATTGGCCCCAAGTCTAATTAAAGACCCCTCATTGGATTTTGATGTAAACAATGGTGTTGGGTATAATATGGTCGGGCTTGACCGACTATATCTTTTTTTCTGATTTTAAAATACAAATCTGAGACTGGATATCAAGAATAATATCCACTTATAACTAATTTCAGATATTTAAAATTTTCTTTACAATTAATGTTGAAATTTAGCTTCTTAATTCTAATTTTCCACAGCAACTTTATAAAAAATTGAAATTAGGGACAAATTTAAATTGTACCACATTGATAATTGTTAACTCTCCTACATTCGTTGTTTCGTACTCGGATAATTATACCGGATGTGAGATATTACACTGACAAAAATGGTTCCAATTTATCAGATAATAGGTAGAGGATATCCAAGGAAAATGTCTTTTCGGATCACAATTGCTTACAAATGTTTTCAATATAAAAGTTTTTAAAAGGTTGTGTATGTTAAAACAGAATTTAAGAAATTTAAATTGATTGGAAACGTTGCACAATGGTCCCAAAACGAAATTTTTTGGAAATAATTCTGTAACTTTAGAAGTGCTAGATGTATTTGAATGAAATGGACAATCGTGAGGTGTATGCCAATTGATTTGGAGGAGGACAGGTTCTTAGCGGGTCTGGGACCACCAAAGTTGTTTTTTTTTTGTTTAAAAAAACACGTTGAAACATAACTTTTGAACCGTTAAATATATTTCAATGTAATTTTACACAGTTATTTCTGAGATGTTTTCCAGGAGCACAAGTTCCTAGAACCTCCGAAAGTGGTCAACTCCTTTCATTATTTCTTATATAATATCGGAGTTTAGCCATTTCGGAGGTCCTCCCCCTGCCCCGAGACCATCTAGAAACTTGTGCTCCTCCAAAATTGTTGGAAAATACCTCAGCAATAACTATGTGAAGTTTCATTGAAATATATTTAACGGTTCAAAAGTTACACAAAATTATTTCAAAAAACACGTTGAAACTGCTGCGCACTTACACAGAAAGAAGTAAAAACGGACTTCAATTACGAAATTTGTAATATTAATTAATTTTTAATTGATTTTGCTCCAATTATCAAAATGATAATATTAATAACTATAATAATTGATATTATTATTACTTCTTTTCCTTAAATAGATGCAATGAGCTGAAAATTTTTGAAAATTTACTTAAATTTATTTTACTTCTGTACTTTTATAGACAAATATTTAATTTTTCTTTATATTTTATTAACAGCTGTCAATTTATTAAAAAAAACTGAAAACCAATTAGAAAATTAATTATATTAATAAATCATATAATTAAATTCCAATATAAAGTTAATTAATAATTTTATTAAAAAATTATTTGAAATATTTTTTAAAAAATTTATAAAAAATCTATATTAACAAAGCTATCATTATGAAATTTTAGTATAATGTAAAAAAATTTTTCTTAAACGAAAAGTATAAATAGATTTCCACATTTTTACTCCGAAATATCCAAAATTCCAGTTCGGAGTAAGCTTGTTTAAAACATTTACTTTTTTCAGTAAAATGGTCATCCTGTCGTTATAAGAGGCGTAACTTTTTAAATATTTTTTGTGTGTTTAGCTAACATATCGAGGTAAGTTTCCAAGGTATTTTCATTTTAATATCAGCTTTGACATTTTTGAGCTCCACAAAAAACTAAAAAAATATAAATTAAAATTAACGAAATTCTGATAGGGCTAGCGGGGAGACTATTACCCCAACTGCCCTCGGATTTGCTTTAAATGCATGTAAAAAAAACTTATAGTCCAGAGGAAAATAATGGATTTTAAAGTGAAAAATTGTTACCACCTTTTTGAAAAAAATCACAAAAAATTAAATTTTTTTCAAAATTTTCTATTTCAGAAAAAAAAAATAAATTTTATCTAAACTACATAGGAATATGATCCTGGCACGAAAATTGTTAAGAATTTTGTACAGAATCCAGAGAATATTTTAGAAAAATTTTAGGACTCAAATTGGGACCGCCAAGTTAAAGAAACTTAAAAAAAATGGTTCAAAATTTTACTTTGGTCCTAATATCTCTTAAATTGAAAGAGATAACCCACACATGTAAGCGTATTTTTTGTAGAGAATTATAAGGACTATCTATGCTTGAAATTTTGGCGATTTTTTTAAAAATTTTCATACCCAAGGTGATTAACTTTGGAAATCCACCCCCCGTCCCCCAGACCCGCTAAAAACTTGTCCTCCTACAAATCAATTAGCATACACATCAGGATTGTCTATAAGAAATTTCATTGAAATACATCCTGCAGTTCTAAAGTTACAGAATTATTTCCAAAAAATGTTGTTTTGGGACCACTGTGCGCTGCCAATAGTACTAAAATACTTAGCAAGGGAATTATTTTCGCTAACTTCTGATGTATTTTATTGACTGTAATAATTTTTACTTGTGAGTTTTTAAATTCATAAAAGAAATTTTTAACAAAAACTTTGTTTTTGTTTAGCCAATTACACAGCGAAACACCGATTCTGCGGCACGGGGTTTCTCAGTCAATTCGGATATACGGTATTAATAAGTACTAGGCCTCTAACCAACTTTTTTTTGAATTGACTCTAGTTCTCGCAATAAATCGCGATTTCTAAAACTAAGGAGGTTGCACCATATATTAAAGGTTATCTCAAATATCAAAAAATTCTAATTAAAATTATTTTCAAATCGTTTTTACGTTACTTTTTAATACGGTCAACAGTTATGGAGATGTTAAGCCTATCTATTGAGAAAAATTAAATTTTATACAAAATTTTTTTTAAAAAATCATAAATATTTGAA
The DNA here is from genome assembly GCA_951394005.1 of Protophormia terraenovae. Taxonomy (NCBI): domain Eukaryota; kingdom Metazoa; phylum Arthropoda; class Insecta; order Diptera; family Calliphoridae; genus Protophormia; species Protophormia terraenovae. Next base: position 103,857,605 of record OX596073.1, read on the forward strand.
AGTGTTAAAAATTCACAAATTAGTGAAAATACTAGTTTACAAGTTTCATAGAAAAATTAAAAAAATAAAAAAAAATTTTTGTTATGTTTTTAATTTTTCTATGTAACTTGTTAATGAGTATTTTCACTAATTTTTGAATAAGATTAAAACTTATGCATTGATTTTAATGAACTATGTCTTGTTTTATTTGCAACAAATCAATCTTTATGATTAAAGATTAAAAGAATTTTTGACACTTTAGATTTTTTATAATTTTTTGAAAAAGAAAACAAAAAAAAAAAAAAAAAAAATGTTGGGCTTAATACCGCGGTATACCGCCATAAATGTTTACAGTATTAAAAAGTAATGTGAAAACGATTTGAAGATAATTTTAATTAGAATTTTTTTGTGATATTTTTTTAAACAAAATCAGAAAAGTCGTTTTCAATATATACTCCGATATTTCTTTTGTTGAAGAAATATCGGCAGAAATGCATGAAACAGACACCCTGTGTTTCTAGTTTTTAGCCCATAACTTTTTTGTTTATTAACCGATTTTTCATTTTCAATCCCAAACAAACCTTATATAAGACAAACATTTGACAAATTTCGTCTCCCTACGTTGCCCCGTTCGAGCCCTATCCTGCTTTCAACAGACGGACGGACATAGATGATTCCTTCAACATGTTACACACGGAATGACAAAATCAATATACCCCCATCTTTTTGATGGTGGGTATAAAAAGTAAACATAGAATTTGCTGCTGTATGTATTAAACCTCGTAAATGGATTTATATTTTTAAATCCTTTAAATCACATTATTATTTTTTTTTCCGTACAAGAAATAGGCAAATAAAAAAGATCTAGGGGGAGAATATTTAAATCAATACATACATATGTATGTACATGAATGTGTGTGAATTTCTAATATAAACTTAAAATCCATGAATTGTTTCTCATTTTACATTTGCACATACTTACGTACAAAACTACATAGTCTTATGAATTCTTTACAATACTACAAAATTATACAATACATAGATATTAAATGAACGAACATTCGTATACGAATAAATGTATGATTGTGTAACTATACTACGTACTTATTCGATGCAGCAGGAATTTGCTTTTGGATGAGATAAAGGATTTTACCTTTTGTTGGAGGAATGAAATATAAAAAATAAAACACAAGAACAACAACTATAACTGAAATACATACAAAAATAAAGAACAACAAATTAGAGGATTGAAAGTAATTTATGACCAAAAAATGTTGACTTATGTTACAATGGATGGATGTGTTTTTACCTTTAGACATTCGTATATACGTGTGTAAGTATGTACATGTGGATAGATGGATGGTTGCATAAATATACGAACACTTTTTTATATGGATGATAAAAGGAACCAGGGGTGGTTTCATTTTACGGGATGGCAAACAGACAGTATGAATGAAGTAATGGATGGATGGGTGTATGTAGATTGTATATGTATGAAGAACGTGTGATAGAGGGAAAATAATGAGCTGATAAGAAGATGCCATCCATGTTCAAATTGGATTTCTACTACGAGTATTAATAAAATGGCATTTGTCTTAAAAAAAGTAAAACACATACTGTAATGTTGGCTTTTATGTAGACCTTTTTCAACAGATAAATAAATAATATTTTTAAATGTGATTGTAATTTGTTTGTGACTTATTAAAATTTCGAATAATTCAATTTGTACTGACAAGACGTCTAACAAACAAATGCAACGCAGCAATTTAAGTGTTTAATTAAAATTGTTTAAAGTCTCAAATGCTTCAACGCATTAACGCAACGAAAACAAATGCCCCATGATGACAATTGTCATCAGTCATGCCTTTAATATTTAGATGGAAATGGAAATCGAAAAGACGAATAGATGAATGGATGATTGGAAAGTATGGGAATTCTTTAATGTCTAGAGAAGAGATTGTAACCTCGGATTTTTTCGCGTTTCAATAAGCATATGGCCGACAGACCGTCAGTGTGTCTGTCGGTCTGATAGGCATTATTTTCCAAAGAAGAATCGAAATCGAGTAAGCAGCCAATAGTCGCCATTTATCTTTTAGTTTTTGGCTGTCTTCTTATACTGCATCAAAAACAATCTGCTGCAAACTGTGAAAATAAATCAGTTGCGTTTTAGTTGAGTAACGAATGGATGAATGACGATGTTTGTTTTTGGTTTAGTTTTGCTTGCTTCTCATCTTTAAAATACGAGTACCGAAGGACGGACAGACGACCAGACAGACATTTAGAGACACATATCATTTCGAGTCCGTTGTTGTCGTCATCATCATAGGAAGAGTTTTATTGTTGTAAATGTCGTTATTGCTAGTGTTGTTGTTGGTGTTGTAACAAACACATCATTTCGCATAACATTACAAAATAATCTTATTGCAATAATACATGATTTTGCTTGAATGTATGATTTTTTTAGTTCGCTTGTCTTTTTTTTTTTTTGGCATCCTTAGCGAAAGATTTATGAGATTCGTTTTGGCAACACATTTAAGTTTATCTTATCGTACAAAAATTTGGCGTCATTTTTTTTTTCCAATCTCAAAGAAGAAAATCTTCATACGCTGTTCGCCATGTTATTCTAAACAAAATTCATGTTATTGCATTTTTTGTAGCAAACAAAAAAATCTAAATAATTTGTTTTTCTCTTTAAAGGATAGATTGATGATGATGCAGTAATTATATGTACAAAATCTTTAAAAATAATAAATTGCACTTAGACATACAAACATATTAGAATAAATAAAATTAATTTTTAATCTTAACTGAAAACCCTTCTAACCTTGCCATACATTTTTACGACACAAAGTTATCACTTGTATCAAAAAGCTCTAAAATTATTATTAGAGATAAATCTTATAGATAATATACATAGGGTAGAAGGGGGAGCATTTACCATAGGTGCAATTATCTTGAAAACGAATTAAAAATTTGTGAGTCACTAAATGTTTTTTTTTCCTTATCGCTGATCTTTCGTCTATCAAACTTTGATATTTTCAATTTAAATTTGGTCGGAGGTAGAAAATTTGATCTTGATATGGAAAAATAATTGTTTTCGCTCAGAAATTTAGGTTCAGGATAAAACTTTTAAGAGCATCTTGATTAGAAACTTTCTCTAAAAATATTTTAGGAAGGATCAAAGACACATTTCGAGTAACAACTCGCAATTTTTTGGACAAAATTTTCCTAACAGGGATTGAATGGAAAACGATTCGTTTTGAAAGAAAATCGAATGTTCAAAACGAACGACTTATTTTAAGGTGTGATAGAAAACGATCGATTTCTAAATCCATTTCTGTTTCTGTTCTATAAGTTTCTTGTTAAATGATAACAAATTTAAATTTATAAATTGAATAAAAACAAGACAAAATATTCATTTCAATTTAAAAAATTTCAAAAATTGGACTTTTTAAGTTGTGGAGACTTTTTAAGTTTTAAAAAATTACACTAAAGTAGATAAAATCGAAGCTATTAGCATTTTGACTGACTTCGTTTTGTAAATTTTATATGTGAGTATTGCCGACAATTTAGGGAGCCCAATTAATTTTGCTTCTGATTTAGTAGCAAGCAATGCATAGTGGTCCCAAAACGAACTGTTACCCCAAATATCCTAGGATTTGTTTTACATGCATTTACATTAAGCATTATTTTAGTAACACGAAAAAAAAGTATTGTCCAGAGGAAAATAATGGATTTTAAAGTAAAAAAATGCTACCACCTTTTCGAAAAAAATCAAAATTTCTATTTCAAAATAATATAACTTTTTATCTAAACCACATAGGTATATGATTCTTGCACCAAAAATTAAAAAAAAATTTATAACTCAAACTGAGCCCGCCAATTTAAAAAAAAAGAAATAAAAAAAAATCCAAAAATGGGTCAAAATTTTATTTTGGTCCAAATATCTCTTAAAGTAAAAGAGATATCCCACACATGTAAGCTTATTTTTTGAAGAGAATTATAAGGACTATTTAAGTATGTGCAAAATTTTTTTTCAATCAAATCATAAATGAAATTTTGGCGATTTTTTAAAAAAATTTCATACCCGAGGTGACAAACTTTGGAGGTCCACCCTCCGTCCCCCAGTCCCGCTAATCAATTGTGCTCCCACAAATCAATTGACATACACCTCAGGATTGTCCGTTTCATCTGATGTATTTCATTCAAATACATCTATCAGCTCTAAAGTTACAGAATAATTTCCAAAAAAAAATTAGTTTTGGGACCATTGTGCCATGTTTGACCGGATTCAAAGTGAGAGGTTACCACATTATCTAGCAATTAAAAAGTAAAATTTTCATACACAGAAAAAAGTAAAAATGGACTTCAAGTACGAAATTGCTTATATCAACTAATTTTTGATTGATTTTACTCCAATCATCAAAATGATAATATTAATAACTAGAATAATTGATTTTATTATTACTGTTTTTTCTTTAATAGAAAATTGTTGAAAATTGACTTAAATTTATTTTATTTCAATATTTTTATTGCCAAATTTTGTATTTTTCTTCATATTATATTAAATTTATTTAAAAATGAAATGTAAACCAATTAGAAAATTAATTATATTAAAAATTATATAATTAAATTCCAATATAAAGTAATAATAATAATTAATAGTTTTATAATAATTAGAAATATTTTTTTCTATGTAACTGTATGTTGATTAAAAAATTAATTGGAGAGCTTGGATATAAAATTTTTCATCGTGTGCATAGGTATTTTCACTTAACTGTGAATTAAATCAAGATTTGTGTATTAATTTTGATGATATATGTCTTATTTTAATCGTCCTAGCTTTGCGATAAAGATGATACAATTTTTTATGTTTTCACTTTTCAAAAGAAATTTTAGTAGAAAAACTTCAATTTGCATGACATTTGTTTCGAAATAACTGCGAAACTATTGAGCGGATAGAAATTTGATATTAGAATGAATTAAAGCCATATTTTTCTATATTATTATTTATTTTATTTATTTATTTATTTATTATTTTTCTTTTTTAAAGGAGGACGAAAGAAATTTTGTTATTCATCCTATATATACAACGATTAAATTATTTTTATTATTTAAAATTACAGACTTATTTCTAAAATTTTTTACATAATTTTATATTATTAACAAATTTATTTTTTTAATCTGCATAAAAATGTTCTGTTACAATTTATTTTGGAGTAAACATTCGTATATGTTCGTGTTTAAATTAAAGAAAAAAAATCGAATGAATATAGTCTTTTTAATAATTTTTAAAAAGAACATCTGAAGATTTTAAAATACATAAATCACTATTAATATTTATTTCGTTTCGTTTTGTTTTGTTTTTTTTTTTTTACTTTTTTTCATATTTGAAAATTACAATAATGTGCGTCGGAAATATTTATTTATTTTTTCTTTTTGTTTCAAAATTTGTTGGTTGGCAAATAAATCATTTAAATTGTATACGTGTATATGTGTATGTGGTGTTTTGACATGTTCTAAAAACAAAAGTAAAACTTAAATTTGTATCTTTATGTGTAGCAACAAACACTTTCCCTTTTTTCCTCCATCTCCCAGAAACGATTTACGGCATTTGTTTTTCAGAGACAAAAATATTTATCAGGTGGTATGAATTCTGAAGGTCAATCGATTTTAATTGTTTTCATCGAATCGAATATTCCCACATTTTATGACACCCATTATGATTTGACAATATTAACTGCCATTAACTTTCAATTTTAAATAATTATCACCTGGAAAATACTAGACAGTCAAAACAAATCAACAGGTATGTAGGTACTCAGTTATGTCCTCGTATTTAACTCATCTATTGCACGTTACGAAATAACAATTATAATAATGACCATTAATAAAATTCAAGGTTACGATTTGTCTGGCAGTGGTTTATATTAGAGCACATTGCATAAGAATTTATTGTTTTTTAAATTTTTTCAATTTAATACAATTGAACATAAAAGTAAAATTGAATTTATGTTTATTCTTCTACCTACAGCTATTGCATGAGAAATAGTGTTATTAACGTTCAAGGATTATTATTCTTTTATGACATACATATACTAAGTAATTCTGTTTTATGTACCAGGGTTATTAGTACCTAAATAGGGAAAGTTGTATTAATTTTGTTTTGCAAGTATCTCAATTTCAATTTCCTTATCATAAGGAACAAATCAGGGACCGTAACGATTATGAGTTTTATAATAAAAATCATAATTTAATGATTTTTTTTTTTTGACTTTTATTTTTTGCTCAAAAAATAACAATTATTTTAAATTTGTATTTTTTGTTCAAAATAAATTGATTATTTTTAGATTTTTTTTTTTTTTTTTTTTGCTAAAAAATTAACTTTCATATTTGATTTTTATTTTCTGCTCAAAATATAATGATTCATTTTTATTAAAAAAAAAAATTAAATATTTAAAATTTTCATTTTTTACGTGTGTATGTTAAAAAAATATCAAATTTACATTTAATAAATGTATGTATCTGATTATAATTTACATTAACAAATAAAGCTTTCAACAAAGTATCAGAAAACATATTATATCTGAAGTCACTCAAAATCAATTTTAAACGCTCTATTTACGCTTATATGTATAGCGTATACAATATGTAACACTTCTTCTAGGTGAAATAATGGACCGATCATAACCAATTTCAATAGGCTTTTTCCTTGTGTTAAAATAATTGTTCGTGCATTCATCAACATATCTTTAAAATTGTGACCTGTACTTTGTTCACAAGGTTTACATGGACAGACAGCCAGACGGACGGACATACGGACATAGTTAAATCGACTCAGGAAGTGATTCTATTCTATTCTTATTACACTTAAGGAATAAAATATAATTCAAAATGAAATAAATTGGTATTTATAGATTTACAATCAAAAGTTTTCCAAAATGTTATTAGAACTACAATATTTCCAGTTGTTTTTCAGAAATTTCTAATTTTGCTTCAGAAGTTTCCAATAATAAAAAAATAATAAGAAATCCAAAATTTTAGTCAACTAACCTAAAATCTCAAAGAAAACTTTTAACGATTAATTTTGGTTTTAAACTTTTAAAGATATAGACTAAGGAAATTCTTAATTTGTATAACTATATTACTGTTTGGATTTGACCGACTGCATGTTGCTTGTTTATTTTTCCGAAAAATTGTGTGAAATTATTAACTAAACCATATCAAAAGATCATCTTATTATACTTTTAAAACTATAAATAACGCCCTTTTACTTGTTTTTAGTTTGATGCATTAAAACTTTCAATATAATATTTTTTTGTTGCAAGATCAGTATATATAACTTGTATTTTTAATAACATCCTATTATTTTATACTTCTTGTTCACTGCTTTTGAAGCACTTTTGTTAAAACTATGTTTATACAATTTTTTAATAGAAATTCTGTTTTTGCACTATTAAATAATAATAAAAATGCTTTAAAATTGGAAAAATTTAAATTTTGTTAGAAGTTATTACCAGTTTTTCCCGCTAAAAATTCATTTATTTTCACTTTTTTCTAAAGTTTATAAAGTACTGAAAAACACCTAAAAATTTAAAAAAAAAATTAGTAATTTTTTCAGTTTTCAGTTTAAACTAATTTTTGTTTAAATAGATGAAAATTAGTTACTAAAGCAATATTATGCAAAAAAACGTACATGTATATTTTTTTACAAATATAGTCTTAAACCTGAAGTTGATGGTTTGTCCAATTTAAACTATAACTCAAGAACCGTTTACACGATTTTGATAAATGATACACCAAAAGATGTATACAAGAATTGTTTTAAAGGTATGTCAACATTATCACGATTTTTCAAAAAAAAAAAAAAAAAAAATTTAAAAAAAAAATGTTTTATTTTTTTCGTTATTAATTGCCGAATAACTACGGAAATATTAACTAAACGAGAAATAATGTAAATTCCGTTCAAAGATAATTTAAATCGTTATCTATTGGAGTTTAATTTATTTTAATTGGACAAACCATTCTCGAGTTATACAAGAGTAACAGCCTAAAGGCGGGGTCATAGTCGTCATGCCCATAAAAATATCAATACGTGATGGAAAAAAAGTGAAAACTGATTCTTGTTTAGTACGTTAAATTCTATCTAACCCACCTATTTTTTTATTTAATACAAAAAAAGATACACTAGTGTATATTCACTTAAATCTTGGTATGCATGGGTATTTTAACTTAACAGTGAATGAAATCAAGATTTGTGCATCAATTTCGATGATACGTGGCTTTTTTTACTTGTAGTTTTACCAGCTTTGAGATAAAGATGATAAACTGAAACATTTTTGATGTTTTTACTTTTAAAAAGATATTTTAGTAAAACATATTCAATTTATCATTTCGAAATATATCCTAAACTATTGAACGGATAAAAATTTGATAGTAGAACGACTTAAAGCCAATTATTCCGCATATTTTAGTGTATCACTTATATAAATCGTGCATACCGTTCTCGAGTTATAATGAAATATACTCGAGTTATTTAGGACGCAATATTAGACACGCTCATAAAAAAAATCTCGACCTGATGGGAAAAAACTGAAAGCAGATTCGAGTTTAACATTCGAACGGAGGACGAAAAACAATTTTTTTGTCTACCAATGTTATCAGCACCGTGCTGTGGTGAACTAATTAATTTTCTTGTATTCTATATATGTATATGGGCAATTATAAAACATTTTTGATTTTAGCCCTTCAAAAAAATATACATTTTTTTTGATGGCACATTAAAATCCTCTTGTATACATATAAAAAGACTCGAATGCATGTAGAATCAGTTCGCGTTAATCATTTATTTAAACCACCATAACGCGAAAGTTATGGTGGTTTAAATTTAAACATATCAAAATTTTTACAAACTAGAAGTTTATGTACAATTCTGTTCAAAATAACATAATATGAAAACCTACTGAGTTATTCAAATAAAATTAATGATATTTTCAATGTTCGATGTTATTAGTGCAGCATATTTTAGGGTTTCCTAGTAAAATTTTAAAAATTTCCTTTTCAATAAAAATCGCGATTTTTAAAAATTTTGTGAAAAATTTGGATCGAATCTAAGTTATTTCTCCATATATTGATTAAAAATATATTTTGTTAGAGTTTATTACATAGAAATGATTTTTAATATTGTGATCCTTTTTTAACACAAGTAAATATTTTGTGGTCCATAAAATGTTTATCTCTGAAAATTTTTTGATGCGCCTCCGAATTTTCATTAAGCATAAGAAACACCTTTCAAATTATGTCCATTATAGTCAATTTCATGCTGTCCACACGATATGCCTTAGCGAAATGTGTTTTGACAAAAGTGTTCCGTTTTCAATTATCAACGACATTTCACTTAAATTTATGACCCCAATCAATTATATTTATCGCCACTCTTATATCTATATATCCAATATTTGTTTAAATTGCAATTTTCTGTATAAAAATACACACAAAAAAAGTGCAATTTTTGTATAATTTTCAAAAAGTCCATAAAATTTTTGTATTAAATTTATTTTCAATGCTCCTCTGATTTTGTTATGAAAAATGACAAAAAACTAAGTTCACGCAGTAATCCAAGCAATTCCATATGAAAATGTGAATGTGCCTCGCGAAAAACTGACTTTTTGAAAAATTTTCTTGTTTTCCAAACTTTGAGACTATCTACTACGTTTACTATTTCGGGCACATCAACGGGACATAGCGCAAAATACGTACAATTACAACAAGTATCAATCCTTATCCCAAATTTTGTATTCGGTTGAGAGGCGCACAGACTGCGATCAAAAAACTGAAAAATTTAAAAAACCAAAAAATTTCGTCATCATAAGTTTACAAACCTGTATTTAGTTGTTGAAAGTCTGCACAACAACACAGATGGTGCAGAATTTATGTACAAAGTCCGACTAGTTTACTTATGATAGAGTAAGATGAAAAAGTATCAACGCGCGTATAAAAATTGTAGAAGAATGGTAAAAACTTAAGTAGTTTTTATCAGTTTTTCTATATTCTTGAACTTTGAACAACAATCATGGTTAGAAAAAGGAACCTATTGTGCTAAAATGTTGCACTGTATTAGTTTCAAGTCTTATGAGTTCAAATCTGTAACCAATTTGTTTAAAATATCATTACCACAAAAGTTATTAAGGATTTAAGTCAGTTTCAGCCATGTTAAAATTTTTTGATAATTGCCCATATACAAAAAATGTTCGACAAAACACTTCCAAAATTAATAGAATTGTATACAAATTTAAGATAAATAATAATTTTATCCTGAAAATTTTCAGCTGGTATGTAACAAACACGAGTTATCAAAGAAATTCATAAGGGTTCTTTTTTCATTTCGACTTTGAATTATTAAGCACCAAGTAATTGTAAATGCTTATCTTTAATGTTTTAATTTCATAAGACCTTGGAAAAGTCCTTACACATATATCTTTTTTTTTTGGCTTAAAAAAAAGAAAGAAAATACAAATTTCAAAATATAAAAAAAAGAAATTGATGTGTAAAAAGAACGTCATTTGCAGAAGTTTTTGTTATATTCCAAAGTGATTTTTTGTTGAAATGAATGAGTTTTTTTGTCATTTATTTGCGTGTAACTACAACAAATATTAGTAGAGATATAAACAAATTAGTGTAATAAATTAGCAAAGTTGTTGAAATTAATATGCCAGGCGAAAAGACGACACCCACTAAATTAAAAGTTAAATAATGAAACCATTATATTTTGAGTGAGCTGAATAGTAGTTGTTGTTGCTGATGACAATGTTGTCGCTGCTGCTACCACCGACACTATAAAGTGCTAAATGTTGTTGGAGTACATTTATAATATTTGTAATACTCTAAAGGCGGATGTTTGATGGAGATGGTGTTAATTAATTTCCTTTATAACGTGCTATGAGTTTCAAATTTTGTGAATTAAACAATGGTTGACATTTAAAAGAAACGGTCGACAACCACCATCATCACCATCAGCTATAAAAACTGCAGATATGGAAGTACAATATGTATGTAGCAGCAACAGGAGCTAAACAATAATTTCAGTAGTTGCTCTTTTCTTGTTGTTCTCAGTCAGTTTGAGTCATTAATCTGGCATATATTAAACATACATTAAAACATGGCAATTCATTATTTTGTATAATTTTTTGTTTTTTTGTTGCTTCTGTTGTTGCTTATACACCCCATATGGAGTTTAGTGGCAATAGCTCTGTCGCCTCCAACATTAACTAACATATTTAAAAATACATAAAAATTCCCCAAAAAGAAATACATACATACATACACTCCTGCAAGTGTAAAATGTAGATTACAATAGCAACAGATTTTAAAATACACATTGCACTTGCAGCATACTTAAAACCCGGCAACTAAATCATTTTGTCACCATTTACAGCAACAGCAGCAGCAGCAGCAACAAAAATAACAAAGAGAAACAATGTCACAATTTATTTAAGAAATTACATGCAAGTAGACAGACGTAACAAGGTTAAAATTATTTAAAACGAAGGTATGCATTTCTCACTCAGCTTTTTTTAATTTAATTTTCTGAAAATATACAACAATAATACTTAAACGGAGTCCGATTATTTAATCGCAATTCGAGCAATTTATCAAATTGACAATTACACAGAGTTTGAGTCTAAGCCAACACCCCCATTCATAGTGAATAAAATCAAAATGTTAATTTCTTTGTTGGTCATTGGTTGTTGTTGTGGCTACTTAAGAAGGCAAAGTCGAAAAGAAATATATTCACACGATCTTCTCTCTATCATTGAAATTGGCTCATTTGCATTTAAAATTTAAATTAATGGCTAAAAACCACTAAAATATCCCAAGAATGTTGGAAAACTTTCCAAGGTTTTATTGTTTGTTTTTCTTCCATCACATTTTCTTATATATTTTTTACTTTCTTTTCGTTTTCTTAATGTTGTTCGTTTTAAGAATCTAATCATAAATATTCGCAACATCACATCATGGCAAATAGGGGAGCAGAACATTAATACTTATTCTTGAAATTGCAACAACAAAGCAGTTGTAGAAGTAGTAGAAAAAAAAGCAATTTTTGTTGAAATTATTTAAGAAATAGAATGAAAAATTAGGTATAAATTGGCTAAAAAATACAGTGCACCTATTTATTTTATAGCTTCCCTGCAGTCAATGGTGACTGTCCGAAACCAGTTACTTGACTGACTACATTAGGGCACCACTAGTCACTTTACTAACCATTAGACTAGTCACTTTAACATGGGGATGTCCTAGGAAGAAGTGTATTGGCACCAAAGGACCAAAAGGTGACGATATAGTGACTAATACGAAAAAGTCAATTCATAGGAATCCTTTTACTGATGAAATTGAGTCAGTCACCTGACAATCTTTTTAACTGATCACTTTACCAATTAGGTGACTAGTCACTTTAACATGGGGATGTCCTAGGAGGAAGTCTGTTGACACCCCAGGACCAAAAAGTGGCGATATTGTGACTAGTACGAAAAAGTCAATTTAAAACAACACAAATGCAGAATAATTGATTTCTTTAATAAATTGAAAATTCTAATTAGCAAGACTGGGTTTTGTATTATATAAAATAATTGAGAGGTAATCTATTTCTATTGGATATTCCACGTGTTAAAAAAAAAACACATTTAATTAGTGTAGTACGCATAACATAAAAATATAAAAAAACATTATTAACTTTTTTCTTACAAAGTAAAATACTAAAGACTCTGTTAAGCACCAAGGAGTCAATAAATTGATATTTGACACTACACACGTATGAAAAAGATGCATCAGAGCCAAATGTCTTACCATGTATTTATTTCCGTTAGTCAAGTAACCCAACCTGTACTGCCAATGGATGAACTATTTACATTTTTGACGTTTTTGTGACCTATAAAAATACCAATCGCCACCCCCACGCACACCAAAGGGTCAATAAAAGGTACTATCGCCATCTCAACACTTTCTAAAGAGTCAATAAAAGGTGCGATAGCTTAACTCTCGCTCACAAAATATGCGAAGTTAGGGTGAGTAAAAAATAGTACACATTTGAATGAGTTAGGTGGGTAGTCACAAATGAACTTTACTGTACAAAAGCGGGTAAATTGACAACGAAAAAATTACTGGGTTCATTTATATTACATATTTGAAGGTAAAACAACATGAATATTATATAATTGTTACAAAAGTACCATTTCCAAGATCAGTACAAACAATCTTAGTATAAAATGGATTAAATCATAATCAATGAAAAAAGCTAAATAAATTGAATTAATATTTACACAAATTTTGCAAAGTGTTGGAGCTAAAGACAATCGCAGCCCTTTTGAAATTTGTTATATGACAAGTTCCATTTCTAACATATTATGTTAAAAGAACAATTTCACATCTACATTGTAAATTTTAAAAATTAAAAAGTCATCAAAGATAAAATTTCGGTCCTAAGTTTTTTATATACAAATTTCCAAAAATCCGAAGTGAAAAATATACCCTAAAACAACGGTTCTCATTGAGTTCTTTTAAAAATCAACTAGCGCTAGCTTCAAAAAAAAAAAAAAAAAAAAAAAAAACAATGAAAGAATCCGTGCTTGATAAAGGCAACAATGATCAAATAAAAAGGATGAAACAGTATAAAGACAACTTTGTGATGTGGCAGGGAAAACAATTAAAGAAAAAATGAATATGTAGTTCACTTTAATTAAACTATCGATTTTTCACATGAAACCTTACTTTTTTGTAAATATTATGGTTTTTTATAACTAACACAGAAAAAAGTCATCAATTAACAAATATATATGAAAATAATTCATTCAATTATAAACTTGTTTAAATTTGCACCTCTCACCAAAATGATTATATCAATTACTAAAAACTGTAAAAAATACAAAACAGAAAAAAATTCCCAATTAATAAATTAATTAAATCAATCAAGTAGTTAATTGGATGAATTAAAAATGTATATATGATATAAAAGTATAGTTAAACTTTATTTTTATTTCATTTTTGCTTGAATAAATTTATTAAATTTCGATGCAAAATGAAACAATTATGTTAATTGAAAAAAGACCGTAATAATTTTTTCTGTGAATGCTCTTTCCGAATTTTAACTATAAAATAACATCCTGTGGAATAAAATTGTTAACATTTGCTAGATAGGTGCTGAGTACACAAAACTATTATTCGCGGGCTATAAAAAGAAAATTTGTTGAACGATTTTATAATTCTAAAGTCGGAAAATCCTTTCAGTATGAATATTGGTAGAATACTAAATTCATTAAAAAAAATTAAAATGTAACTTATGTGTTAATTTTAATTCTGATTCAACAGATGTAAAAGAATTTTAGTTGAAATATATATGAGGAAGTATCTTTTTCTTTCTTTTGTCCATAAAACAAAAAATCGATCTTTTATGGATGCAGAATATCATTAGATATTCATTATCAGAAAAAGCTTCTTAATATTAAAGATATTATGAAGCAAAAACAATATCGCAATTATTATAATTATATTTAAATTATTTTATCTTTACATCTGATTTTTTAACTACTCAAAGTTGTAGTGGGTCGCGCTATCATTCCAATGTCAAAAGGGGGGTCGGGAAGCAAGAACTTGTGAGAACCCCTGCCCTAAATAATGACAAATAGTATTTCATCTCCAAAAGTGTAACCTGCCTTATTCAAACATTTCTAAAAATTCCACAAACGATGAAAAAGAAATGACTAAATCAAAAATGTACAGTGTTGGAAAAAATAATAGGGACAACCCTTACCTTATCAAACAGATGCAAGCAGTTTCTTTATATTAAGCTTTTTTGGGGGGTACCGCTATTTAACTGTTCCTAAAATAACAGAACTACATTATTTGTTTACTTTTTCTCTTTTGCGCTTTTATTTTATATTTATTTGCAAAAAAATCAGTGAAGTTGTATTTTCAATTGGAAAAAATAATAGGGACGCACTACAAAAAATTACCATTAGTCAATAAAAATTATTATTTTTAACATAAACATATTAAAAATCCGTAAAGCAATGTTTATGTGATAAATTTTATCATATTGGTTTAGTGTTTATGATTTGTGTCTTCGGTAAATAAATTTGAAAATGGGTCGTGGTGTTCACTGTACTGAATCTGAAAAAAATGTTATTCTTAAATTAAATTCGGATGGGTTATCAATTAGAAAAATTGCACAGATATAAAAAAATAACCCCTTTATGTCCTCAAGTATCCTTAAAAATGAATTGTGTGCTTCAGTGACAAGTCGAACAATAAGAGATAGGCTGCAGGAAGTCGGATTAATGGGACGCAGTTCGAGAAAAGTACCTCTATTGATCAAGAAAAACATACAAAAAAAGGTTGGAATTTGTCAGGCGACACCTGTGCGTAAAAACTGGAACAATGTACTATTGTCAGACGAAAAAAAGTCAATTTATTTGGATCTGACGGAAAATCATTTTTACGTCGTCCTGCAAGTGCTGAATTTGATCCAAAATATACCAAAAAAAAAAAAAAAAGAAAACCGTCAAACACGGTGGTGTTTCTATAATGCTATGGAGATGTTTTTCGGCCTCTGGAGTTGGTCCAATAGTTTGGATTCAGAAAAAAATGAATGCTGCTGACTATATAGACATTCTCCAGAATAAAATGCTTCCATTTGCTGAGGATGAAATGCCACTAAAATGGGAATTCATGCAGGATAATGATCCGCTAGAAGCGTCAAAACGTGGTTTCAGCAGAATGAGGTGCCTGTAATGGAGTGGCCGTCCCAATCACCGGACTTAAACCCCATTAAACATCTCTAGGGAGTCCTCAAAAATAAAATTGGTAACTTTAAATAAAAAAATAAACAAGAGTTGTGGGAAAAAATCAAGAAACCTGATACTCAATTCTTCATAGATGAAGTTTTAGTAGTAACAAAATTGCTTAAATAAAAATACTAAATAAAAACTATAGTTGCAAAATCAAAACAAAGAAAATTTGCTAAAAATTTTTTGCAGCACACAAAGAAAAATTGTTCGTGTGCTATATGTGTCCGAAAAAATTATGTATACAAGACTAAAAGACGAAGTTTTAGTTTTTTTGATGAGCAATATTTTCTGTTTGCTTATAAAAATTGCAAAGACGATTTACATTGTTACTAAAAATTCGAAGGTATATTTATAATAATTTTAGTTGCCGTGTGTAGTAAAAATGAAACGGTTTAATATTTATTGCATAGTCAGAAGGAGAAGAAATTTTGCTGGCGCATAATATTTAAACGCTGGTTCCTACAATCATTTTTAAATGTTAGTTAGACCCTGGTGACGATTAAATTCTATTGTGACTTATTTCACAAGTTTTCAAATTCAGACCAACTTTTGGAACTGACGAGATGAGAAACACTTTTAATTGTGATTGGGACCACTCGCAAGTTGTCAGTAATGCACAGTGGGGCAGAATCGAAATTTTTTGGAAATAAATCTTCTGATCGGCAGTTGGATTTGCATGAAATTTGATATAGACATAGCAGAGGAGTGTACAATGTTAAGTTTTGAAGGGGGGCCGAATTTGAAAATTGCAAAAATGACAACTTTTTGCGTTTTTTTTTACCGAAAAAGTATCTACACTATTTTTTTTCTAAAATAAAATTTTCTTTAAAAACATATAATAATTTTATACTTTTCTGAAATGTATCTTCACAGAGAAGAAACTTAAAGATTTTTATAAAAGGAATCCCACAATTCCCAAAAAACGCCGAAAATCCCAAAAATGGGTTTTTTCACATTTTCGGCTATAAAATCCACTTTTTTCGGAAGTCCCGCAGATTTTGATTGAAAACTTTTAACAACATATTACTTTTAACAACATTTGAGTTATTGGGCTTACTTTTTATTTTAAAGTCTTCTCTGTAGTTCCTTTGAAGACCTCGTGCCAAAGACATTCGTTTTTTATGCGAACGTGCAGCCGTGAATACAATCAAGCTCTGAAAACACTTACGATTACTAGACAATTGACATTAAATGTTAGATATTTCAATACCATAATTGAATCTTCGATCGGTTATTATCTCTTATTCCCAGTCCTATTCCAGAAGATAAAATTAATTTATATAAAAATTTAGATCTCTTTGTTACCTTAATACCATATGGGAATCGTTGCTGTAAAAGATACAAAATTTTTTATAAGGTCCTTAGACGTGAAGGCAAAAATAAAAAAGATGTGTGTGTCAAACCTCAAAAACTATTTATCGAAGGAATTTTTAAGAAATATTTAAAGTTCAATAAGACATTATGCAAAATTTTTGTTCAAAATATTCTCGGTAATCGCAAATTCATGAATTTCAAACAAAATAGTACAAGTTTGTTTATAAAATACGTAGACGCGATGGTGTCCTTTCGAAGCATTTACATTAAAAAAACAATTTATTCCTGGATAGTATATTTGTACAATATATTTTTTTTTATATTATGTGTATTTTCAAATCACAAGAATCAAAGTCGAAGTATACAAAGGAAACAATAGGACCCAAGTGAAATATAGTTACTTTGGCGGCAACCTGTGATACCTAACCTAACTCTAGTCGAACAAACGAAAAGGTAGTTAATCAAATCAGTATTGAATCTATCACTTAATTTTACATTAATTTTAAAAGTTAAAATTTTAAATAAGGACACAGAAAAAAATATTACCGTATTTTTTTCAATTAACTCAGTTGTTTAATTTTGCAGCAAAATTTAATAAATATATTCAAGAAAAAAATAAAATAAAAATAATTTTTTGTATGATTTTAACATTTTTAATTCATTCAATCATCTACTTGATTGATTTAATTAATTTATTAATTGGGAATTTTTTTCTGTTTTGTATTTTTTATAGTTTTTAGTAATTGATATAATCATTTTGATGAGAGGTGCAAATTTAAACAAGTTTATAATTGAAAGAATTATTTTCATATATATTTGTTAATTGGTGACTTTTTTCTGTGGAGTTCACTTAGAACTTTACAGAAAGTTAAAAAGTTAAAAATTTGTATGTATTTATTTTTTCCTTGTCCAAGTATAAATTTTTCTAAAATTTCGAATAATATAAGGAAAATAAATATGCAAATGTTGAAGAAATCAATACTTATTTGAAGTGCAAGTCAATTAAAAAATTTTAAATTGATTTTAAACTTATGGAGCAACGAGATCTTTAGCCCAGAAACTACCCTAAAAACGGTATTATAGCAGTATAATAAAATTTGGGGAGTTTAGAAAATTGTCATGTGGTGTCCTCAAAAAGGTGATCTACGCCTATATTATATTGTTTTTAGAATAGAAATAAAAAAGTTCATGTTTTAGCAGCGCATAGTGTGTGATTCAAAAATGAAATGGAAATAATAATGGAATTTCGGAACGGCTAATCCGATATCAATGAAATTTCACATAGTGATAGTAGAAGTGTAGGGGTAAGATTTGATATTGGACCATATAGACCTACTGCAGACGGCTCCCCAATTTGGACACCTCGTTAATGAAATTACAATTTTTAAAAATGCTAAGAGAAGTAGAATAGCGTAAACAAGAATACGAGTTCTTAATTTCATAATAGGATAAATCAATTAAATTAAATTTACGATGAAAATTACATTCATGCATACAAAATAAGCAATCGTTTTTAGTGATTTCTTTAATGTTAGTATTTTTATTATTAGATAATACCTAAATACGTTTAATCAAATTTTTTAATATCTATCTCCATAAATTATTGAAAAATGTATTGCAATTTTTTGCTATATACCACCCAATTTAATGTAGGGTATACAAAACAAAAAAAAAAATTATAAAACCATCATGTTCATGTTTTCTTTATTTCCGTCGCCCCAACCCACTCCATCATTACCAATGCTCTCATTCTACCATTTTAATGTGATTTTAAAACTTACAACTTGGTATTTTTCTTGTTCGTTACTGTGTCTGTCTTATGATGAGGCTGGCTGGCAAGCAGTTAGACAACAGGGGGAAGAGAACAAAACGAGAGCAAATGCGAATAAAACATCTTACTTGCTTTTTAAAATGTCCAATAAAAATTGCCGACACATTCTGGCCATATTTCTTCGGAATCCCATATAAATCACTGACTGTAATCCCTCATGCTATCATCGTTGCCGACGGTCTTATGCTTCTTTCATTTCATTCCATTTCTTATTTCTTTCTTTTGGATGTTATATATTTTTTTTTATTCATTCTTTTTGAGTTTCCCTCAGTTTGGCATCTTTTTGTTGCATGAAAAAAGTTTACGTGCGGGAAAAAAAAGCTATTTCTATTGTTGTTGCTGTTGCTACTTTAGTATTTGTGTTCAAGTAGTACTTCTTTTGGGACCAAAACGTGCGTAGCTTTTTTAAATATATTTATTTATACATTTTTATATTCTTAGATACATGCATTGATATTGTTTAATTTTAAATTTTATAAATTAAGTTTTAATGCGATTAGATAGAAAATACTGGCTTCACACATACGTATATATGTGAAAATGTCATACATATTTAAAAAGAGAATAGTAATTATGAAACATTTTAATTGAAATTTAATCTAAGCATTTGCAGTAGTTGATATACATATGTACTAACTCTGGTAAGTTATTTTTTAATTAAATTGGTACAGATTATGACAAGTGAAATAGCCTAGATATTTCCCTCTCCGACTACTATTTAATTTCGTTCGATTCAAAATGACTTAGCTGAAAAAATGGATTGATTGATTGATTTTCAAAAGATTCAACGTGGTTTTGAGATCGAATACATAAATAACCGGGAATTTTGAGAATATTGTCACAATTGCTTAGTTTCATTTCGAATTATATTTGTTAAATAAATTTATTCCAATATTTATGCGGGATGCATGTCACATCGTCCAATGTCATAGTGACCATAGATATAATTCCACTTTCAAACATAGAAAAACACCTTCAGCACAGAAAAAAGTAAAAAAAAAAAAAATGATTTTTTAAAAATGGAGCTATCATATATAAGATATAATATAGATAGCCAATCAATTTAAAAGTTTGTGGCTATGAACTTAAAAAACACTCTTACTTAACTATAAACTTAACTAACGGGCCATTTATACCACTGATTTACAAACAAAAGTTACAATTTGACAACTATGCTTCAAGCCCTTTTTCGTTTCTTTTGGCAGCAATCAAGTTTGAAATAACACTGGTCGACAAAAAAAATTTTTTCGAGCTGCTTCAAAAAAAAAAAAAAAAAAATAAATAAATAAAAAAATATGTGGACTAGATGAAATTCCGTATGCTAAATTCGAATCTGCTTTCAGTTTTTTTCCATCAGGTCGGGATTTTTTTTATGGGTGTGTTTAATATTGTGCCCTAAATATGCCAATTACTCGAGTATATTTTACTATTACTTTAGAACGGTATGCACGATTTATATAAATGATATACCACGATATGCGGAATACAATTTTTATCCGCTCAATAGTTTAGGAGATATTTCGAAAAAAGTATCGGAAAGAAATTTTTTCATGCAAAATTCATGATTTCTTTTTTTTTTACTAAAACTTTTTTTTAAAGTGAAAACATCAAAAATATTTAAGTTTATCACCTTTATCTCAAAGCTGGCAAAACTATGAGTAAATAAAGCAACGTATCATAAAAATTTATGCACAAATCTTGATTGGATTCACAGTTAAGTTTAGATACCCATGCATAACTATAGCTAAGTGGAAATACTCTAGTGGGCAAAAAAAATAATAAATAATAAAAGATAACAATTATTGCAGTAAAAAGTGATTTTGTAAAGGTCATTATTTGAAAGCTTGCAAAAACTCGATTTTAACACCAGGAGGTTTGCAAAAAGGCCTATTATTTACATTCAACATATTTTAACGAAAAAATTTGTTTGTATACTAAAAGAAAACACATCACATCTGTTTATTTCAGAGACCGGATTTTAATACTAAAAAAACAATCTTTATATATTTATTTCAATCGAAAAACAATCTTTAATGTTCAAAACATTATAAAAATCCATCATAATTTTTTTTATTTTCATCAATATTTTAATTTTTTTCATCATGATGGAAATAAAAATATAAATATCTTTTGTGATATTTATTTCAAAAGTTGAAAACTATTTTGAACTTTTTTCATCAGATGGAAAAAATTCTAAACAACACAATTTCATTTGAATAAAAAAAAATATTTTGAAAACAAAACAAAAGTATGAATAAAAAAACAATCATTTTAAATTTTTTTCGAACTGATATTTATCGTTAAAGATATTTAATTTTTTCTTCATTGATGGATATTTATTTTAAAAATAAAAATCCCTCAAATTTTTTTTTTTCAACAAATGAAAAAACATTTTGAACATTAAAGATATTTATTTTGATTGAAAAATAAAAATAAAACGTTTTCGGGTGCTTGGTTTATTTGATAGTTTTAAAACATATGAGGCGTTTCCGATAGAAATTAAAAAGTGGAAAAAGAAAGTGTTACGTATATGTAACACTGGGTCGTTCTCAGTACTTTTTGGCCCCTTCTATTTTCAATACAAAAAGGACTAAATGACAAATTTTTTTTTAATAAATATACTATTTGAGCAGTAAACATGATAAATTGTTTAAACAAGTGATTATAGCACCGTTCTCGTTTGGCAGTTTGATAAATATTGTGGGCCCTAGGCACTACACACGCATTCAGTCAGATTTATTTTTGAATATCTTTATTCTTGTGCCTCATATCTGTATGAAAACACAGATCGTGAGAACGTCGCGATCTTACATCAAACAGAGGAAGGCATTTCCGGTAACCGAAAATAGTTACTTCGTTCCATATATGAATTTAGAAATAAAATTAAGTGATTTAATTGTGATTCTTTTCAAAAAAATTAGCATTTTTTAGATTTTGCTTATATAGCCCATGAGATTTATATAGAAAATAATAATTATTGGGTAATGCCCACTGTTACGTATATATAACGGCTGATAACTTTCTTACTAAACCAAATATGAACAATTTTTCACCGTCAATGTGTTTATTTGCCTCGTTTGACATGATGTTCAAAATTTTAAATCTCTAAGTTGGCTAGATCGCCGTGGGCATTAATGGGTTAAATAAAAAATAGGTGGATTAGATGGAATTCAACGTGCTTAATAAGAATCAGCTTTTAATTTTTTTCTATCACGCATTGATTTTTTTTTTTTTTTTATGGGCATGACTACTATGACCCCGCCTTTAGGTAGTCACACTTGTGTAACTCGAGAACAGTTTGTCCAATTAAGATAAATTGAACTTTAGTATATAGCTGTCTTTGAGCTGAATTTATATAATTTTTTGTCCAGTTAATATTTCCGTAGTTATTCGGTAATTAGTACCGAAAATTTTAAAATGTATTTTTTTGAAAAGTGGTAAAAATTTTGATCCATAACTCTGAAATTCTTGAGCGAATGAAAAATATTGTTGACATACCTTGAAGACAATTTTCGTATGTATCTTTTGATTAATTTCGTATTTTCGTATGTATCTTTTGATTAAAATCATTTATCATTTCCTGTAAAGCGTTCTTGAGTTATAGCCTAAGTTTGACAAACCATTCTCGAATTTTATAGTGTGACCGCTGAATAAAGTGATGATATTAGTCATGCACATAAAAAAATCAGTACCCGATAGAAAAAATGTGAATGCAGATTCTTGTTTAACTCGTCGAAATCCACCTAGTCCACCTATTTTTGTTTGAAGAAAAAATAAAATATTTTCTTTTTTGGCCACCACTGTATTTCTACTTAACTGTGAATAAAATAAGATTTCTGCATCAATTTATATAAATATATAAATTTATATAAATTGATATATTTATAAAAATAAACTGTATCATTTTAGATGTTTCCATTTATTAAAAGAAATTTTAGTAATAAAAAAATCTAAAATTTTGCATGAAAATTATTTTTTTCTGACACTTTTAAGCACATAAAAAAACTATTGTAAATATTTTTTGAAGATATTTTTAGTCCGCATCTTTTGGTGTATCACTTTGATCAATCGTACACGTCGTTCTTGAGTTATGTGGAAATATACTAGAGTAATGGCATTACTATGGGCGAAAAATTAGACAAAAAATCCAGACCTAATGGAAAAAAACTGAAAGCAGATTAGTGTTTAGCACAAAGCATCAAGTCCAACTATTCGTCTATCTTTATATCTATAAAAAAGTTTACAAACATATCACCAGAAATTTGTCATTTAAAATTATTTAGAAAAACGTTAACATTTTTATTTGGTTTTCTATTGAACCATTGAAGGCAACTGACTATGATTGAAACAGTTATACTCGTATTCAAAATGAAATACTTTTTTGTATGTTAATTTTTCTATGAAAAAGTTAGCCACTCGTTAGCAAGCATACATTTTTAATTTTAAATACGGCTGTTAATATTTAAATTAAATGTTAATAAAAATAAATAAAATATAGTGTTGATAAAACAATTTTATGCAATAATAATTTCTGTATAAATTCAAGAGGAAAATGTTATAAAAACTATGGGATGCATTTAGTCGTCTAATTCGGATAATCTTCAACTTATCGAGTCCAGTAGTGTCTGAAGGAGTTCAAAACACAATGGACCTTGTAGTGTATTATAATGATCATTGACATGATGACATGTAACTATGTATGTACCAGGAAAACAGCACGATTGTCTTTGTTGTCAAAAATATTTTTCTAGTTAAGGAATTTTATTGCTCCACGACAAATTAAACTTCGCTCTGTGAGTAATTAATACTTTGTGAAATTTCTTGTTAAATAATTAAATCTAATCATAATTTGTTTATATTCCTTGTTGTGTCTCCTTATTTATAATCTTTTTAACAGTTGCATACCAAAAACATATTTCTTATTCACACCACGTTAACTAAACGAATTAAAAAGCAATAACATCAATTATGTTGTTGAAATGTCCAAAACAATTGCATTTAAACAGACGTACAAACGAGTAGTACTTGTGATATAAAATATAAAAAAAGCAAGTAAACAAACAAAGCTGCCCACCACATTAAGCAACAGTAACTGAATTGAATTGTATTGTATTGAATCGAATGCAGTACAGGAGTTGAATGTAATCGAATTTGGTATTAAGAATGCAACTGGTATTAAGTATGCAAAAATCGCATATTTACTTGAATTTACAGACGGACAGATGGACATACAGACAGATGGATGGACGGACGGACGGAGGGATGGACAGATATACATAATCGTTTATACGAGTTGTAAAACAAAATTCAAAATATTCACAATTATTGTTGCAACCTATAGGTGCATAACTTACAAGTTAGTTTATTTATTTGTTTGCCCGGTTGGACGTATTGTAGGTACTTGCTCAAATCGTGTAATGCGGCGGCATTAGTCCAGTGATTTAACATATTCGAAATTCGTGTTAAGCATGCGCAAAATCGTCATTACAAACAATCATCAACAACAACGTCATCGTCATGGCTAATCGTATGTTGTTAACTCATGTTATTTTTGGACATTTTGGTAGAGAGTCGTCGTGTTTTATGTTTGTCACCAATACGACCCGGGAATCATGCCACCACACTCTCAAATAAGCAAGCACATAGACAGACAAAACGCAAAGTACATAAATAAAAAACTTACAGCCAGACAAACAAAAGGACTCCAGTCTATAATTCATTTGACAACACAACACAATGCGACACAATCATTCACTCACTCATTCATTCACTCACGACTTCAACCAAATAAACCAAAAGACCAAAAAGACTAAAATCCAATAAACTAAACGATTGTTGGAGTTGCTTACACGTACATATGTATGTTTGTTTATTTTAAGTAAGTATTTTTGGTTTTTTGAAGATGATGGTAATAAAATAGTTTGTATTAAAAAAAGAGTCATCATGAAGTCATAATTTATAAAATGTCACTTGTCTGTCGACGAGCTGTCAAATCGAAAGTGGATTGAACATGATGATCCAAAGTTATTGTTAAACACTGATAAGAATTTCAATTAATGTCTTAATAACAATAACATCAATCGATCAGCTTAATATTGATTTGTACAGAGAAGAGAAAATTACATTCGTTAAATTTTGCAAATAAAATTGCCTGGAAATATTTTTATATTTATTTAAAATGAAATACAAAAAAAAAAAAAAATAATAACACTGGTCGATAAAAAAATCCTCCACCAAAGAAGAATAGTTGAACTTGATGCATTTTGATGTGCTAAACACGAATCTGTTATCAGTTTTTTTCCATCAGGTCTGGTTTTTTTATGGGAGTGTCTAATATTTCGCCCATAACAAGGCCATTACTCTAGTATATTTCCTTATAACTCAAAGACTAAAAATATCTTAAAATCACCAAAATATAATTTTTTATGTGCTCCACAGTTTCGGAGTTATTTTGAAATAAATGTCCGAAAAAAAAACTTTTTTATGCAAAATTTTAGATTTTATTGTTACTAAAATTTCTTTTTAAAAGTGAAAACATCAAACATGTTTCAGTTTATCATCTTAAAGATGGTAATACTGCGAATAAAATAAAGCATGTATCTTCAAAATTGATGGACAAATCTTGATTTTATTCACATTTAAGTAAAAATACCCAGTTACATACTATTGAGTAGAAATACAGTGGTGGACAAAAAAAATATATATATATCGTCCATTCCATGAAAGAACGCCCAAGAATATTGTTTATGCCTTCCGATTTTAATAATATTTGGCATACGCATACCCTATGGAGCCATTTAAATATCTCCATTTTTATTTTATTTTTTTTTTTTTTTTTGAATTTTGAAAAATTCGCGATTTTAATTTTTCAAAAAGTGAAAAAAATTACAAAAGTGTCTAATTTTAAACACCAATATCTGTAAAAGTTTTTTACGGATTTTAATGATTTAAATTGCATATTTAAGAAAAATAAGTCCACTATAAATGTAGTAATTTAAAAATAATATTATTGTTTAAAAATGCATTCATAATGCAAATGCAATTTTTGAAGGCATTTTTGAAAAATTTCTACCCTTTCAATTTTTTTCTTCTTTTGATATAAAAACATTATTATATTTGCTAAAAATTGCAATATAAATTATTCTAAGACAAAATGGTTAACTATTTAAAAAAAAAATTTTAAAATATTTCTTCAAATTTTTTCATCCAAAAAAATTTTTTTTTAAAAATTTTTGTTCGCGAATTTATTCGCGATTTTAATTTTTCAAAAAGTGAAAAAATGACAAAAGTATCTAACTTTAAACATCAATATCTCAAAAAGCTGTTAACGGATTTTAATGATTTAGATTGCATATTTAAGAAGAATAAGTCCACTATGAATGTAGCAATTTAAAAATAATATTATCATTTAAAAATGCATTCATAATGCAAATGCAAAAAACTAGTGTAAAGTTTATTACAATAAATATTGTAAATTATATTGTATAAATCAAAAATAATTTTTTGGCAGATGCACTCACGAAAATAATGGAATTTTAAGATGCATTTTTAAGAAATTTCGACCCTTTTGATTTGAAATATTTTTGCTTAATATTGAAGACAAATATGTTTATTACATAAAACATCAGAACTTAATCTGGGACAAATAGGTTTTCTACCGCAAATAACAAATTATGAAGTATTATGGTTAAAATTTATTTTAAAATTTGCTCACAAAAATTAAAAAAAAAAAAAAAAAAAACTTTTTGTATGAAAAAATTTTAAGAAATGTTTTGAAAAAATTTTTTAAAATAGAGAACCATTTTGTCCCAGAACAATTTATATTGCAATTTTTAGCAAACATAATAATGTTTTTTATATCGATAGAAAAAAAAAATTGAAAGGGTAGAAATTTTTCAAAAATGCATACAAAAATTGCATTTGCATTATGAATTCATTTTTAAATGATAATACTATTTTTAAATTACTACATTTATATTGGACTTATTCTTCTTAAAATTGCAATTTAAATCATTAAAATCCGTTAACATATTTTTGAGATATTGATGTTTAATGTTAGACACTTTTGTCATTTTTTTTTTTCACTTTTTGAAAAATTAAATTAGCGAATAAATTCGCGAATTTTTTAAAATTCTAAAAAATAAAAATGGAGATATTAAAACGGCTCCGTAGCGTATGCGTATGCAAAATATTATTAAAATCGGAAGACATAAAAAATGTTCTTGGGCGTTCTTTCATGGAATGGACGATATATATTATAAATAGTAGATTTTATTGTCTCAGAACAGTTGTTTTTGCATTTTATAGTAAAAATATTGCTTTTTAACATATTAAAAGAAAATTAAAATCGAAAGGGTAGACATTTTTCACAAATGCATCCTAAAATTGCATTTGCATTATGAATGCATTTTTAAATTGCAATATTATTTCTAAATTACTACATTTATAGTGGACTTATTTTTCCACAGTTTAAATCATTAAAATCCGATAACAACTTTTAGAGATATTGTTGTTTAAAGTTAGACACTTTTGCGATTTTTTGCACTTTTTGAAAAATCAAAATCGCGAATAACTTTGCAAAATTCAAACAAATAAAAATGGAGATATTTAAAAGAATATAAAATTTAATTTTTTTGCTACTAATTACGAAATAAGTACGGAAATAATAACTGAACAATAAATTGTGTAAATTTAGCTCAAACAGAATTTAGGTCGCTATATATTGGAGTTGGAATGCAATCAAGATCTGTGCATCAATTTTTATGATACGTGACTTTATTTACTCGTAGTTTTACCAGTTTTGAGATAAAGATGATAAACTGAAACATTTTTGATGTTTTCATTTTTAAAAAGAAATTTTAGTAAAAAAAAGAAATCTCGAATTGTGCAAGGAATTTTTTTTCGGACATTTATTTCGAAATATCTTCTAAACTATTGAGCGGATAAAAATTTGATAGTTAAGCGACTTAAAATCAATTTCATTCCACATATTTTGGTATATCATATATATAAATCGTGCATACCGTTCTCGAGTTATAGTCAAATTTACTCGAGTAATCGGCTTATTTAGGATTTAAAAAAATATCGACCTGATGGGGAAAAAAACTGAAAGCAGATTCGAGTACAGCATGCGGAATTCCATATAGTCCATTTTTTTTTTTTTTTTTTTTTGAAGTAGCACGAAAAAAATTTTTTTGTCGACCAGTGTAATTATCATTATTATGTATGAAAGAAACATAAAATAATAATAAAACTTTCTAATTGATCTTCATTTCCCCACCAGCGATTGAAAGTCGCGGGTCTAAAACATTTTGTTCGAAAAAAATTGTAAATTTTCCCTCGAAATGGACATCCAAATATTCGTACATTTGAGACAGTTCTGAAAAATATTTAAAGAATAATCGCAAAAACGTATGTTTTGTTAATTTTAGGAAGTTATTGTTCTATATGTGTCATCTTTCACCATAACGGTCCTACCCAGTGCTGTCAGATGTTGCGATTTTTCGCCAAACGTGGCGATTTTTAATTGCTCTTGGCGACTGAATTTTCCGTTTTGGTACATGGCGAATTTTTTTGCGGTTTTTAACAAGTTGGCGATTTATTTGGCTAATTTTTAAAACTTTATTAAATAGGTATTCGCATATTAAAACTATTACATTTTCTTACTAGCTAACGTCGATTTTTAGTATTTTTTATCCAAAACGGCGGTTCTCAAATGGAGATCCGCGGTTCTCAACAAAGTATATTGAATTATTTAAATTTTCTTCACTTCAAATCTATTACAAATTAGCTTTAGAAAATATTTTTTAATTCATTTTGTAAAAGAATAAAACACAAAATACTACAAATTGAATGAAAGAAAAATATTTTCATTCAATTTGGAAATGATTTGAATTAACAAAAATTTAATGAATTCTTTATGAATTAATTCAATAAAGAAATAATTCTATTCAAACAAAAGCCTTTGAATTAAGCTATTGAATTATATTTTTGGGAATGGTATTATTGAATGAAAAACTATTATTTCTTAATTCAGAATTAAGATTTAAGGGAATTAAGCTAGGATTTAATTAATTCTTTCGAAGCTCTGCAAAGTTGCAAAAAAATATAGAGTAAAAATTTGTTTGTGCGTGATTATTATCATTCTGGTAATTGTAATGATATTTTGTCCTTGGCATAAGACGTTTATTAGCAATTTTTAAATACAAACGTTTTATCTTAAATTTATAATTAATTGAAGTCAAATGTTTACTATTTTCTTAAATATAGCCTGATTTAACAAAAGCATTTGGTATCAAATTGAGAATATGCCATTAATTTTTATCTTTAAGTATTAAATTATTTTTGGATTAAGAATTATTTAGGAATAACATTTGATATGAAATTGACAAAGTATCACTTTTTTTAAAATGAATATTAATTTTTATTCAAACTTGAAATTCAACGTATTTTCAGAAATACCTTTAAATTATTAAAGTTAAAGGCACGAAGCAAGAGTCTGTAAAAACCCCTGATCTAATGAACCCCGACTAACAAAATCAAGGTCCTTAATTTATAAATATCTTCAATAAATGTTTGATAATTTGTTTTCCATCATCTTTCAAATACGAATATTAATATTTTATGGGCCATAATGAAAAGAAAACGTTCATGAATGAATTAATTCTTCGAAACAATTTATAAGTTTAATAAGACAAATGTTCACTATATAATTTTAGAATTATTCTGTTAAAAAAAATAATAAATTTAAATAAATTTTTAAAATTGTTGACCTAAAATTGAGTTATGTATGTCAGAAAAGTTTATTGAAATTAATATTTTTGTTATTCAATTATTATTAGCTACTGAAATTATTATTGACTTTGTTGAAGCTGAATTTACATTTTAAAATTATATAAAATTTGAATCACTAAATATTTTAGTTGTTTTGAGTTTTTCATAAAAAAAATACATAAAATTTAATTTTGGCGATTTCTGTTTAACAATTTGGCGACAGAGGCTCAAAAAAATCTGACAACCCTGGTCCTACCTTTATCAGAAGAAATATATTAATTTTTGAAGAAGTAAAATCAATAACTTAACAGGCCACACAAAATACCAAGTACTTATTTTGAGGATTTTCTCTAGTCGGACAGGATTTCTTATTAATATTAAGAAGATTTCTTTTCTGTTCAACTATACAATCTCTACGTATAATATTTCTATCCTTTTTATACCCTACACCACCATAGGTGGTTGGGTATTTTGCGTTTGTGCTGATGTTTGTAACGCACAGAAAAAATCATCTGACCCCCACCTTAAAGTATACCAATCGACTCAGAATCACTTTGCAAATCGATCTAACGATGTTCGTCCGTCCGTCTGGCTGGCTGTCCATGTAAACTTTGTGCACAAAGTACAGGTCGCAGTTTTGATGATAATTCAATGAAATTTGGCACGTGGGACTTTTATGATACAAGGATTGTGATTGTGATCGGTCCATTATTTCACCCCGATAAAAATGTACCCCCGGAATAGAAATTCAACACTCAAAAATGACTTAAAAATATAAATATTTTAATGAAATTCGGCGCAAAGAAGCTTTGTACAAGTATCAATCTTAAGAAGATTTTCTTTTAATAAGATCGGTTACCAATTAACCATAGATCCCATATTAACCCCTCTTTCGAAAATCACTTTAATGAGCATAAATCCCATACGAATATTAGTATCACGTTATTATTCGACACAAATAAGTTTTATATAAGTAGAAAGAATATTACCAAATTTTATTACACCACCATAGCTGTTTGAGGTTTTATGTGTTTGTGCTGATGTTTGTAACGCATAGAAAAAGTTATCCAACACCCACCTTAAAGTATACCAATCGACTCAGAATCACTTTTTGATCGATTTAAAAACGTTGTCCGTCCGTCTTTCTAGACGGCTGGCTGTCCATGTAAACTTTGTGCACAAAGTAGATACAGGTCGCAGTTTTGAAGATAATTCCATGAAATTTGGCAGGTGAGACTTTTATGAAACAAGAACGAGGCCTTTTAAAATTGGATGTAATCGGTCCATATATCACCTAACCCCATACAAATGTCCACCCAGAATAGAGTTTCAACACTCAAAAATGCCTTTAAAATAAGAATATTATAATGAAATTGCAAAGAAGCTTTGTACAAGTATCAATATTTGTACCAAATTTTATGAAGATCGGTCTACGATTGACCATAGCTCGCATATAAAACCCTCTCCTGAAAATCACTTTAACGTGCATAAATCCCATACGAATGTTAGTACAGTTGAACACGGTTATAACGAACACCGGTTATAGCGAACTTTTTTTTATAACGAACAAATTTTTAAGTCCATCCTCTTGAATTCTTACTCACAGGACCATGTATCTTTAAGTACCATAAATTCCACTCTTGTGAATTCTTATCCACATAGGATTACATTTACTTAATTTCATGTTTCTAGGTTTAATATAATTGAAAATTCATTATTGGGTTTGAATAAAACATAATTTCCCGCTCTTACCCTCTTTATGGTACTTTTTTCACCCATCGAAGTATCAAAAATTGTATTCCAATGAATTTCTAAATTGTAGTATACTCATGTGAATATTTCAATAAATATAAAAACATGTTTTATGCAAAAAGTACCAAATTTGTATTTGTAATTTTTTGATAAGTTATGAATATGATGTAAATTTTTAATGTATGTTGATTGGTTTCAAAGATACACATGATGCCAAAAAGAGTACCAAAATACTTTTTACCCATTTTCTCCCTAAAAAGGCCAATTTTGAAAAAAGTACCAGACACCTGTCAGATTATTTTTTAAATGAATAACGACAACTATTTAACTTTTTATGTATCTTTATTAGTTTGGGAGATATGAGGTTACCGATTTTACTCGTTTTTACCCTTTACCTAAATATTCGAATTTCCAAAAATATGGTGGGAGACCTACCTACGTTCCAAATCCCGTCTATCTAGCTTCAGCCGTTTAGGCTGTGGAATGGTGAATCAGTAATTCAGTCAGTCTCGTTACTCTTTTATATATATATATATATAGATCAGAGGTTCGCTATTTGCAAATTTCCTGACTCGCGAGTACGCAACGTTGCTTCACACGTACACTATAAACTACTTCGTTTGACTGCTGCTCTCTCGTTAAGTTCAATGCAAATCAAGTCAAGTTTTTTGCTGCTTCACACACACAAGCGCAAATGTATAGTAGTGTGTGTGCGCATCACTCCCAGCGGTAAAATTTTGAAGGTCTCCATCGTTCAGGTCTTCTAGAAGGTCTATTTATACCTTCTTTAGAATGGATTTGCTCATGCTAACATGCCTTCTATAGTAAAGCCTACAAGAATGCCTCATTCTTGCCTTCCTTCGACTTCCGACTTCGCTTCTTTTAAAAGGCGAGATAGAAGCAGTATTTTTTTAATATATTTTGTTTTAAGCAACAACAAAACTTTGCAGAAAATACATCGCCCTACTTTGCGAAAAAAAAAAAAAAAATAATTTTGTTATGTTAAATGCTGGCCTTTTAGAAGGAATGCATTGGGTCGCGAATGTGTAAGGCCTTGATTGCAATGACATCACGTGTAAAAAAAATACATGAACATGGAAAGCAAGTAGAATATTTGAAGAAGGCCTTCCTATTCTAAAAAAGGCCTTCTGGAAAGACTTTTTACCCCTTCTTTTTACCGCTGGGACTGATATAGATTAAACACTAAATATTAGAAAATCACTATTCCTCAAAAAGTAAATATCTCAAAACATGCAAATTTTAAAACATCGGTAATAAAAGAAAACAAAATTAGTATAAAAAATATAATTAATCTCAATTTACCATTTCTGAAATAAATGATAAATACAAAAGAATATTACTTCTGATATATTAATCATTTATAATCGGTATTTACGATTTTCCACTTTAAAAGGAAAAAAATATGCTTTAATTTCAAATATTAGTATTGTAATGAAATACGTGTATTTTGTTAACAAATTATTATTATTTTTATTATAACCGTGTTCGACTGTATCAAGTTAATATTCGACACAAATAACTTTTATGTAAGTGAAACAACATTGCAAAATTTTATGAGAATCGGTCCATAATTTACCATAGCTCCATTTTCCAGAAATCTCCTCTAGTGTATAAAATCATCTAGATGCTATTATTAACGTATTTTTCTGTATTTGTATATTTTATTTTACATTTAGTAAAAGTGTTGCTCTACAAAGTCGGTCTAGACCGACTCTATCTTCTTTTCTCGTTTTTTATTCGAAAATGAAATGAAATAGAAATAATAAAATTAAAAAAAAAAAAAAAAAAAAAGAAATTGAAAAAATAAAACATTCATTTGCATCAACATTTCATTAGCTTATTTTA
Source organism: Protophormia terraenovae (assembly GCA_951394005.1). NCBI lineage: Eukaryota > Metazoa > Arthropoda > Insecta > Diptera > Calliphoridae > Protophormia > Protophormia terraenovae. Next base: position 103,890,962 of record OX596073.1, read on the forward strand.
AGGAAAAAAATATTGACCACAAAGTAATAAATCTTGCCAAACATATCTTCTAAAAAAATTATGAGTGTCATACATTTGAATTAAACTGATACCCTTTTGCGAGTTGTTTTGATAAGAATGAAAAATGTGGCAAACGCTTGTAGCAACGAAGAACTGATTATGAACTGCATCAAAAACCCCACAGGAACTAACTAACCAAACAACCAACCAACCATCGATCATTGTTCGTGTGCCTTTTTACGCAGTTGGAGTGGAACAAAAAGTAAGAAATATATAAGAGAAATTGAATCAAAAAGAAAGATCACGAGCCAAACATGGTCCCGCTTAAATCAGGTTTAAGCAAGTGTATCATCGTCAACTCTTGCTTTGGTATTTCACTCCTTTTTTATGCTTCCTTTTTTTCTTGGTGTCGTAACGTGTCATTTTTCAAATCTGAACTCGTTTATCAGTGCACTAAAGTGACGCAAACGCACTAAAGCAACACCAAACTAAACTTAAGCGACACCTTTCCAATGAATTACGGCTTTAAGTCATTATCCAATCCCAACCAAGGCATCCTGTTTGCCAACCAGCAAAAACAACATTTTTGTTAACATTTTTTAATTTTTTTTTTTTTTTATTTATTTGCATTTAAGTTGCTTTTTTAAATGTCGGGGTGTGTCACACATTTTTTTTTTGGTTTCTGTTTCTAATTTGTCAGAAATTAATCATGTTCTTGTATTCAAGTTGTGTTAAAAATTTGATAAATTAACCTGTATTCTGGCATGACAGCAGTATCTGAACGAGATTGTGAATTTGCTAAAATAATGTTTAGAGAAAAAGTTCTTCTTCTTTTTTGAATATAAAAGAACTTAAGATGCTAAAATAATTTACACGTTATTGAAATTTTCAAACATCTATCTAAGAATTTAAACTTGTTAAACAATGTTTTCAAGATTTTAATTTTTAATACTACAAATATTTTAGACTAATATTACTCTACAAGTTGTAAAGTTGTATTCGACGAAGTACGACCGTTTAATACCCTACACGTTTATGAGAATAATTTGTTTCCTTCTAACGTTTTTAATTCAGAAGTAGTAATTTTCAAAACTGGAACGTGTAGGTGTGATATAATTAATTATGGAGATTTAATTGAGACATTATACAAATAAGAAGAATTGGAACTTTGGAGCAGTACTTGTTTGGAGATTACTCAAGAAGGACTACATTGAGAGCAGAAATACCACGGAATATTGACCTTTGACAAAAGAGCAATAGGAATGCAATGCACGAATGTGTTAGAACTAGTAATTATGTACGCCTCATTAACTGTCAATGCATTCGATCCAAATATAGGTTAAATATGACACAATTTTAGATGTTACTAGATTAATGACAGTAGAAGAATGGTTTACAGATGAGCATATGATCACATTTCGAAGAATAATAAATATCCTATCAATGGGAGATATCACCACGGAGGTGTGCGAATCCAGGAAATGATGGGATGGAAAAAATAGTTTACGGAACAATCCGAAAAAACCGAACAAATTCTCCGATTTTAATGAAATTCAACACGCATAATCTTCTCCTCTATGCGCTTCAAATGGCGGAATCGTGTGCTAAAGTTTCACATTTTATGGATATTAGAGTGGGGCACTTCGTGCATTTATGTTAAAAATTAACAAAGTTCAATGTTTAATAACTTTTAATTGCAATATCCTATTTTAACAAAAATAATTCTATTTATTAAAAAGTCGTAAAAGTTGTACATCCTCTTGGCGCAAAGAATGAAAAAATATCCAAATCCCATCCTAATGAGATCAGAAGTTACAAGTGTTTTTTAGGCATATTGATATAATTATTCAAATTTTATTATAATAGATCATTATTTCCTAATGATGTTGGTTGTAGGTATAAATGGGTATTTTCACTTAACTGTGAATAAAATCAAGCTTTGAGCATCCATTTTTATGATACGTGCATTATTTTATTCACACCATTATCGATTGTAAGATAAAGATGATAAACTGAAACATTTATGATGTTTTCATTTATCTAAAGAAATTTTAGTAAATAAAGTCTTAACTTTTGCATGAAAACTGTTTTTTCGGATACTTATTTCGAAATAACTTTGAAAGGCTTGAAAATATTTTTAGTTCGCATCTTTTGGTGTATCACTTCTGCCAGTCGTACACACCTTTCTAGAGTTATGGTGAAATATACAAGGGTAATAGGCGAAATATTAGATATGCTCCCTTAATTCTTTTCTTTTTTTGATGAGCATGTCTAATATTTCGCCCATTACCCTAGTATATTTCACCATAACTCTAGGATTTGGATAATCCATATTTATTTGAAATTTCAAACAACGATGATTTATTTTCGTGGTCTGCTATAATTTTTAATTTATCTTGCAAAGAAATTGGCTTTTTTTTACATCGTTTCACTGGCAACATTTTGACAGCTAAAAACACAAAACACTTTTAAAAATAAAAAAACTTCACAATAACTTCGCTATACGTGGATGACCGCGAAAGAATGAAGTAAAAACATAATAAAAACTTCATTCATACGTAAATAAAACAAAAATTCTTATAACAAACATTCGCACTATCGAATAGAAAAAAATGCCTATCTATTCGTATTATAGAGTAGTCAATGCAAAAATTTTGCCATTCGTATTATTGGAAATTCGTAATAAAGAGCGTTCGTACTACTGGACGTTCACTGTATTTAGTTTTAGGTGGTGCATTTTTTTTTTTTTTTTGGCGACCAGTGTAATTCACTAAAATATAAACGAATTTAAAATGTATAATATGGGAAAATAAAGTTACAAAATCGACAACAGTTACGATAACATTTACAATATTAATAAATAACTAACGTAACCATACGTCCTGCTTTTGGCGGGATTATCTCGCTTTTTATAAAGAAATCCCGCTTTATTAGCTCTAAGAATTACTTATTCTGTTTCTTATTTATGTTTTCTGTAACATTCTTACCAATATTTGAGTGTTACTAAAATACTTTTTCCACTGAAAATTTGATCATATTTTTTTAATCGTCTTTGACAATTAAAAGTTTTAAACTTTTTGTTACGATGATCATCTTCTCTACTGAATGATCTTAAGTGTACTTTTTGTACTTTTTCCATAATTATTTGTTCAGAATCCCACATTTTAATAGTTCGGGTCCCTCTTTTTGGCAATAACCCTCTGGTCACGTTATCAATAACTTGACACTGGTGTGGTGTCATTGAGAATTTGTATTTGTCAATAGCTGCATAAAGCAGGTTGAAATAGCTGATTGCGATACGATGATTTTTTGTTGACTGGTTGGGCCTTCTGTTACATATTCACCCTTATTACGAGTGTCGTTGTCGTAGTCGAAGTCGGAGTCGTAGTCGTTTAAAACGACAAAATCAATGTTAATTGCATGCATTTTGTTGTTTACGACAATCATAATATGAAATTAGAGAAAACGACAGGTTTTCGTCACGACTACGACACTCGCAATAAGAGTGATTATGATACAAAAAACTCTTGTGTAGCTCCTATGTAAGGCACATTGTGTGAATGTTCCGGCTTAAAATAAGCCGCCGAAATTTTTTAACTTTCATTGAAAATCAATACAAGAGTAACGAATGCAATGGCTCTATCTGTTATTATTTTATTTTCTTTCGCTCCCCCACCACCGACTAAAAGTGTCGCATTGATCCTCTTTTTTCGCAAAATTTTAACTTTGATTTGATGATTTAATAAAAACTAATTATACCAAGTATTGAAAATATCATACATTTTATTCAAATAAATCACAGAAAAAAATAAAAAAGGATTTCAATTACGAAATTGCTTATATTAATTAAAAATTTTATTGATTTTGCTCTAATCATAAAAATGATAATATTAATTAAGTAAAACTAATTGATTTGTTTAATAATTTCAATTAATTTTTCTAATCAAATCAATATATAAATATTTATTATTGAATTTTTGCTTCAAGATAATTAAAATACTAATTGACTAAATTGAAAATTTAACTAAATCTTTTCCTTTTTTTAACAAAAAAATATTTCTCCAAATAAAAATACATAAATATTACATTTTAATTTTTTATTATGAAGTTACATATGTATATATATATAATAGTTTAAAATAAGTTGTATAAATAAAGTGTTACAAGTTGTAATGATAGTAAAATACGGTTTATATGTACATTAGACCCCTAAAGCGATGCGTTTTAATGACCTGAATACAAGAGAGATATATGAACTACTTTTGAAATCTATCTTATGTTTCCAACCAGAAATTAAAATTACTTTTCTAATACATTTGGCCAAAACGTTTATTTATTTGTTTATTTTTTTAATAGGAAATTTCGTCTTATAGGAGTAATTTTTATTTATAAATTTATCATGTAATAAGAACCATGTTAGCATAACCTATTTGGGGGGAAAAACTGTCATCTTTATTTTTTGACTTTAAGGAACTGAAGATGCATTTTAAATATTTTTAACTTTTTCGCATTCAGTTCATCAACAGCATCGTTGAGAAGTCTTTCTACATCAAAATCATTTAGTGATACAAGTTCTTTAATTAAAAATAATTTATTCATTCTTTTTTCTGTGTTAATCCATAGGATTTGTTATTAAGCATAATTTTTACTAGAATTATATATAAACTTCAAGAAAAATTAAAATCAAAAATTTTTATAATTGCCCATATAAAAAAAAAAAAAAAAAAAAAAAGACAGAAATCTTAATATCACATTGAACATTTTATTCATGTAAACCCTGCACAAATTTTTTAGTTAAATAAAAAAGAAAGAATTAATATTTATTTAACAGTGAAAATTGTGCAATAATTCTTTCGAACTCACTAAACGCGACCATAAAGATAAAACGAATGTGGACCATATTTACCGCTACTTAAATTGCTCAAAGCGGAAGTTAAAAAAATCCATTCGTATGCGGACATAAAGAACATTTTTTTTTAACACAAACAAAATATACTTTGTTGGTATTGTTTTTATAAAATTTCATATACTCATACCCGCTTGATCTAAGGCAAGAAATAAGTAAATGTTTGCAAAATTATGATTTTTTGAAACAAATATAATCGAGAAATTGTCGAAAATCAAATAAAAAGTGATTGCTCATAGCATCGCAACTTACTCAATAATTTCTCTATGATTAAGTCATGAAAAATATAGACAATTCTTAAATATCGAATTATCGCAATATTTCATTTTTTCGTTAAAATTTCGAAAGTTTATATTTCGAGTAATTATCTATTCTTCTCAATTTCCCGATATTTGTACGCGTCATTCTTTAGTTATAGTTCATATTGATCGGTTGTAAATTTGATTTTAGTTTAGGATGTAAATTTAACTTTAAAAACCCTTTGTGGAAAATAATTATAAAAATGGTAAGTAACATTGCAAATATACCTAAAGGCCTTCGCAAAATAACATATTAATCTAAATGTTAAATTTTTGCTTGCAGATTAATTCAGTAAACTTTAATTTACAAAAATATGGATTTGGGCAACAAAAAACTAATATTATTGAAACTTCCTCTGGGATATGTTGATATTTGTAAGTGTTACCACTCTTATTTTTTATTTCTTTATTTATACGAAAGGGGGATTAATAAAAAATAAATAAAATAAAAAATAAATATATTTTTTATTAGCAAATTTTTTTAGGAGATGCAATTTAATATTATTTCTATTATGGTATTGAGAAACATATTTTACATATCGAACATCTACACATAAGTAAATCCACTTGAGTTAGAGAAGTCACCTATATAACGTTCTATTTTAGCTGTTGATACTAAAATATCGGCATTCATCATGATCATTGAAACTTATTGTATTACAAATTTACTTTCGAATATTGGAAGATATACGCTCATAATAATTTTCAAAGTAGTAAATGACTTTTGAACTCCTAAAATCTAATTAACGAACACGTTATTTCTACATTCCCTGTAGTTTCACTTCTATATTCAATATGATAAACAATTTAATCAAAAATATATCTATGATGTACCTGATGCTCCTATGTGGTAACACAGATAAATACCAGGATAAAAATATTTTATATATTGAAGGCTTATATTCAAAATAGGCCTCATACAGATTTACAATTTTTTTTTTCTTGCGTCAGACTCTTTAGTCTTCTGTTTCTTATGTATGGTGTTAATTTTGGAGCCAAAAGTTAATTTTAACACTATGTATATTAACAGTATATTTTCTTTAAGGAAATCTGCTAGTTTTTGTTTGATTTTCAAAGAAATGTAAAAATAAAAATTTATAAATTGCTTAGAAAAAGACTATGTGTCCAAATCTGGCTCCATTGGAACTTTTAGGACAAAAGTATAATAAGTGAGCCAAATTTTAATTTACTATGTTGTCTGAAAGCTTTTGAAAGTTTTGAAAAGAGAAAAAAGGCTTATGAAATTACATACATATAAATCCACGTATCTCGGCTCCCTGATAGAATTTTTTTTTAAATCTGGTTCCGTTAGGATTTGTAAAATTAAACGTTTTATAAGTAGGTAAAATTTTACCACGACTGGAATTTTCAAAAAGCTCTGGAAGGAGAAAAAATCTAAGAAAACGACACATAAATCCGCTTATCTCTGGTACCTCATAGAGATTTTAAAATCTCGTTTCGTTGGGATTTCTAGGCCACATAGTGAGAATAAATAAATAAATTACATTTTCATGTTGTTAATTTTTTACAATTTTAACAATAATTTTTTTTTTTTAGGGTTTCAAAAAAGATTATAAATGACCTTCCATCATATGAAAACATTATTAATAAGTTTCCATATAATGAAATGTAATTTAAATTTGTTAAAAATTTTGAATATTTTGTAAGCTATATAACGTATGTGGAATAAAGTTGCAAAAATATTGAAAATGTTCTCATTTTTCTAAAAATTAAGCAAAATTTTTAATAACTTCTTTAACTTAAAACGAATCTTCGATATCGATCAATTTGCTGCCACGAGACCATTCTCGAAACGAAAAGGTTTTGTTCGAGAATTATTCGAATGCGATATCTTTATCGGAGTTTATGGTCAAGCGGGTATATACACCTACAAACCAAGCAGACAGACAAACTAATGAAATAATCAAGGGGTCAGTCGTAGTAAAGGAATGCAAAAAAATAATAATAAAAAGACACCAAATTATATAGGAAAGAGTGGATAGAGAACTATTTTTCGCCTTTTTTTTTATTTTTTGTTTAAAGAGGGAATGAAAACTAAGTAAAAGAAAATAAACTAACAAACATTTAAAAAAATGGTGGATAATAAATGTAGCCATACATGGACATATAACCCTTTACGGTCATGAGATCACACAAGACTACTTGAATGAATATTAGAGAACGCTTTCCGCGAATTCTTATACCATAAATACCAAAATATTTGTTATTTTTCGAAAATTTCATGAGGGATTCATGTCATCACTTTTGATTCAATTGAGATAATAATAAACATACATTTTTCATTTCTGCTCCAAAAAGTAGGCTTCAAATAAAACATAAATTGAAATACTTTTTCTTGATTATATTCATGAACAATTATCTAATAAGTTAATAAAAAATTTATGAAAAAAGCATCATCACAGTTGTTTCATAGTGAATAAATCTAATTTATGATAAAAAAAATCATTCTTTTAACTAAAAATATATTAAGTTTTATCTTGTGAGCAAAAAAAAAAAAAATCAAAAATAATCATTATGAGTTAAATTTTATTTTAAAACTCATAATCATTACGGTCCTTGTTTTAAACTATTTAGAAGTATAGACTAATATAGTTAATGAAATTAATTTTTTTTTTTTTTAATACGAGTATTAACATTTTTTTAAGAAATAAAATTTAATTTTCTTTACATTTTCCTGCAATAAATATATTATTAAGAAACTAAAAAAGATATAAAAAATAATAAAGAATCTTTCCCGTTTACTGGGCAAACCATAAAGTGCTGTGAAATGCATTCCCTGGTTAATAAATGAGCGAGTGTGTGCATTTTTTTTATTTATTATTTTTGTTTGTCTGTTAATTGTATAATTTCAAGTGCCAGCAATTATTTGATAACAATTCACATTCTTCATTCTCAAACAAAAGGATTCACACGCTACACTAAAATAAGCGAAGAAAAGGGTTTTTGATAAAACATTCGTGTAAGTGGTTGTTTAATCATTCTTTAACTTACGACTATTTTTGTACTATATGATATGAAGTGTTTCACAAACATTTAAAAGAATCCCATCAAACAATTTCTATAGTGGAAATCTCTTAGAAATATATTCTACAAGGAGAAAATAACCAAAATTATATTAAATAATCGTCAATAAAATTAAGGATTTTCATGTCCAGAGCCTTTGAAAGTTAAAAGCTGGCTTTCGTATGAAACTATTCCTGCTAGTTCTTTAATAATTGTTTATTTAAGAACTCGATATTTGAATGAAAAGAGACTACTCTTCAGGAAGAAAACTTCTTGTCGACAGAACCCTATTTTAAGTACAGTTTTTTCCACGAACTTAATTTTCTAGTAACTTCCACAAAAGAAAATGTTTGCAGGATATAATCACATGTTTGGAAACGATATTTTTTTGGCTACAAAGTGCGATGTTTGTCTTTGTTTTTTTTTTTTTTATATTCTATACCACCATAGGTGGTTGGGGTATTATGCGTTTGTGCTGATGTTTGTAACGCACAGAAAAAATTATCGGACTCCCACCTTTTTTATTTATTATATTCGACTCAGAATTACGTTCTGAGTTGATTTAACGATATCCGTCCGTCCGGTCGGCTGACTGTCTGTCGCAATTTTAAAGATATCTTGATGAAATTTGGCATGAATAATTATTTTGAAACAAGAACAAAGCCTATTGAAATTGGTTATGATCGGTCCATTATTTCACCTAGCCCCCATACAAATGTCCTTCCGGAATAGGGGTTTAACGATCATAAATGCCTTAAATATAGCAATATTTGAATGAAACTCGGTACAAAGGAGTTTTGTATAAGTGTCAATTTTGTGCCAAATTTCATCAAGATCGGTTCATAATTGACCATAGCTCCCATATAAATCCCCTCTTCCGAAAATCACTTTAACGTGCATAAAACCCATACGAACGATAGTATTAAGTTAATATTCGACTAGGGTATCCAATCGATTAACGGTCATTCGGTTATCCGATTAATTTTGGTCGATTAACTGTTCGAATAATTTAAAATTGTCTGTTTTCGAATAACGAATAAACCGAATAATTTGTGTCGAATAACCGATTAACCGAAATTTAGTTTTTTTGGAGTTATAAATTTAGGATTTTTTTATTTTTAAGATAAATTTATGTAAACCACATCTTCTTTTTAATATCTATTATATTCCAATATAAATAAAATAAATTTTTAGGGAAGTACTTTTTCATTACTTTCAAAGTATCAATAAGTGTACATTGTCATGTGCTTTAGAAGTAATGCAATTAGCATCAAAAGATGCTATAAAAATATTCAAATGAATTGTTCTGCTATAAAACGTTGAGATTTGGTTGTTATTTTTTTAAATACTTGTTGCTAAAAAGATCTGTTATGGATATGAAAAATAGTGTTATGCATAATTTTTTATTAAAAATTACGTTGGTTAATATAAAAATTAAAATAAAATTCCTGTCGCCAATAAAAATTAATTTTGACATTCATTGAAATTTTGCATGAAGTCATGAACATGACTTCCTTCTAACTGAATAGGTATCAAAAAAGAGGACAAGTCTATGTTAAATTCATCGAAATGATCCAACTTTGTATTACTTCTGGATCACAAGTTTGGCATTTTATTTATAATGCGACATGAAAAGATTAAAATTTTACAAATTCCAAAAATATAGTTTTAAGTAAAGTAAATTCAGTTATATAAGTCATAAACATTTTAATGTTCATCTTCAAATGTACGTAAAAATATTAATATTAATTTTTACTTTTCTGACAGAAAATGATTCTCACACTGAAAATAAAAAGAGTTACATGAAAAAGCCTGATTTATTAAATAAAGTTGAACTAGGAGAATATTTTGTAGTATTAGGTCGAAAACTGCACTTTTTTCATACAAAAGGTCGAAAGAACTAATAAAATAAACTCTATGTTCTATAATAAGATTCTAAATAACTATTTCAATCGATTAAATATTATAATTAGTCTTATTCTTCTATGTTTAATATGTATTACTGAGACTATTCGGTTAATCGAATAATTTGCCATTAATCGGTTATTAACCGATCAACTTTTAACCTCGAATAATTATTTCTCGAATAAACCGATTTATGTGAAAACCCTAATAATTGGATACCCTATATTCGACACAAATAAGTTTTATATAAGTAGAAACAACATTGCTAAAATTTATGAGAATCGGTCCATAATTTACTATAGCTCCCATATAAATCCACTTCCGGGAATCGCCCTAAAGGGCATAAAATAATATACATTTTAGTATCAATGCATTGTTCTGTATTTGTTTAATTTATTTTACATTGAGTAAAAGTGTTGTTCTACAATTAGCCACAGGTCTAATTTTTAGCTCATACACAATGGTGTAGGGTATCATATGGTCGGTCTTGACCGACTGTAGTTTCTCTCTCGTTTTTGCTACAACCGTGTGTTATTGAAGTTTGGCTTACTATGATATCCCAGTAGCTACCAACATTACGTTGTGTCATTTTGACATGTTAGTTTCGTGGCCTCATAAAGATTGTTCAATGAGTTCAATTGTGAACAAACTGTGAAATATTTTATATTGCTCTGCATTTAGGCTCAAACATAATGCAAACGGTTTTTCCTCCTACGAACCTCTTATAAAATCTTTAAAAATTAGATCTTTAATAATGCACTTTAAATGTATATATGTATGCATTTGTTACATAGTACGTATTTAATTTTACTAAATTAAAAAATATTTTGAAATATGTTTAAAAATATAGAATTCCAGAAAAAAAATTTAAGCAACTCTAAAAATACTCTAACCATTATTCATGAGACCACCCACACTTTTTGGTTTATTTCGCAAAATGCATTTATTCTTTCTCACTGACATCCTTGTGGTAGAGTGAAAGAAAACATAAAATTTATTTTAATTATAAACAAAAATACAAAAGACACAATACAAAAGAAGGTACTTACCAGAAGATAAAAGCAAAAATAGAAAACAAGAACAACAAAAGAAACAAAAATTTGCTACGCAAACTAATTAAATGAATTTATATGAACTCCCCAAAGAAACAACAAAATAAACTGTACTACTGCTACTTGTGAAACTTAAGGATACACAGAAAAAAGTAAAAATGGACTTCAATTACGAAATTGCTTATATTAATTAATTTTCAATTGATTTTGCTCCAATCATCAAAATGATAATATTAATAACTAGAATAATTGATTTTATTATTAATGTTTTTTCTTAAATAGATATAATCAGCTGAAGAAAGTGACTTATATTTATTTTATTTTTGTATTCTTATAAACAAATCTTTCATTTTTCTTTATATTTATTTAAAAAGAAATTGTAAATCAATTAGAAAATTAATTATATTAATAAATTATATAATTAAATTCCCTTATAAAGTTAGTTAACAATTTTATTTAAAAAAAATTTAAATATTTTTTTCCAAGGATTTTTCTTGCTTGAACTTACAAAGCAGGTTCTTTTGGGTGATCCTATATAGGAATGATGAACAGGGAGTTTTTTCTTACTACTTCGAAGGATTATACATACATATATATATTTAAAAGTACTTGCTTGTGTGAAAATAAAACCACTTTATAATTTGCAACCTTATATACGTATATCTTTAAATATTTAAAAAGTAGCAATTTAAAATAAATGGACATAGAAGTAACATATTTCAATTCTTAAACACAGAAAACATAAAAATTCATATTTTATTATGGTACTTGTAAATTAAAAAATTATTTTATTTGAAATCAGACCTATCACAAAAATCTAAAAATCAAACATTGGAATTCGTAAAAGTTTTAAAGGAAAAATAAAATATTTTGTCTTTATTAAAAATATAATATTTTCTAATGTGATATTTAAAATTTTACATAAAATTACAAATATCTTTTAAAGTATTTACTATATAAGATTTATTGAGATGTCATATTAAAGGTATCAAAATTACCTTTAATAGGACGTATAACAAGACTTTTATCTCAACATCAAAATGGTCCAAATCTCGCGATTTTTAGTTAGCGGATAAATATCTCGAAAAATGGTATTTTTAAAAATTTTATAGAAATGTATTTTAATGGTGAAAATGTTTTCTATAACCGTGGTAAGTGGCATTCTGGAACTCGCAATATTTTACAAATTATGACAACAAACGTCATAATAAATACGAAATATTTATTTTAATTTGTATTGTTTTGTTTATAATAAAAGAGAAAAATCGCCAATTGCTTCCAAAAATTATCCGAATTGAATGGAATTTGGTAAGAATATTAATATTGACGCTGGTAACTCAAATGTCGAGTTTTAATTTGATTAACGCGATAGTTCGCGATTTATAATATCTCAAAAACAAGAAAAATTGTATTTTTACAAATATTTTCCAAAATAGTTACGTTGCAACTTTCGTTGAGGCGAATATTTAAAGTTAATGAAATTACCTTAAAAATGATACTATAGAAAATGTTGAATAAGTATTAAGCTCAAGAAATATTTAATTTAATCTCTCATTTGTCTGTTCCAACTATTGATTTCCTTCTGAAATCATTACTAAATTAGAGGAAATCGATTTTTTAAGTAATCAAACAGTTCAATTGATGCTGTTGAGAAAATCGAAGTTACGGAAGGTCCTATGTTTGAAAAATTGCAATCTGGAACTTCATATAATAAAAGAGTTCAGAATATTGAAAAATATCAATCTCAATTATTCTACGTTCAGATCTTGTCCTTAGAAGAATACACTCCTTCTGAACTACAATTATTCAAGTACGCTCCAATAACATCTCTCGACGTGGGAGGATTATTTTCTATGTATACAAATGTTTTCGCCAAAATAGACAATTGTTTACGTTTGACAACTTAGTAAACAATTTTCATCATCATTTAGAGAAATTAAAAAATTTTTGTTTGTAAAAATAAAAGTCTATCTAACTAAGGTTGTAATGTCACGAATATAAATTAAAAAAAAAAAAATAAAAACTTAAATTTTAAAAAAGTAGCAGTGATCTTTTAAAATGTAGCTTTAACTTTTAAAAATACAAATGTTATGCATGCTTACCATGGACTGATTTTTATTTTTCTTATCACAGAAAAAAGTAAAAAATGATTTTAAATACCAAAAAATATTTAAATTTTCACCTCTAACCAAAATGATTATATCAATTACCAAAAGTAAATAATTTAAAAAAGTTTAAACAGCCAGTTAATTGAATGAATCAAAAAGTTAATTGATAAAAAAATTTATCTTTTAATTGAATTAATCAAGTATTTAATTGAATGAATCAAAATAATTATTGATAAAAATTTATATTTTTTATTTCTTTACTATTTTTATATTTTGTTTCTTGACTGATATTTTCTTTTTTATTTTTGAAATATAACATTAATTTCCATTTTGTTTATTTTATTTCTTGAGTTTTATCTTCTTTAATCTTAAAGTCTTTTGCATTCAATTCGGTATCTTTATCAGTGATGTCTTTCTGGAATCGTTGATAATTTTTTTCATATGAAGTATTTTGGGGATATATTCTCTAAATATGGGCTCTTCTTGTATTAGATGTCAAGCATATGTTCCCTCATGCGTTCTAGTTTTATATATGTGCTTTTGGAAACAGTACGATATTAATCCACACTTCTTGATGCGAAAAAGTATAACAAGACATGAAAATGAAGACACAACAATAAATATTGACGCCCAATACAAACAACTTTTTAAATGTTTATACTTAATGGATATTTCATAAACTTAAGTATCAAAACTCCTGAACTTCTAATAGGCCAAGTTTGTTAACATCAATCACCAATTTTTATTCGTATGACTAACACCGAATTACCGAAAGACTTAACAATAAATATGTATTTCATTAATTTAAACGTATGAATGCATACTTATATTTGATGTTGTTACCGCCATTAATAAAATCTTACTACCATCAAGTTCATTTATGTCCATGGAAGAAACCATCATCAGAAGAGTTTTAGATACATTTTTTGCTCAAAAATCATATGAGGAGTCGCAGAACAAAATGTACTTTTTCCATTATTTGAATTTTCTGGGAAATTAGGAATTAATTTTTTCATTCCCTTACTGGAAATGGTAAGAAGTTTTCTCCTCTCCATAAAATGCATCGAACGACATTAATTCACTACACCAAACCCTAACTACGTTTTTTTTAAATTTTGGAAATATATATAATTTCTTTGTGTTTTAAAGGTATTTTTTTCATGAGTGTATAAAATAATCTAAAAATACTGTTCGCAAAAAATTGTAAACAAAACAACTAACACAAATTTTTGTTCTTAAAAAAAATATAGTACATAAAATCAAAAAAAATTATGAAAAAGGTACCTTTTGCAGAAAAAAATAAAAAATTATCCTAACGACATTTTTTCTGGTAGAGTTCAACCTAATGAATATAAAAATAACAAAAATGCAATTTCTGAAAAAATGCAAAAAAGTACGTTTTGTTCTGCGACTCCTCATATATACATTTATTGCTATTTTTTTTTTTTATTTTGGATTACTGAAACAAACGTCATTCCTTTTAAAATCAATTATAGAAATGATTAAATAAATTAATCCATAAATTAAATTTCAATATAAAACCAAACAACAGTATTAATTAAAACATTTGCGACAATAATTTTTTTCTGTGATACAATAAATTTTGGTTTTCCATTTTATACCCACCATCAAAAAGATGGGGGGTATATATTGATTTTGTCATTCCGTGTATAACATGTCGAAGGAATCATTTAAGACCGCATAGAATTTATATTTTCTGTGTCCTGGTTAGATTCTGAGTCAATCTAGCCATGTCCGTCCGTCCGTCTGTCTGTCTGTTGAAAGCAGGATAGGGCTCGAACTAGTGTTTATAAACCGGTTAACCGGTTAACCGAAAAACCGGTTTTTTCTTCAAATTTCGGTTATTTCCGAACCGGTTAATTTGAAATATTCAATTTCGGTTAACCGGTTTACCCGGTTTTTCTGTGTCGGTTAACCGGTTTCAAAAATTTGATAAAAATATCACAAAATTTCGTTCTTTAGTTGCTTTTTTCTGAATTTAAAATATAAGAAAATATTTTTAAACTATTAAAAATATTTATTGTTTGAGTTAACAAGTAGCCAGGTGATATATTTACTTATTTGAAGTTAAATATATTTTAAAACTGTATGTATAATAACTCAGATATATAATTAAGCATTCCATTTACAAAAACTTTAATTTCATGCGAATGAAATTTTCCAAAAGAAGAAATAACATTACACCTACTAATGTATAGCTTAAGATAAAAATAAGATTTTGTATAGGATAACAAGAATAAAGACTTCAAAAGTAGAACTAAATAAGTGCAGAAAATGTACTTGATTAATAATCTTCTAAATGATTAATAATCATCTAAAAATTAAAAACAAATCTCTTTTTAGCCGAAAAAATTTTATTTATTTTTCCAATTTTATGCAGATATATTTATTACACTTTTTTTATAAAAATTATATAAACTTTTCCTTGAGACAAAAACTTTAAATGCGGTGAATCATAATATAATGCACATCATCCTAGGTCTAAAGCTTCCTTTTTGTAAATTTTCGATAATTTAATATTAAGCTAGAAAAATGAAAGATAAAACTGAAAAAATACTTTATAGAATAATTTTAAATCATTATTAAGCTTCAAAAGCTGTGCTAAAAGATGCCATAAAATTTGTTTTTATAAATTATATTAAATCTAGCCTAAAGGCTGAAAAAAAGTATTAATGTAAATCGATGTAAAACAATCGCAATTTATAAAGAATACTGCAGTGCACTGTTTATTATTTGGTGCTTGGTTAAACCAATAAGTTGAAAAACACTTTTTTTAACCAAAAATATTTTTATTAAGCTTCAAATTAGAGCAATTATTTAAACGTCGGTTAACCGGTTTAACCGGTTTTTTAGTAGACGGTTAACCGAAAAACCGGTTTTTTAATTTTACCCAATTTTCGGTTAACCGTCAAACCGGTTTTTTGAAAAGTCGGTTTTTTATAAACACTAGCTCGAACGGGACAACATAGGGGGACGAAATTAGGCTCAAATATTTATAATATATAAGATTTATTTGGTATTGAAAATTAACAAAATCGTTTAATAAATAAAAAAGTTATGGAGTAAATACTAGAAGCACAGGGTGTTCGAGGGTCGATATAAACTTGGAAACAAAAAATGAACGTGGTCCACCCCCTTTACCGCTCACCTCCCATATAAGGTGAAAGGTCAACGAAATTTTGTACAAATAGTTCAAAGACCAATGTAAAATCGGAAACAAAAATGGGCGTGGTCTACCCACTTTACCGCCCACCTCCCAAATAACGTAAAATTTTAAAAAGTTGATGGTGGGTATATAGATTCGGCCAAGCCGAATATAACATTCTCGCTTATTATTTATCAAAAATTAAAAATATTTGGATTTTTTAAAATTTTTAGGGTATATTTTGAATAACAATAAATGATAAATGAATAAAAATCCGTCCCTAATCATAACGTTGTATAATACAGTTGGCTTTACTATATTTTATATCGTTGTTTTTACTAAAAAAAAAAATACTTTCGTTTTGATAAATTGACATTTATATTATTTTTTATCGTTTTATTATTTCTAAATTTTGAGGAAAATTTCCCGAATAATTTCTGCTCATCAAATCCGATGTCATACCTAGTTAGGACACAGTTTTTACATAAATGTCTATAGTATTATAATCTTTGGAACATAAATAAATTTTAAAATATCTTCTTCTTCAGTTATGAATTCTTGTTACATTTACAATTAAGAAATTAAAGAACTTTGGAATACATACTATATACTATGAATGTGTTTAATTTACATTTTTAAGTTAAAGTAATCAAATGTGAAAACACAATTTAAGAAAACATATCAACAGTTAGTTGATTGCTTTAGATTTTAATGGAATTTACAAACGACAATAGTTTTCGTTTTTGGATTTGTTCTCTATATTTTATCGTGTGAAATCATGTGCTACATTTTGCTTGTATTCGTATAACATATTTTTAGTTTGAAATGACATACAAGTCCCTTGGAAATTGTTTCTGTTCGATGGCTGGTTGAGTTTTTTAATACTAAGTATATTTTTACATTAATTCTCTGTGTGTTGTTAACGAAATTGTAGACTTGGATGTAGTAGATGTAGAGGAAGTATTGTGTAGTACATTAATCACTCCAGTATACAGAGGCTCAACTTACCACCTCCATTTTGACAATTAATCAAAATTGTCTCGGTGTGAAGTCGAGTAAATAAAACTGCTCGATTCAAGTTGATTTCAAGCGTAGTGCAGCTCACTAAAACCACCACCAGTATAATAATACAAAAAGAAGTCAAAGTAAAAATGTCGTTAACTTAAGTGTCCAATTAATTAATATCACATTTAACAGCCGCCAAGCTGAGAAAACCCATTAAGATAGTTTGTCACACAATCGCACCAGTACGAAAGACCATATAAAAATCCAAACTTACTTACATATACATACATACATGCATACAAACACTGTGCTGGCAAGCGATATTGTAGCTGAAACTGCAAATGTTATTGGTGTAAAAATGTTTTAAAGCTTATAAAGGAAAACTTAAACTGTGGTTGGCTGTATGGCTGACTAACTTACTATTGCTGCCTGGTCATATACATACTCTTATTTCCAAAAAACAAAAAAACTGTTTGGTTTCATATCCTTCTATATGGAAATACCAACATGTGTGGCTTGTAAACTTTGCTCTTTAATGATTTTTTTTTTATTTGGTTTTCTGTTGACTTGCTTGAGTTTGGCCAAGAGCAAAAACTTCATCTTAACCTATTATTACCACCAACACATTCGTTCAAGAATACAAACGTGCCTTCATAGACTTATTTGGTTACTTAAGTCTTTTTAGGCTAAGAGCTTTTTCTGGTCGCCATTATTTTTGTGTAGGTACTGTTAGTTTTGTGAGCAACTTGATGCTTAAGCAACTCATTGTTGAATTCAACAGTTGTAATCATAAAAATAGAAACAAAGATTTTTTTGGATTAATGGCTTATTTTGAAACAAATAATTTTTTAATGCAAGACTGATCTAGAAGTTGAAAGGTCTACGACACCACTGGTCAATTGATGAATATATGTATGAATAATAACAAACATAAATATTTACGGAAACGTTGTAATCGCTAGTTTCATTGTAGACATGTACGAATATTCTTTAGGATGGTACATTAGGCTGCACCAAAATTTACCAACTTTCGAATTTTGACTATAACTCCCCCAAGAATTGTTTTTGGGTTGCAAAAACATACTGTGTGAAATATTAGTGAAATTGAATATCGTTAATCCGTGCCGCATCGGACCTGAAGTTTTTAGGTTTCCTTCTTATGATTTAATTTTAATGTATAATTAAATTTTAGAAATATTTTTATTTTATTTTTATATACAAAAAAACTCTTTAGAAAAAGCTCAGATAACTCAATAACTGCAATGTAATTGAAATAAACAGTTATCCCTGAAGATGGCCAACAGAGTTTACCGCAATACTATAAACATAAAAATAATTGTTTATTTTTATTTATTGAGACCTTGAGTTGACCAAAAGGAAATATAATAAAAAATGTTCTTAACATCATTTTAAATCTACCGATTTATTTACTGGGATAACCGATTTAGTTTTTTTCTTTGATTGTTATAATCAATTTTTTATTTATAATTTTTAACATCAGTTGCTTGTTACTTTAAACTATAAACTCAAATATTTCTTTGATCTCATCTGTATCGAAACTAAATATGAGCCTGGTTGTCTGATTAAATAAATATTTGTGTGTGTGTAAGCGTATGCCAGTATATCCCAGCGGTAAAATTTGCGAGGCCTCTACCGCGCAGGCCTCCTAGAAGGCCTTTTTTCAGATGCAGTTGCTCATGCTAACATGCCTTTTCTAATAAGGCCTTCATGAATGCCTCATCCCTGCCTTCTAAAAGATCCGACCGACCTTCCGACTTCGCTTCTCTTGGAAGGACCGTAAGAAGCTGTATTTTTTTAAATATATCTTGTTTTAAACAACAACAAATCTATTTATAAAAAGTACATTGTTTTAATTCCCTTCTCTTAGAAGGAAAGAAAGACTACAGTATTTGAAAAAACAAAACCGTGCAGAAACCGTTACAAAAACAATATGAAAATTCAAAGCAGAAATTCCAAAAAAAGAATGATAAATCATTTAGTTGTCTCCAATTCTTTGTTTGAATAGGATGTGACTTTCTAAGTTAATTATATTTTTTATTTATGGTTTTTATTATAAGTATTTTATTAAAAACTTAACCGTTTATATTATATCTTATATTTTTAACAAAATAATTTAACAAACATTTTTTCAGGAATAAAATCAACAATTTCTATACAAATGTAATTTTCAAATAATTTGTCTTATATCGACTTAAGATGTTTTGTCAAAAGTTAACAGAAATGTTTTTTTAGTATTGAATTTTGTTTTTAATTAAGTTTTTAAGAATTAAGTTTTAAAAATTTTACAATAATTTAAAATAAAAAAAATATATATTTTATATAAATAGAAAAATATTTTATTAAATAGTGTAGACCTGTAGAAGGCTTTCTGTAGAAGGACTCTTTTATGTACTTTTACAGAAGGCCTGTTTGCAGTTTTCAATAAAAAGGTCTTCTAGAAGGGCTATATCGGGTCGCGAATGTGTAAGGCCTACCTCTCAATGACATCGCGTGTAAAAATGAAATGAACATGGAATGCAGGGAGAAGGTCTTCTGGACATAAAAAAGGCCTTCTAGAAGGGCTCTTTACCCCTTCTTTTTACCACTGGGATATTTTAAGTTTGTTTGTGCAAAAGAAAAAAATATCACACCCTTTACACTTTAAATAATTTAATTCGGGTGTTGGTGATTCCGGTTAAAACTTGTACTCCATGCTCACTCAGAAGATTGATATGATTTTGAACACTGTTGGAGTTTGCTTTATTACTTGTTTTGGAGTTTTAGTTCAGCTTTTCTTTCTACCTCGTGAGTTTGAATCATTTTTCATGATCGAATTTCATATAAACTCCATGTGTGTTTCTGTTTTTGTATGGTCGACATTTTAAACAAATGCAAATGTTTCTTTCTATTCTTCGTTTTATAATCTTGTTGTTGGTTTTATTTTTTATTGCTTTTCCCTCGCAGTTTAGGTACATGAATACGTACAGGTATGTAATTAATTTTGTTGACTTTATGTCATTTTATTTTTTTGTTTGTTTCTTGGGCTTTTGGCTTGTTACCTCTACTTGGGTGTGCTAAAGTAATTCTACATGTAGCGGGAAGTGAACACGATGAAAAAAAGAAATTAAACCTACTTTAATTTAAGAAACTTACTGATTAAATTTGCAAATTAAAATTTGTCTGTTGTTTAAGTCCTTCGGGATGTTTAACTTAAAAATGTTTTAGAAACAGAAGATATTTACAGTTAAGGAAAAAACTCTACATACACCCTATGATTTTGAAATTTTAATGCATTGTTGATGAAAGTAAAAAAAAAAAAATATATATCGTCCATTCCACGAAAGAACGCCCAAGAATATTTTGTATGTCTTCCGATTTTAATAATATTTGGCATACGCATACCCTATGGAGCCATTTAAATATCTCCATTTTTATTTTTTTGAATTTTCAAAAATTCGCGGATTTATTCGCGATTTTAATTTTTCAAAAAGTGAAAAAAATGACAAAAGTGTCTAAATTAAAACACCAATATCTCTAAAAGTTTTTAACGGATTTTAATGATTTAAATTGCATAATTAAGAAGAATAAGTCCACTATAAATGTAACAGTTTAAAAATAGTATTATCATTTAAAAATGCATTCATAATGCAAATGCAATTTTTGTATGCATTTTTGAAAAATTTCTTCCCCTTAATTTTTTTTCTTCTTCTGATATAAAAAACATTATTATATTTGCTACAAATTGCAATATAAATTGTTCTGGGACAAATAAGTTCACTATTTTAAAATATTTTTTTTAAATATTTCTTCAAATTTTTTCATACAAAAAATTTTTTTTTTTTAATTTTTGTATTTCTTAATTTTTGTGAGCTTATTTTAAAATTAATTTTAATCATAATATTTCATAATTTGTTATTTGTGGTAGAAAACCTATTTGTCCCAAATTAAGTGCTAATGTTTTATATAATAAACATATTTGTCTTCAATATTAAGCAAAAATATTTAAAATTAAAAGGGTAGAAATTTCTTAAAAATGCATCCGAAAATTGCATTCTTTCCTTGAGTGCATCTTTAGCAAACAAATTATTTTTGATTTATACAATATAATTTACAATATTTGTTGTAATAAGCTTTACACTAGTTCTTAAATCAATAAAATCCCACGTATACTTAAGGAGTTATTAATATTTAAAGCTACATATTACTAAAAAAGTATAACCAAAAAAATTAAAAATCAATATTTTTTAAAAAATTTAAATTTTTGTATGAAAAATATGATTGAAATTTTTTGAAAAAAATATTAAAAATAGTAGATTTTATTGTCCCAGAACAGTTATTTTTGCATTTTATAGTAAAGATATTGCTTTTTAACATATTAAAAGAAAATTAAAATCAAAAGGGTAGAAATTTTTCAAAAATGCATCCTAAAATTGCATTTGCATTATGAATGCATTTTTAAATATAAATATTATTTTTAAATTACTACATTTACAGTGGACTTATTTTTCTTAAATATGCAATTTAAATCATTAAAATCCGTAAACAACTTTTTGAGATATTGGTGTTTAAAGTTAGACACTTTTGTCTAACTTTAATATATATATATATATATATATATATATATATATATATATACATATATATATATATATATATATATATATATATATATATATATATATATATATATATATATATATATATATATATATATATATATATATATATATATATATATATATATATATATATATATATATATATATATATATATATATATATATATATCTATTTATATATTTATATATATATATATATTTTTTTTTTCTATTATAGTTTAAATAATATTTAAGACTATCTGAAGAAAAAAAACCTAAAAAATATGAATAGCATAGAAGTTACTAGCATTAACCATAATAATTAACGCGAAAAAAGTCTACATACAGTGTGGTAACTCTTGAAATGAAACTGAAAAATAGTAACAAAGAAAGCAAAAAAAAAAACCGTTAGTTTTTGTAAATTGCTTCATTTTGCAAACCTTTCAAGTGCAGAAAGTAATTATTAAAGCAAGCTTTGTTTTAATTTTATTGTTTGAAAATTGGAAAAAGAAAAGAAATACAGCTTTCAGTTAGAAATTTAGTGATAAAAATGCGTAGTGAAAATAAATCATATGGAGAAATTGGAAAAATATTAAAACTAAGTCGTTTCACTGTTCAAACCATTACTATGAAAGCACAAATAGTACCGAAAATAACCCACGATCGGGGAGACCTAGAAAGCTTTCAAGACGCGATGTAAGCAGTATCCTTAAAGACGTCAACCAAGAACCAAAAATTAGTGCTCCTAAATTGGCGGAATTCCTTGAAAGACGTTCTAATGTTACTGTCACATCCAGAACAATAATAAATGTACTACATAACAACGGTTTTAAAGGCAGAACGGCACGCCTTGAATTTGCTAAAGCTCATTTGAATAAGGATATGAGTTTTTGGAAATCTGTAATATTTATTGACGAAAGTAAGTACAACATTTTTGGAAATGATGGCCGATCAAAGGTGTGGAGAAAACCAAACACTGCACTCGATCCAAAAAATATTATACCTACAGTGAAACATGGTGGAGGGAATGTTATGGTTTGGGGTGCTATGGCGTCATCGAGGGTGGGTCGTTTGGTTTTTGTTGAAGGTAAAATGAACCGGTATCAATATAAGGTATCAATATTGGAACAAAATCTAACGGCGTCTGTTGAAAGCTTGTGCCTGGGAAATCAATGGATTTTCCAGCAAGACAACGATCCCAAGCATACTGCGCACGTTGTTCGAGACTGGCTTCTATATCATACGCCAAGGCAGCTAAATTCACCACCCCAGTAGGGTTTGGGGTTTCCCGTGATATTTTGTTTCCCGGGAAACGGGAATAAAAAATTCGATTTCCCGGGAATTCCCGGGAATCCCAGGAAATTCAAATTTTAAAAAAGAAGCAATGATTTCTTATAAATAATGAAATTTTGTGTATTCAATACTATAAAACAACATTATAAATTAAATGTATGATTATTTAAGGTGGCTTTACACTATAATACTATATATTTATACCAGATTTTCATTTTCTATAATAAATATCAAAAAATATATTATGGATAGTATTATTAAACGTCATATTTTTAATTTTCTTTATTATAATATTAAAAAAACTAAAAACAAAAACTTAACAGAATTGACTACAAATAAAACTATAAATAAAAAAATGTGCAGAAATTGGCTTTAAGAGATGCAATTACATTTCAAAATTTTAAAGACTTAAACATACAAGTATTGAAAGTGTTTACAGCATAATACATTTTAAAATATTTTTGGCATTAATACAAAATATTATAGTGTAAAACCAATTAAAAATTTAAACAATTTTAAATATTTCATACAAATAAAATAAGTGCCTATTGTAAGCAAGGTTCCAAAGGTTTAATTCTTTAATTCACTTTTCAAAATCGAATTAAACTTTTTTTCCCAGTCATTTCATTTAAGCTTTCATAAGAATTCAAACTCATAGACTTAAATTCTTTTACTTCACAAGAATTAATTGCTTAAAGAATTCACTACCAGTTACACAATTCAAGCTTAAAAAAATATTGAATCATTAAATTTCTTTTCTATTCAAATCTGTTACGAATTAGCTTTAGAAAATATTTTTTGAATAATTTGGTAAAATATTAGCTTTGTTCCCGTACTCTAAATTGGAACCACGCGGGATGCCTATTTTACCCAAAAGTGTTCTCGTACTCGAAAATTGTGAAGTAAGAGGGATTTTAAGAAAATAATATTCTACTTCTTGATATATGCTAAAAAAAATAACATTCACATACACTGAAAAAAGTAAAAATGGACTTCAATTACGAAATTTGTAATATTAATAAATTTTTTAATTGATTTTGCTCCAATCATCAAAATGATAATATTAATAACTAGAATAATTGATATTATTATTACTTCTTTTCCTTAAATAGATGCAATGAGCTGGAAATTTTTGAAAATTTACTTAAATTTATTTTATTTCTGTACTTTTATAGACAAATATTTCATTTTTCTTTATATTTTATTAACAACTGTCAATTTATTAAAAAACAAAACTGTAAACCAATTATAAAATTAATTATATTAATAAATCATATAATTAAATTCCAATTTAATGTTAATTAATAATTTTATTAAAAAATTATTTGGAATATTTTTTTCTGTGTATATATATAAAATATTTAAAAAATATAAATATAAAGGTTTGAATTAACAAAATTCAGTAATTTCTTTATAAATTGATTCAATAGAAGTATGATTTTGTGAATGGTGTTATGGAATGAAAAATTAGTATTTAAATGAAGTTTTACATCATCATTAAATGTTTAACAAATTATAGAAATATGTATTAAAAAAAAGTCGTGTATTCGAACTGGACAAAATAAAACGTTTTTTTTCCTAATGAAAAGTATATAAAGTCAAATAGGAATTTTCATCAGCGCACCGATGAAATGTTTTTCAGTAATATAAAAAGTCACTTGTATCTAATTTTATTTATATTTTGTATTAACATCTAAAAATGCCTTTAGTAAGTAGTTTGTTTACATTAATGTAAAATTGTCACTGAGGCGATACAAACAGCAATACTTACTGTTATAGGATTATAAAACTACATGAATATAAAATTTCCCGTTTTCCCGGGAAAATTTGAAAAAATTCCCGGGAATTCCCGACGAAAAAATCACGGGAATTCCCGGGATTTCCCGCCCGGGAATTCTCGGACCCCAAACCCTACACCCCAGTCACCAGATCTTAACCTCATAGAGCACATTTGGGATATTTTGGAAAAATTGGTGCGAAAATATGACATCAGAAGTCGCGAAACTCTCAAAACCGCTATTAGTCGTGCATGTACCGAAATAACACCCGATATTACAGAGAATTTGGTTATGTCCATGCCCGCCGACTTCAATCAGGAATTGATGCCCAAGGTGGGCCAACTAAATACTAATTTTTTTATTTTTAAATTTTTTATGTACAAAATTTTTAATTAATATTTATATTTTCTGGCTGTATGTTGACTTTTTTCTTATAAATTTTTTATGTTTTTGTTATTTTTGTTATTGTTACGATTATGAATGATCACTTTTTGTTTTATAAATAAACTAATTTATTAATTCCTTACATAATGAAGTAATTTTATTTTATTTTTGAAGTCTTTAAAACGACAAAATCAAAGGGTGTATATAGAGTTTTTTCCTTAACTGTATATTATTAGAGGAGAAAGTCTGCTATGAACAATTCTTTGATATTATTGCTTCCAAAATTTTTATTAAACGCTCTAAAAAAACTTGATCTTATATTCATTACACTTAACTGAGTCACATTGACAGATTTTTAACTAGGGCTGTGCAATTAATTTTTCAAATTTTCTGATTAATCATATTTTTGATCAATTAAATATTTGGTTAATTATATATTTTGATTATTCATAACCAAGACTAATTGATTATCTTAAATATAGATATAATCATTTTGGTTAAATTTGCAAATATGAACAATTCTTATTGAATGAATTATTTTTGTGAGTAATTTAAATTAAGTGTGAAAATTGCAAATGCAAATCACTCAACAAAAATGCTATACCATATTTAGTCCTATATATGGATCGCAATTTCCCGGTCTATTTGATTTCCTGGGAAAGCGGGAAAAAATTTCGACTTCCCGAAATCCCGGACTATATTTGTTAGAAAATTTGAAACAGTATTGTAAATGCAGCGAGAATATGAAATTCGACTAATTGGTTAATCTACAGAATAATTGAATATTGACATATTATTATTATTATTATTATTATTATTATTATTATTATTATTATTATTATTATTATTATTATTATTATAATTTATATTTAAAAGATGTGAACTATAAAAAATGTCGTATTTACGACAGAAAATTTATATTATTCCACATTGATATTATTCCATTAAACTTTAAGCAAGTTTCGTAAATAATTATCGAATTAAAATTTATTTAAAGTCCACTAAAAAGAATTTAATAATGCTTAAAGTTGTGGCTGATGATCACTTTTTTCAAAACGCTTAGGGTGATTCAAACTTGATTTCAAACCAATTTAAACTTATCTTATATGTATCTTAAAAAACAAGAACTTTAAACTACTGAGCTTCAATTTTTTGTTTATTATTATCCCTAATAGAATATTCGATTTCTTGTTATAGATTCGATCAGACGTTCTTGTACATAACAGAGAATATTTTGTCAAATTTCTTGTTGCTTATACTACGAACAACAAAAATTTTGTAAAGAGACCCCTCAAACAATGTGTAAAAATTAGCTAAATATGGGAAAATTATTAAAAAAAATTAAAGTTGATCTTCAGTTCCCTACCAGAAATTGAATGTCACGGGTCTAGAACATTTCGTCCAAAATATAGTATTCAGTTTTGTCTTGAAATAGGTATAAAAAAATTCATAATTTTTAGCCAATTATAAAAAAAATATTTTGAAAATTTTTCGAAAAAATTTTGGTCCATAAATCGTCATTTTAGTACATCAAGCAAAAAAAATTCGATATTTTTCTTTAAAAATGAATAAGAATTTTATAATTTTGTTTCCTTTATGGCTAAAATATTAAAAATTTGCATTGTAGTAAGTACTGCTTATAATATATAATTTTCCAAAATTTTCCAAAAAAATTTTCATCAAAACTTCCTTAAAAAGTCTTCTAGCGAAACAAAATCCCATGGGAACATTTTTTAAATTATTTTTTCCATAACCGGCTTAAAATTACGAATTTTTTTATAACCATTTCGATTAAAAAATCGAAACTTTTTTACAAAATGTATGGGACCCAGGATTTTTCAATCGCTGGTAGGGAACTGAAGACCAATTTTAAAAAATTTTTTAAATAATTTTTTCGTATCGTTTGAGGGGTCTTCCTACATCGAAATCTCGAAAAAGGCTTTCCTTGAGACACTCCAATGTACATAGGTACATATTTAAAATTTATACAATATTCTTTCAATCATTTATAAACAGAAAAAATAAAAATGGAGTTCAATTATGAAATTGCTCTCACATTAATTAAAATTTTAATTGATTTTTCTCTAATCATCAAAATGATAATAATAATTAAGGGAAATTATTTGACTTTTTGCTATAATTTCAATTAAAGTTTTAATTAATTTAATTACTATTATGACTGAATATTCGTCTGGAATCTATTGAAATATTTCTTGGCTCGATTCACATAATAATTGAATCTAAACTGCTGCAAAATGGACCCTCCAAATAAAAAATTTAAAATATTATTTATATTTGTTTAAGAACATATTTTTATTAAAGATTATAAATTTACAAAAATTACATAGAATAGATTTTGAATGTTATACCCTTCATCACAATAATTTGTAAAAATTTCACCTAAGAATTATATATACTCTGAATCGTTATAAATGCAGTCGAAAAATCGATGTCTGTCTTATAAAACCCTACAAATTATGTGAATTCTCTTCGTCTCAACACTGGGGAAGGGTTCACAGGATTCGCCACAGCCAAATATATTATATTTATTAATCAGAGCTACTTTTCCACCACCTTTTTTTATTTGAATTTATTTCTGCCTTTCCTTTGATTGTTTCTTGATCTTTTGAAAAATTTTGCCAGGTTTTGCTTCCATGCCAACATAAACCACTCTCAGTTTTTATGAACTGGTTTTGGTTGAGTTTATATTTTGTCATCTTTTTTTCAAATTTTGTATCTGTTTCTTGAATTTTTTCTTAAAGGATTTAAGGCCATTTAATGTTTATATTTTTTTTTTTTGAAACGACACGGTCTTCTATAAAATTAATCTGAAAATGGAACATTTAAATTATTAGAACTGAACTTTTGATTGTACAAAATGTATCTTACATGTTCATAATGTATACTGGTAGATATAAAATCAAAGAATTTAAATTTTTTTTATTGCCTATGACATCGGTTAACATCTTCCAATTTCCTTCATTGCTCAAATGCAAATCGTATTCGGTAAATTTATAGAAATATCAAGGAAATGAATAATTATTTTCAACACAAATTAACAGTGTAAACTCACCTGTATGCGGTTTTGATATAAATGTAATTTATTCTGCACTAGGATCTTATAAAAAACAATCGCTACATACAAAATATAATTTTTTATTTTTTGTTTTTCTTTTTCATAAAATATTTTTATTTCTTATTTTAATTTTGACAAAAAATTACAAACTTTTCTTATTACTTTTTTTCTATTTTTTTTTCATAAATAAGTTCCAAAAAATAATTGTATTAATAAATTATTTTATTGATATCTAATATAATACGAATTAAATAAATTATTAAACAAATTTTTCTATTTTTTTTTTCTGTGTACTTTTTCAATAGCTGATTTTTAGTTCTGATATTTTATTAAGATGTTGAATTGATTTATGACATTATTCCAAATAAACCGTTCAATAAATTATATACAAAAATTTACTAATGGAATTATCGTTAAGATTTAGTTTCTAGCTGGATTTTTGTTTAAAAAATTAATAAGATGTATACATTTTTTAAAATTTAGTGCTTCTAAAATTCCCGAGAATCCCGGGATGCATTTGCAAGATTGCTTGAAATTGCATAACGGCTAAAATTGTTTCTCCAGTAATTCAATGGTTTAG
The DNA here is from genome assembly GCA_951394005.1 of Protophormia terraenovae. Taxonomy (NCBI): domain Eukaryota; kingdom Metazoa; phylum Arthropoda; class Insecta; order Diptera; family Calliphoridae; genus Protophormia; species Protophormia terraenovae. The sequence continues at coordinate 103,920,136 of OX596073.1, forward strand.
TATACATTTATGGAATATATTGCTTCCTAGATAGATAAAACTATAGCTTCTCCAAACAGTTCACTCCTTTTAGTACCAAAAAATAAAAAGTTTAAAGCAACAATTTCTTTAGAAGTTACAATTATTGATTTTATAGGAAGAACGTAATAAATTATTTTATATGTATGTATGTAGAATCTACATTGTAGATATTATAAATCAAATTTAACCTGCCTAATATTTCTGCCAACAAAGCACAAGTTGATATGTCACCGTATGATGTTTTAATCAGAAAACTTGGTTTTTCCTTGATGTCTTTTATTAGTTCGTTGCCAGAATGTGTATTTTGTAAAAAGTGTGTTTTATTCGAAATATCCATTGACGGACCATTAAAAGCGTTACCATCAATTCCGACGACATTAGTAGAATTCAGTGTTGCCAATTTATCCATAGCCATATTAATTTTCATTTTAGCATTTTATATTTTTTATACTAAAATATAACATTTCACTACATAAGTTATTTTATATATAGGGTCTATAGTCTTCTTCGCTTTTGCATAGATTAATTCCGCATTTTTATTAAAGTTATTGTGATCTTGTCCTTTCAGTTATCGTGCTTCGTTAACTTTACAAGTTTCATTAGGGCAGAACTTTTAACTTCTTATACCTGCATAATATATTCGTCTTCCTAAGATGACCTACATATTCAAACATATTTCAACAAATTCTGTCTGCTTACATTTTTTATACTCAATAAGAACTTCATTCTATGTTTAAAAGTTTTGTCATATCTGACATTATGTGAACATTTTATGTCAAAATTTACTTATGGGATGAGCAGGTGATCAACATACAATTTGTACTTGAGTCCAGTCTGTAGCATAGTATACGTTGTTTGTATTCCATCATACCTAAACAAGAAGATAAGTAATCCTTTGGAAGTTTAGAAAGGCTTCTGTAGCCTTTAAAAGGATCCCAGGGAGTATTACGAGATGATCTATTTAATGATCTGAGGTGATTTACTAAGAGTAACATATTACGCATATCATAAAGGATATCCTTTAGTGATCGTCTTAATCATATTACCTCACATACATTACCACTTTACTAGTTATTCGTTTTTTTTTTTTTTGTGAGATAAATTTTATTTGTCATTACTCAATTATTGCTCGAAAGAGATGTGTAAATAACTTGATGATTTAATACGTTATTTAATTACTTACCTTAAAGAATAACAGCCGTATTCAAAATAAATAATGTATGTTTACTAACGAGTTACTAACTTTTTTTGTATGTAAGTTAGTAACTCGTTAGCAAACATACATTATTTATTTTGAATACGGCTGGAAATGTTTAACACAAATGTAGGTACAAGATACAAAAATGTTTACTGGGACATAAAAAGAAAAGTAATAAATTTAATAAACACGTGCTACCATTGGACAACAACTCACAATTCTAACAGGTCATTTCTTGCGCGTGAAATAGTGTTGTAAAAGAACTTAATATTTTAGAAGAAATAAATGTCACATTTATTGTATATTAATAAATTTGTTACAAATATTTGTATTTATTTTTTATTTATTTAAAAATTCAATAAATTTTTACAAAATTCATTTGAAAAACGTTTTCGTTTACCAACACTAGAAAGGCGGAGCTCCGTGAGGCCATAAATTTATACCGTTTCACAATTTTGTTGTTGTTGTTTACTTTGCTTTTATGAATCTCTGTTTTATGTTATTTCTTTGCATCTTTTTCTTCGACTTTGTTGCTTTTTTCTACAAAAACAATACAACATATGGTTTATCTCAAAAACAGCTGGTCTTAATTCACACAAACATATCCACGCACACCACATCATAAATTTTATCAAAAACAAAGAGAGGGAGAGCAAGAGAAAATTTCAAAAAAGAAACTCATACAATTGAGTTCTCGGCGCGCATAAACCAAAAAAAAAAAAAAATGAAACAACACACAACAAAACATACACACGCAATAAACAATAGCACAACCAACAGTTATGGCACGCACATGGGCAATAAAGCATTCCCGGCAGCCATAAAACATTGTGCGAACGAAACAGCTGCCCTATTAATGTCAAGGGTGCGACAGGGACAAAACGAACCCATAAACAACATCGAAGGATATTAAATGAGATTTATTTGTTGAGTGAACTTGAGCAGCTCTGCTCTCAGTTCATGCGAAGCTTGACAGCGAACATTCAGCTATTCGTTTTATATGTAAACTGAGCAGTAGCAGAAGTATGTTGCTCTGCGACAGAGCTCGTAATTTTTCTCCTTAATTGTTTGTTTACATCATAAATAAACATGGCTGAACGAAAATCGTAATTTCTTCATGTATCCATAGTTGTTGGTATTCGCTCTGTTTTGTTAAATGTTGCCCACTTTTGTTTTGAGGAAGAGTTTGCGTATTTTGAAATGGAAAATTTTTGGCGCGTTTTATATTTGACTTGATTTATTTGAAAATACACATTACAAGTGGCACATAGAAGAGAGTGTTTTTTATTCTGCAATAATTTAGAATTTTTACTTCAAAAATATGTGTATAAGTACGTTTATTACTTCTTTTTTTTTGTAAAAGAAAATAGTGTGAGTGCAGATGGATGAACCTGTTTTGTTTTTCTTCCTTCTTTACTTTGTAGGTTTTGGCTTCAGGACAATTGGTGTTTTTTGCAATTTTATTTGGTATCTGTCTTATGCGAGATACTTGGTTTCGATTTTAACTCACATTGTAGTTGCTGTGCAATATAACAGAAGCAACATAGGCGGCAGCAATACATCGTAATTTGCGTTTACATTTATGTATGTGAGAGTGTGTCAAGGAGGCGAGAAATGTTTCGACAATGTTCAACTTCACCGATAACAATCTTTAACCAGATACATAAATCGCTCAAATGTTAATTATATGAACTTTCCGTCGGCAAAACGAAATAGTTTATTATTGATTCGATATTTGCAAAAAAAAATGTTTCTTTTTTCCAAATGACTTTTATTGTGGTTTTAAATATTTTATTCTATACAATCTAAAATTGTTAATATAATCCGCAAGAATTTAATAAAATATAAATTTGATTTGAGTAAACAGAACAAATAAAAATATTATTTTAATTATTAGAATGATTCATTTGAAAAAATATTTAAATTTGCATGTATCACCAAAATGCTTTATCAATTACTAATTTGTAATTGTAAACCAAAATCTTAATTAAATAAATATCTATATTTTCATTAATTGAATAAAGTGCAATATGAAATATACATACTACATATAATATTTTTTATCTTTTCCGTCTTCACAATCATATTATTAATCGAATTTGGCATCGTCAGTGATTTTCGCGTTTTCTAAATATGTATTCATAACTTATGTACATTGTACATACATACATATGTACATTATCTATTCCCCAACATATGTATGTGATGTTCTTGTTTTAGATGTTAAGCACTTCTTCGCTAGCTTCCTCCATGCTTCCAAAATGGCATCAACATTTGCTGAAAAAGCATTAAAAAAATTCCCATCATATACCTCAACCTCATTGCTGGAAAACCAAGTAAGGTCGAGGCAAAAAATTAAAAATTCATCCGTAAATATATTTTTAACTGTAAATGATAACTTGGGTGAGTAGGCTTATTTTGTCATGCACTTTACAAAAATATAAAAATATTTGAAATCGCATTTAATTTGTAGAAGTTATGATTTTTTGAAACTTTTATATACTCGAGATAATCAATTTGACACCCTGTAGCTTATCTCGTGTTATCATAAGATGACTATAAGATGATTTTTCTGAAAGCTTAGGTCCTCCTCTACAGCTCTTCTATACATTTCCGAGTAGTAGTTTAGCAGATAAAGATTTATTACCAAAAAAATTGCGTTTGACCCCAACGTACGGTGAAATATAAATTCATGTCTAAACAGACTTTTCAACCGTATGAATTTGTTATGTCTTGGTCAAATATTAAAAGTTAATTTTTGAAGAACAATTAGAAAAAATATTTTTTTACATAATTTTTCCAGTTTAACTGCGATTTACTACATTTAAAAACTTATACAACAGGTAATTACAGTGGTCGACAAAAAAAAAAAAATTATAATTTTCGTGCTCCTTCAAAAAAAAAAAAAAAAAAAAAAAAAAAAAAAAAAATATATATATATATATATATATATATATATATATATATATATATATATATATATATATATATATATATATATATATATATATATATGTGGACTAAATGGAATTTCGTATGCTAAACTCGCATCTGCTTTCATATTGCGTCCTAAATAAGCCGATTACTCGAGTATATTTCACTATAACTCGAGAACGGTTTGACCTATTGAAATAAATTAAACTCCAATATATAGCGATTTAAATTGTCTTTGAGCTGAATTTACATAATTTTAGTAGCGAAAAAATTTTTTTGATCCATAACTGAAATTGTTGAGCGAATAAAAAATATTATTTATCAATAATAATAAAAAATTTTTTACTTATTCTTTTTTAGCTCGTCAAAATCCACCTAGTCCACCAATTTTTGTTTCAAGAGAAAATAAAAAAAATTGTTTGCCGACCACTGTATTTCTACTCAATTGTATATAACATGGGTATTTTTATTTAACTGTGAATAAATATAAGATTTATGCATCAATTTTGAAGATAAATGTCTTATTTTATTCCCAGCATTGCCAGCTTTAAGATAAAGATGATAAACTGAAACATTTTTGATGTTTTTATTTATTAAAAGAAATTTTAGTAATAAAAAATCTAAAATTTGGCATAAAAAGTTTTTTTGACACTTATATCAAAATAACTTCGAAACTATTGAGCACATAAAAAAGTGTGAAGTGTGGGAGATTTGAAGATATTTTTAGTCCGCATCTTTTGGTGTATCACTTATGTCAATCGTACACACCGTTCTTGAGTTATGAGGAAATATACTAGAGTAATGGCCTTGCAATGGGCGAAATATTGGACACGCCCATAAAAAAATTCAGACCTGAGGAAAAAAAACTGAAAGCAGATTCGTGTTAAGCACATCAAAATGCATCAAGTTCAACTATTCGTCTTTGGGGGAGGATTTTTTTGTCGATCAGTGTTATTTTTAAGGGCATTTTTGTTATAAACATAACAATAAGAACATTATTTATTGCCAAATCAGATAAAAACTGTAGAACTCATAAGATTTTATCTGTAATAACTTTCTGAAACTTTCCATATATTTTTAATTTTTATTCTCAAAAAGTAAAAAAACATTTACAAAACATTAAAAGTATTTTTTTATACTTTGTCTTAAAGTATAATATACTTTGTCCACATATATGAACAGTTTTTGAACAAAGTTTAGAAAACGCCTAATAACTTTTTGACTTTTTAAGCGATTTTATATCAGGATATCTCATTTTATTCTAAATACAATAGCATTTCTACTTTTGCAAACAAAAATATATAGTCTCAAAGACAAAAATCTACTAAAATAATAAAAAATAATCCCATGTACTCACAGGTAAGAACAGACTAGGATGTTACAGATCTTCAAAAATAAATTTCTTTTCAAGAAAAATAAAAGAGCACAATTAAGTTTGGGCGAGATCACCTTCATACTACTCGAAATCAATGGAACGGAGTTCTTTTCTCATGAAAATAGAAATTAATATGAACAATTTGGATGAAATGAAAAGTCAGACCCTTTATCGATGTGTGCATTCCAGGTTACAATAAAGCATGGAGGTGTAATGGTCAACAGTTTGTTCAATTAATTTTGTCGGCCAAATTTTTTTTACTTTTGAGTACATTAAATATTCTTATTAATTTAATGTTATAAATATGAAGAATATATTTCTGTTATTATATTAAATGGTGTTAACACTTTTAATATTAGGAATATTTTTATCCAAGACCAAGTCGCAACCAAAAAGTTGCGACTTACCAAAATTACTTGAGAAGTAACTTTTGTTCAGTGACATCTCATTGAATCTTATAATGTAAATACTTTGTAATTTTGTGTTTACAATTTTGCAAATCGAAATAATTTGAAAAAAGTGAGGAAACGACATTGTTGCTTTTAAGTGGAAGCGCATTTATAATGCATGATTCTTATTCAAAATGGTTCGCCTAGAAGCAATATAACTGGACTTTGGAGCTTCTCCGAAGTACTTTTATAAGGAAGGAAGAGTGTTTTTGCATGTAGGCAATAGCTTACTTTATTGCATTTTTGGAAACAATTAGGTAAGCAATCTTTTGGTTCCATCAGTTGTTATTGCTTCCAAATAATAAAATTTTTTCTGGGTAAACTGAAGCTGTGGACTAAAATCTATATTCGAAACACTATTTGAATATATTTTTTTTAATTTACTGATTAATGGATCATATTCTCTTATGTCGAAATAGGAAAAACTTATTTGAATAGACTTAACATACATATGTTTTTTTTTTTTTTTTTGCAACTGAACATGAATTTTAAACAATTTGGAGAACATTTAAAAGTAACAACTCGTAACGACCCAGAAAAAGAAAGAAACTTGTTAAACTCATACACAAATCCGTAAAAAACTACTTGAATTTAATTTCACCTCAATTACTAAACTTGTTTTGCCTGCCTGTCGTTTGCCGACGGTCTTTGATTCAAAAAAAAAGTTTCATTGCTAGCATACATAGATTTTATTTGTTCGTCTTATTCTTTTGTTCTTGTTTCTGTAGTTATTGTTGTTGTTTTTTACTGCTTTGGGGAGCAGAAACCACTTGTGGCGTTTTATTTAATTTAACTACACGACGAAAAACTGCACGCTTCCATGGTCACACAATTACGGATGTAATAAAGTAATTTGCCATAATTGTAATTGAACTAAACTTATTGTTAGGAAATACTCACACGTACATGTCCTTACAACCTAAAATTAAAGGAATTGAATGCTATGAATGAACAGCAAATGAATTTTGAAGACAGAAAAAGGGAACAACATACATAAATGAACACTGTGGCAGCAGCAATATAACTGGCAATGTTACTGTCATTGTTGTTTGTTGGAGTTGGTGGTAGAGTAGTTAAAGTAAATACATAAATGAAAAAGAAATAAAAAACAAATAACTGATTGTATGAATGAACAGGATTAAAAACAATGAACATAAAAACAAGCTAGAAGACAAAGTTAAAACATACCGGAAAACGGAACTGAAAAGCTCACAAACAACATCAACAAACTAAAAACCAATACAAACATACACAAGGACAATATGAAAACTATAGTTTTAATAGAGGAATATTTGTTTCTTTTACTACTTCTTGAAGTGTGCGATGTTGCTTTGTCTTTTAATCAAAAACAAATATTGGATTAGAGCAATTTTTTGAGAAGAAATGAAATATTTATTTTACGTTATATTTTTAAATTATATATATAAGAAAAATGGTAGAAAATAATTTAAAATAAAAAGAGTTAGAGGAGTAGACTTTAAAGGTATTGTCAATAAAAAATAATTTACAAAATCACACATTAAAGTATCACCTCTACGTTTTGATTAAATTTTACTTTAGAATCATTTCATTTAAAACCAACACGAAAAATTACAATTTTTGACTTTTCCTCTCCGAATTTAATGATTTTTGGTACAATAATTATTCTTGTCAAAACTAAGACTAATTCAAAATTTCAAGTGGTTCGCGAAATATCGTGGTTTGAAAGTGCAAAATAGCTCAAAATATGTACAAAGTTGTATACACAAAATTACAAATATCTTTCGAAGTATTTATTATATAAGATTTATTGAGATGTCATATTAAAGGTATCAAAATAACCTTTAATATGACGTATATTTTTTCTCAACATCAAAACGGTCCATATCTCGCGATTTTTCGTTCGCGAATAAATATCTCGAAAAGTGGTCTTTTTAAACATTTTTTAAAAATATATGTTAATGATGAAAATGTTTTTTATAACCGTGGAAAGTGGCATTCTGGGACTCGCAATATTTTAGGAGTTATTACAACAAATGTCAAAATAAATGGGAACTATTTAAATTTGTATTGTTTTGTTTATAATAAAATAGAAAAATCGACAATTTCTTCCAATAATCATCCGAATGTAATAAAATTCGGCAAGAATATTAATATTGACGCTGGTAACGCAAGTTTCAGTTTGATTACCAAGATAGTTCGCGATTTATAATATCTCAAAAATGAGGAAAATTGTCTTTTTAAAAATAAAAATTTTCGAGATATTTACCCGCAAACGAAAAATCACGAGATATGGACCATTTTGATGTTGAGAAAAAAGTCATGTTATACGTCATATTAAAGGTAATTTTGAAACCTTTAATATAACATCTCACTAAATCTTATATAATAAATACTTTGAATCAAATTCGGAAGAGGTGAGAAAATCATCTGTTTGGTTTTAAATGGAATGACTCTTTATTTTCTTAATTTAAACAAGAATTTACTTTTTCCACTGTCTAACTAAACGTCAAGACTGTGGAGGCCAACGAATTTGTAAGAAAACTTTGAAAAAAATAACCATTTTTTCTTAGACGGATTTTTAGTTGACACTATAAATACAATGATTTTCTTTTTTGTTTTCACTTGAAACAAAACTTAGGAATCCCCGTTTCTTAACGTCATGAATCACAAGACTTTGTCTTCAATTCAAGAATTTTTAAAAAGAATTTTTGGCTCACAAAAGCAACTAAAAAGCCACCAACCAGTACAAACCTACAAAGTTCTACGAAAATATTCATTTCTGAATATTAAATACGTATTCAGGATTATTTGAAACAAAACAAAAGGACTAAAATGAAATGGATTTAATTTAGTTTTGGTCTTAATTCCTGCAACTTCTTTCATTTGAACTGCTGTTAGTTTTTATTTTCAAAATTTTTTCTATTTTTGGGTATAAAAGGGAGTGTGTGTGTGTGCGAGTATTGTATGTTTGCTTAGAGGTAATAATAATGGGATTTTTACACACAGATCATACTCTACTCACTCCTTTTGTTGTGTAGCTATAGAAGTTTATAATGGTGTTGGGCGGGCATGATTTAAAGTGGTAAAGCAGTAGTCCGATTTTTGTGGGTGCTTTGCATATAAAAGTAGTTAATTATTGCAAACATAAACACACAGACACTCAACGACCGACAGAATCAAATATTCTATTGTTGAGTTTATTACTTATGTGTACAATATCCTTTTCTTGTTTGTATTTTCCTTTCCTTACACTCGTTCTCTTTCATTCATTTAGTCATTCGTTTAATACTTTTATTGTTCTATGTATTTTTTTTTTTTTTTGTAAAAACCAAAGTGCTAAATTATGATGACTTTATGACACTCTGACACTTTTAATCCTTTTGTTGAAATTTCATTTTGTTTATTTTGTAGTCGTCAACATCATCAGCATCATCATAGTGATCATTGTTGTAATTGTCCTTGTTGTGCAGTAAAAGGATATGTATTTGCATTTTATTATAACACCATTTATTTGTTTGTATTTGTGTGAATAGAAATGTGTACTTTGTGTTTTTATTGTCTAATTGTTATTTAGTGTTTGGTTTCTAAAATTAGGATTTTTGTAATTAAACATCTTGTTGTCATCAGAAGAAGAGTGAAATGTACAAAGATAAATGACAAATGTAAGTATGAAATTATAATTTTAAATTGATTTGTTACAATTACATTTATTTTGTGAAAATTTTAGAAATTACAAAACAAAATCTGGAATTCTGGACCAGTTTAAAAGGTTTTCCTACAAGATAATTCATTTTAATTAAACTCTATTTCAAATATGTTCATACCAAATGGAAAAAAAGAACTGAAAAAGTAATGATTTTTAACATATAATTTTCATTTGTAAGAAGTATAAACATTTTATATCTCCGATTTAAATGAAATTAGCTACCGTTATTATCTATTGCAAGTGTTGCTCAAATTCAAAAGTATAATGTTTTAAAAATAAAAAAAAAAACTATTTATTTTTTAAATAGTTTTTTATTCATAACTTCTAAACTTTACATTGAACATTAAGGCAGATTCCTTACTGGGATTCCTTTTAAAAAAATCTTAAAAGGTACCCATTTTTGAGCGGCTTTAGCTCCGTCCCTGAGGGGCCTGTACGGTCCCTCTTCCATATTTAACATTGTACACTCCTTTGCTTCGATCATACCAAAATTTCATGCAAATTCAACCAGCCGATCAGAAGTTACAGATTTATTTCCAAAAAATTTCGATTCTGCCCCACTGTGCATTGTAAAATAAACTTATTTAATTTACAGAGAAAAAAGTAAAAATGGACTTCAATGACGTCAGTATCTTTTTATATTATAATAGAAAATACAAAATTTTCTTTAAGAAAATATAAAATTGTTATACTTTTCCGAAATGATTCTTTACGGAGATGATTCTAAAATTGAAAACGAGTCTAATCTTCAAAAAGGACTAAGTACAGATAGAAATTTTTACTTCAGCCTTCATATTTACATATATATGTATGTATTTCTACATTCCTAATCACAGTCTAACATTTGGCAGTTTTAGAACGACAAAAATCTAGTTTTGGAGATAATGGCCTTTAACATTTCCACTAAAAATGGGAGGGTAGAATTACTGCCACTCCCATACTGAAAAAATTACTTTATTTGTATGAACTTCAGATATATTTTTGTAAAATTTATTCAAATAAAGGATATTTTAATAGTAATCACAATCCTAGTGAAACATTTGCATAACAAAATTTTCTAATATGAGGTACCGCATATTTTTTTTTTCTCTAATATTTTAAAAGATCGCAAAAAGTCGCAGCCAATATTCTCAAATATAATTTTATAGATGTTATTTTATATAATATTCGTATTTTTAAATTGGAACTCGTTGGAACTTTTTAGTTCCAGTCCATTAAAAATATAATTTACCAAAAATATATTACGATTTCTTTTAAATAAAAAACAATAATTTCAGTATTGATTTTTTAACTTAGCAAATTATAATAGAATAATTTGGATACATTTATCATAACATACCAAAAAAATGGTATCAATATCTGCAGTATTTACTGAGAAGTTTAAATTAATGTACTTCCTTACAAAAGTTGTAAATAAAATTGAAATATTTTTAAAAGTTGGAACTTTGAAAAATCATAATTCGGGCTATAGACACTTTCCAATAATTTAAGTATTTTTTACAGAATATATGATATGTTTACTAATAAATACGAAAAGAATTACTTCAACTAATACGCTTTTATTTTCGTATTTTTGTCGTTCAAATTTGGATAAATATGACACTGTGCTAAGTCTTGAATCTACAAACAGAATACGGTTTCAGAAACTTCGATGTATTCGTTAAGATATCTTAACTAACAAGAATTTTAGTTTATCCAAAGTTTTTAGTGTTAATTATGTACATAAATTAAATTTTAATTTTGCATGCAGTTTTTTCTAATAAATTCTGTTGTCTTGCTGAAATTTTTAATTACATGTATCCAAAAAGATTGAAGTCAATTGACTGATCTTCATAACATTTGGTACTGTGCTTTCTTTCTGCTCAGGTTAAATTTATTTATTTTATTCGGACAGATATGGTATCGGAGCTATGGACAATTGTAAACCAATCCAATATGATAGTACACTTTAAGTCTATAAAAAGCTACTTGCTCAGAATTCTGTAGAATTGCCATGTCAGTTTCCTAACAATGGCAAATGTTGCATGTTTCGATATCTTCTCAAGTGACAAATTTAAGGTATTTTTGATAGAAAAAAAAAGGTGAATAATTTCTAAGAAAATAACAACTTCACAAATTTAAAAGTATTTTTTATCAATATTTAACAAAAGTAGATAATTTTTATTAATAATAAATGTAAACGTGGTTTTAAGAATCACAAAAAAATCGTTCTAACCTGGTTTAAAAAATAACTTTTGCGGCTCCAAGACTTCCAATGTCAACACAATTTTAAAATCTTTTTAAGTTGTTTTTTTATAGGAATATAATACTTCAACTTATTCTTACGACTTCCATGCAGCAGTATATTGCTATTGCTAAGAACTGCATTCAGAACATCATAATGTTTGAGAAAATATAAACTTTGGTAACTGATAGCTTACAAAGATTATTGATGAATATTTTTAAGTTAAAACAAAATCATTCAAGATGTTCTATATAATAAAATAATAAAATGTGAATTTTCATTAATATAAATTTATATATATGAGTTATTAGGTGTTAGGGTTAGGTACAAAAATGAAAATTAATGCAATTGAAATAACGTCTACATAAGTATGGTGGCAATAAATCACAAGTTCATGCATAATTGTAATAGAAATTTTATTTTTAAATAGAATCGATAGTCACGTGTAGATATATTTTATTTTAGTCAAATGATTTTCAAAACATTTGTTTTCAAATATCAATTCAAAATAGATTAAAATCTGACATTCCTTACACGCACAACCCTCCCAAAAATTGTTTGATAGAAATTAACAATTGCAACTGATATGTATATGGATAAGTTTGTTTGTAGTTGTATGAATTCGTAGTTGTGTTTGTGTGCGTTTGTGCCAGTGATGGTGAAATGACGATGACAAACATGTCGTCTTACCCTCCAAAAATTGTAAAACATAATAAATTTAGCATAGATCCGCCCTAACTGTAACATAGAATCACAACTAGAAATTTATGTTGTTTTAGTTTTTGTTGATGTTGTTGTCAACTGACATTTTTTATGAATTTTCAATTTCACTTGGAAAATGCATTCAATATGAATGACTTATTTGGGTTACAATGAAATTAACAAAAACGACAACAACAAAAACAATTATACAAGTACTTGGTGTAAACAAATTGACTACACATGTCTGAATAATCAAAGAATTACAAAATATCTAACAATACATACAACAACAATAAAAGTTCAATATTTTCCAACAATTGGAGCAAATATTTTTTTTTTTTTTGTTTAAAGTACATTTATTGAAAGACATTCATATGAACAAACAAACTCATGCACTTATTGGACTAAACAATTTTCAAATTCTGTATTAAAATCTCATATTCAACATACCATGTGCTTTAGTTGTTGTATATTTGTCAGTATACATATCCTTCACAAAGGAAGTAACTTGTTGTTGTAAATCATCTAATGTTGTTGTTGCTATTTTAATTTTATCACAGTCTCTCTATTTCGTGTTAGACTTTCTGTCTTTTTAAATCAAATATTATGTTCTTCCCTAAAAACATAGAAAATATCAATCAATAAGCATGTAATAATCTTCTTGTACTTGTATTAAATGGAAGTACATATGTATATCTTCCATTTTTAATTCATGAAATCGAAAGAAATGTTGATTTTTTGTTTTTTTTAAGAGGACTACATTGTTGATATGCATACGCTTCAGAAATCTGAGTATATTTGGAGATGAAATTGTATTTTATCGTAGCAAATCGATTGTCAGGAAGCGTGTGCTTATGATTTATATGTAAATGATGGTGTGAGTGTGTTTGTGAATTATGTGTTTCAATTGCTTAAAAAATGGCCAACATCTTGGGAATACTAAAAATATAAACTAAATTTAAGATACTTTAGAACGAGGATACTGCTAATATAAAGTGTACGTTATTCGATAACTGAATAGACCATGTACAGCACATAGTGAGAAAAATATTGCATCTATAGAGGATAGTTTAGATTAAGAACGTGACCATTCGATTCTACGTGTTTATGCAACATCTAGCCTTTCTTTTGGAACAACTTGGCGAAATTTATGGCAGAATCTTGTTATAACTAAAGGCTTGTAAAATCCAACTCAGCAAGACGGTGCTATGGCACCAGACACCTGTCCGATTATATTTTAATGTCTGGTACTTTTTTGAAAATCGGCCGTTTTTTGGAGAATGAAGGTAAAAACTGTATTTTCGTACTTTTTTGACATCATATGTGGATAATATATCAAAAGTGGAAATTTTGGTACCTAAAGATACATGGATACAAGAATTGAAGAAGATGGACTTTGAGGTACTTTTTTGTTTTTCTAATGGTATCTTTTGAATTTTCCATAATATTTAACCTAGAAACATGAAATTATAGATATTTGGTCCTAAATGAATTGGAATCCGTAAGAGGAAACTTTTTGGTACTTTTTTGTTCTTCTTATAGTACTTTTTAAATTTTCTATAATATTTCATTTAGAAACCTGAAATTAAAGATATTTGGTACTAAATGAATGAGAATCCATAGGAGGGAACTTTTTGGTACTTTTTTGTTCATTTAGGACAAAATGAAATATTATAGAAAATTCAAAAAGTACCATAACAAGAACAAAATAACTTTTATTTCTGTTCGAAAAAAATAAAAGTAAAAAAATAACTTTTATTTTTGCCCGAAAAAAATAAAAATCAGAAAATAACAGTTATTTTTGCTTGAAAAAATAAAAATCAAAAAATAACTTCTTTCTGCTTATTATTTCTGCTCGAAAAAATAGAAGTAAAAAATTTAAAAAGCATAGTACTATAAGAAAGTCGAGCACATAACGATCTCAATGGTGTATATAAATGAGTTGTCCGATATTTCGTTATAACTGCTTTTTTTATTTTAAAATTAAAAAATAACTGTTATTTACAGTCCCTGATTTTAAGTTTTTTTTTATTTAAAACTTAAGATGAGGGACTTAATGGATCACTTCATTCTTATTTATGAATAAATTATTTATTGAATATTTCTATATACAAAATCATCTAAAATAAAATTTAAATTTTATTTATTAAAGATCATTGTTTAGAGAAGCCACTGTAAATTTATCACTAAAAAAGCAGCACAAAAAAGATCATCATAAAAAGGGCAGAATCAAAACATTATCAGTTTCATACAATTTCTTACAGAGAATCTATTAAATTCTCTTTCTGTAGTTGAAATCGATTGTTTACAGACAAGTTTTGTTTCAAAATTTGTTCATAAAAACAGTACATATGTATGTACAAGTTTGTTTACATTGCAGATAAAATAAAAACTCTTGAAAAAGTTCAAATATACATTTTTTAGATGAAATGCTTTAAGTTAATACTTTAAATGTTTGATAATTTTGTTTATTTATATCTTCTTAAAGATCTCGATAATATGAAAAGTACTCTTACATTTATTATTTATCTCCTATAGTTTTCAAGTTATTTGGATTTGAAATCTCAATTTAGCCAAATCTTGGTCTATGTTTTTTCAATATATAGGTTTATACTCTGTTAGGTAAAGAACAAAATTATGTATGGAATAGAAAAAACTTCAAGTCGATATTTCTCCTGAGTCTAAAAATAAACGATTTTAAAAATTAAAGTTCCAAAAATTGTGTTTTTTGACCGAAGAAGTATCTACACTTTTTTCTCTAACACAAAACTCTACTTGAGAACATATAATAGTTTTATACCTTTCATGAAAGGTATTTTCACGGATAGGGTTTTAAAATTAAAAACAACCCCAGAAGCACACCAGACCTTCCCGAATTCTACTTATTTAAATCAAACTTTAGCCTATATGTTCGAAGATCCCAAAGGCT
Source organism: Protophormia terraenovae (assembly GCA_951394005.1). NCBI lineage: Eukaryota > Metazoa > Arthropoda > Insecta > Diptera > Calliphoridae > Protophormia > Protophormia terraenovae. Next base: position 103,935,656 of record OX596073.1, read on the forward strand.
AGTTCAATAACCCAAATGCAGTTTCAAAATCTCTAATGTATTTCAAAAATTTAGCTTATGGTTTTTTTCCTAACTTGCAATAAATGTGGACTTTATGGGCAAATTAAGAAAAAAAAAAAATTATATTTTTGAGATTTTCATAGATTTTTTGGAAATTCCTTTTAGAAAAATCTTAATTTTTTTTCACTACGCCATTTCATATGATAAAGTCAACAATCGCTTAAGATATCTTAATAAAACAAGATTTTATTATATATCAAATATTTATAGTTTGTCTAAAAATTATTTTTTTTTTCAATATTTATCTTTTAATTCCGAAAATTGAAAAAAACTATGGATTATATTTTTTTAATAAATCTAGATTATTCACAAAAAAAAATCGCCTAAGAAGCAGAAATTTGGCAAGCGATGAAAAATTTTCTATATTAGAGGTATCCTATATTAAGTCCTAATAGTTCCGCTCCTTAAAGTTATGAGTGATATGTTATATAAATCTAACTAGCCGATTAGAAGTTATTTATTTCCAAAAAATTTCGATTCTTCCCCACTGTGCATTGTATGTATGTATTAGCTTTGAATGCTTATAAGCGCAAAAAGAAAATATTTTTAGGCAATTACACAAAAATATCAAATTATTTTTTGTATGAGTAATATATAATTTAAAATTTAGTATAATTTTGGACATAAAAAAACATTTTTTGAGAGTATATTTAGTTTGCACTGTTTATGAACTTTCTATAAAACATCAAAATTACTAATTATATATATATATGTATTGTAGATATAGTAAATCTATAAAATAAATCCTTTAAAACTTTTAATAATATCAAAAGAAAATAAATCACAATTAATATTGGCCGAACAAAAAATATTTCTTCAGCATCATATAAAGTGTAAAAGCCATCAAAAAATGTTTGCAGAGTTTTGTATCGCCACAAGTAATTGTAGCCATTGTGACGACCCCCTTTGGATAAATAAACGCCACTGAGCGCCTTTTTAAATAAGCAAAATTTCGCACCTCATTTCAACAGAGTTCTGTGGGTCGTTGTCGTCATCATCATCATCATCAAACACAGTTTTTCTTACAGCCAGAAGAACAGTGGGAATCTCCTATACTTAGTTTATATCATTTATATGATAATATTTGTTGCAATTACCGGTACAGTGAGGTGTGGTATGGAGTCAAACGATATCAAACATTTTTCTAGCCTCGTGATGACTAGATGTATTTGTTTATTTGTAATTGTTTTTCTCTGCTTGTTGTTGTTGCTTTTATTGTTTTTCTGATACGAATATTATGTTTTTTTCCCTGCTGTGATATTCCTAATTTTCCTCAAGTATGTACAAGATAACGAGTAAGCAGAACTACTTAAATTCCAGAGACACTATCGTCGCACCATTCCACACTCACTCGCCCAAGTCTCATCCATCAATTTATTTATTTTGTATTTTTCATTTATTTATTTATTCATTGTGAAGAAAATAATTGATTTTCTTGTTCACTAAACAGTTTTATAAAAAACATATATTCTCATACAAAGAAATAAATACATAAAAAAATATCGAAATAAAAAAGAAAATAAATAAATTTACAAATAAACAAATGTAGCAATTTTATTAAATGATGCGTATTTTTTTAGTAGACACTGGATGCTTCTCGGCTGGTTGGTGCGAGTTGAAAAATGACTAAATAATATCATCTACACACATACATACATATGTATGTACATAAAAATGCATAAATATTTTTTATTTAAATATAGTGAGTATATGTATGCGTTTACAGCTGATGGCAAACAAAATTCTATCAGATATCCTAAATTTTGTTTATAATGCTAAATCTTGTTCATACATTTTTGATGGAGATGAACAAATTGTTACTTTTTTATTGAAACATATTTTAGTCAAACCAAACAATAAATCCATTATTTCGGAATGTAAGTTAATATTCGATATTCGAAAATTACAATTTTTGTAATATTTCCTGGAAATTCTCATGGCACGAACATAATACCATGTCTTTTCTTAAGAAAAATTGCCCTCGACTACAAACCCAAGGTTTTGATGTTACACTAGCAATTATCTGTCCAGTAACAAAATGGCATTATTATAAATTTTGCTGATTACATTATCTATTATTACTGGTGTTATAATCGACACCTTTTTTGTGTTTTAGAATCAACTTGAAGCAACACATAAGTGAAGGAGCTTCTTTAGCACTGTTCTTTTTTCTTGTCTGTTCTCATACAATAGCTTATTGTTGTTTTTCCGTCGTACTACAAGCTAATAGAGTATCCTAAGGGATTGACTCTTTCGCATATCAGTGGCCTCAGGAAAGACGTTGTTGCTCCCAACTAAAAAGGAAATTATTTAATTTAAAAATGTATATCATGTGACATAAATATTGAAAATGAAATAATTATATATGAACCAGTATTGCCAGAACTTCTCTGAGAAAGAGTGCTAAATGGCTATTAAAAAAGTGCAATTTAGTAAAAATAAGTGCTAAATGATTGTTAAAAAGTGCAATTCTTTAGAAAAAAGTGCTAAATTTTAAATAAAGTAATTAGAATAAACATTTTTGTTATTTATGCATATATTCACTATCTTAATATATTTTTTTTAATTTGTATGGTTTACGCACATTATATTGGTCATATTCTTAATTCCAAAGGAACAAATCAATTCAGAATAACTTCCCATCTTTATACTTATTAACGTATTCACATTATATTTTGGAACACAGTAAATTTCATACTTAAGTATGTCTTATTGAAAAATGTATAAAATAATTTTAAATAATTTTGTTAAAATAAGAACATTAAGATTTTCATTCAACCAGATAAATCTACACAACTCGTAAATTTATAAAATATTTTTTTCCCTATGTAAGAGCTTTTATTGCATTTCGGGTACTTTTTTGTGAGAATGGGTTTACTTCTTTTATTTTTTCGTAGGCTGTCCTTATAATCGGTATTTTCCTAAAACTATGTTCACATTTGTCAAATATTTGACCAAAATTGTGCAACCACTACTTTTACAAATAATTGTTTACAGTTGTTTGATATTGCAAACGTTTTGTAAAAGAAATCAGCATCGTTCTAAATTTGGTAAAATGTCAGGTATGAATAATAACTAGTAAAAAATGTTTCCATTAAAATGGAGGTCAGAAAATATTTTTATAGTAGTTACGTCATTTTGACTAGTCTGACCATAACCTTAAGACTATTAGTTTTGGAGTTGTAAGAAAAGATTTGATCGGTAAACTATACAAAGATATTTTTAGCTATTTTGTGCTTTATTTATCCAAAATTAAAATTAAAGTGCAAAAACTAAAAATAAATGCTAGAAATGCACTTTTAATGCTAAAAAATTCATTTTATTTATAAAAAAGTATAAAAAGGTGCTAAACAGCACCTAGCACCTTTTTTTCGCAAAAAGGTGCAGTACCCGTAAAAAAAGTGCTAGAATTGCACTTTAAATGCCGTTATGGCAAGGCTGATATGAACCCAGGAAAAAAGGAGCGAAAGCTTTCAGAGAAGAACTTACCCCACACTTTAGAAGTTTAGCAAAGTGCATATTTTGCACTTGTTTGGAAGTTATTATTTATTACTTCCAAGAAGTGAAAATAAATGTATTTTTAGCAATGAAGAGAAATCATAAAAAACTAATATCCTAATGCAACTATAGGTTAAAAAATAATTAATGTAGCTCTTTGCACTAAGTACTTCTTTCCAATAGCAACACAATGGTAAAATCATTACTTTTTCAGCACTTTTCCAGTTCTTTTTTTACTGGGTAAATGATAGTTTGTCGTTGAGTGTGTATATGCACTATATTTAGTTTTATTATTTTTATTTCGTTTTAGTTGTTTGCCAAAATTTTGGAATCTAAATTTCTCCATTTAGTAGTTAATGGTGTGGTGCACTTCAGTGATTTTTTATTTTATATGTATTTGTAGTTGTTGTAACAGTTTATCTTTGGAGTGTGAAATTAGAAAACAAATAAACATGTATTTATTTAAATATATTTTTGTACTATTTTTAAATTAATTTTAATTAATGCTAAACTTGTCTGTTTTAAAAAAATAAACATAAAATTGTATGCATTAAACTAGTGTTTAAAAGTACAATCTACTAATCATTACGAAATTCGTTTTATGATGGAACTATATGTTTGTAGATATAATTCAAAATCGGCTGTACGAAGGAAAAATCGCTCAAAATTCACAGATGTACAATAGCCTAATTTTTTGGGTTTTTTCGTATTTGTGAAAAAAAAAAAATAAAAAATATATTTACATAATCACCCAAAATTTTGTCAATAATCAGAGAAATAGCAAAATAATGTATATGTAATTATATTTTATATGTAATACAATTTTAAGAAATTGCAAGGGAATTTCCCAGTTAAAAATAATCTTAAATAAGTTCATGGAAACTTATGTACATATGAACCAAGTTACCTACCTAATATGTGAACTAAAAAACCAACAGGATATTTTTAAAATTAGAGCATTTTTTGAAAATATTTATTCAAGCGCTGTTGTTTTTAAACATTTTTTTTATGAATTTTTGTAAAACTGTTGACCCTCAGTTATGCTAAAAGTCAAAAGTAGTTTTCTTTGTTTACAAAACCGAAAAGTCATAAATCATAAAAATATTAATCGTCAACAAGACCGACGTCATAAAGTAACACTAGTTTTGAGAGTGGAAAAGAAAACTAAACCACTAGTTCAAGGAAACAGCGATACAGGCAATATGAAACACACGTACGTATGGATGTAATCAAATGTGTCCTATGTACTTGTTTCACTTCATTGTTACCGAATTGAGGTCCTCTATACAATTTTCTTCGTCTCGAGTCATATGCAAAATATTGTGTTTGTGTGTATACAAACATTGAGCGCGTTATGAAATACGTTTCTCTAGTACAAATAAGTACTTTGCATACGTCTTTTCAAAATATCAACAACATGTGTTTATTTGTGATCATAGCGTCTGACATTTCGGGAATTATGAAAAAAAAAAAAAAAAATACGTATATTTGTACATATATATATATAGTATATTTTTTGTTAAGTCTATTTAATATTTTATTTTCTCTTCGTTTTTTTCTACATCTGCATGCAGAGTATAATTTATGATAATGCACGAAATGTTGCAACAGCAACAACTAAAACAGTAATAGAAATAAAAAAAAAAAAAAATTAATACAACTTGAAATGCATCAAACAAACACCACACTTTATATTATACATAGTTAAAGGAAGATCTCAACAGGATAATTGCGTGATACATCCGTACAATGCACGACCACACATAGCGACAATTTACAGGATACTAAAGCTTTAATATTTATGAATGTATTTCATTTTACTTTTCATATCATGGCACAGCTTGAGAGGATAAGTCAAGACAGGAAGTTAATCCGTGAACCATAAAAACTACCAACTGCAATAATTAGAACACACTTTTACATTTCTAAAGCATAAGTATTTTATATTATTTTTACTGTTTGTTATTTATATTTTCATTGTTGTTTAGAAATTCATTTGCATTTTAATATTACATGTTTTAAATTCTTTGTTTCGCTTAAATTTAGTTGCTGATTAAGAAGAGAAATAAATCAAGATATAATAAAATAATAATAAATCTTAAAGAAAATTTTAGCAATAACTATCTGAAAGTAATTTTGGGTAGAAAATTAGCTGCTTAAAAAAACGATAAGGTATCATATTAAGAAATAAAATACATAGACGAATCAATACAATTTTTTTAAGAGAGAATAATAAATTTTGAAAAGATTCTGAGGTTTTATCAATATTAAAAAATTTACCATCTTTGCATAAAAATTAACTATTTTAATACCTACCATCAAAAAGATGGAGGTTATATTGATCTTTTCATTTCGTGTGTAACGTGTCGAATTATTTAAGATAAGTTAAGTTAGATTCTGAGTCGAGCTATTTCCGTCTGTTTGTTGAAAGCCTAATAGAGCTCGATCGGGTACACCTAGGGGAATAAAATTAAATTTGTCTGAGATTTTTTATACCTACCATCAAAAAGATGGGGGGGTATATTGATTTTGTCATTCCGTGTGTAACACGTCGAATGAATCATCTAAGACCCCACAAAGTATATATTTTCTGGGTGCTGATTAGATTCTGAGTCGATCTAGCTATGTCCGTCCGTCTGTTGAAAGCAGGATAGGGCTCGAACGGGACAACGTAGTGGGACGAAATTTGGCACAAATATTTGTCTTGGAATTGAAAGGTATGTTTGGAATTGAAAATGGGCAAAATCGGTTAATAAACAAAAAAGTTATGGGCTAAAAACTAGAAACACAGGGTGTGCGTTTTATACTTTTCTGCTGATATTTCTTCAACAAAAGTATGTACGAAAAACGAAATTTTATACGTATAGTTCGAGGACCGATATAAACTCGGAAACCAAAAATGGGTGTGGTTCGCCCCCTTTACCACCCACCTCCCATATAAGGTGAAATCGTGTTCAAATAGTTCAAGGACCAATGTAAACTCGGACTTTACTGCCCACTTTACCGCCCCTTCCCATATAAAGTAAAATGTGAACAAGTTGATGGAGGGTATATAGATTTTGCCGGGCCGAATATAACATTCGCGCTTGTTTGATATTGAAAATGGGCAAAATCGGTTATTATGGGCTAAATACTAGAAACGCAGGGTGTTCATTGTAGCTTCATTTCACACTTTTCTGCTGATATTTCTTAAAGAAAGTTGTTTTGGGCGTGATCCGCCTACTTTACCGCCCACCCCATAAAGGTGAAAAGTCAGTGGAATTTTGTACAAATAGTTCAAGGAAAGTCCGCCCATTCCATATAACGAAACATTTTAAAAAATTGATAGTAGGTATATAGATTCAGCCGAGCCGAACACAGAAAAAAATATTTCAAATAATTTTTTAATAAAATTATTAATTAACTTTATATTGGAATTTAATTATATAATTTATTAATATAATTAATTTTTTAATTGGTTTTCAGTTTAGTTTTTTAATAAATTGATAGCTGTTAATAAAATATAAAGAAAAATTAAATATTTGTCTATAAAAGTACATAAATAAAATAAATTTAAGTAAATTTTCAAAAATTTTTAGCTCATTGAATCTATTTAAGGAAAAGAAATAATAATAATATCAATTATTCTAGTTATTAATATTATAATTTTGATGATTGGAGCAAAATCAATTAAAAATTAATTAATATTACAAATTTCGTAATTGAAGTCCATTTTTACTTTTTTCTGTGAATATAATATTCTCGCTTGTTCTTATTGTAGAAATTTTTTTTTTTTCAGTGACAACAATATTCAAACTACATAAATACATAAAATAGTTAAAGTTTAACTTGCACTGATTCTTCTATATTTTTGAAGCTTAATAAAAAAATAGTCAAAATAAAGTAACAGATTATAAGTCTAAATATAAATGGCTTTCCAAAAAGACAACAAATTAGATTGCATTAAATTTATATCTTCAGTGAAACACATAGCTTGTTGAATTATTTTTATACCCACCATGAAAATGATTGGGTATATTGGGACTGTCATTACGTGTCTAACATGTAGAAAAAAATATTTAAGACCCCATAAAGTATATGTATTCTGGGTCCGTCTGAATCAATCTATCAGTCTGTCTGTCGGTCTGTTAAAAGAAGAATAGGGTCCGGAAGGAAGGAAGGTTCCTTCCCTATTCCCATTCTTCATAAAATTCTTAATATTATTTTAAAATTTTCGCTAAATTTCTCGATTTTTCTCTAAGATATTCAATTTCTAATTTTATATAATTTGGCAAAAAATTTACTTTACGTAGATCGTAAAATCAAACAAACCGTTTACAGAAGTAGTTTATATTATATTTTTTTGCGAAAGAATCCCAAAAAGCTCATTTCGGTTCCATATACAATTTGTCCGTGACACAAATGTGATGTGATCAACTCTGTTGTAATAGTGTCATATCACAAATCAAATCATTAAGTTAATTAAGTGAAACATATAAATCAATGTAATGAAAATACCCACTTCCGAGCATTTAACATCAGTTTTCAAAGCACTTGGAATTATATTTGTAATACGTTTCTGGTTCATGCGATTACTAGAAAACTAGAACCAATCTTGAGGTACGAATGTTATATTTTAATTCAGCGCCCCAAGTTATATACCCATCTGATCAGATTAGGCCAGAATTTATAGACTTGTGTAATTATAAGACATCGTTAGTTCAAAAAAGTGACCAGAGCAATACTTATACTTTGTCCTTTTAATTATTATAAAAAGTGTTAATTAAACTCGTAGCAATTTAAACTTTAAATTTATGGCATTTTAGTGGATATTATTTTATAATGAAAAAAATACTTAATAGTTCAAATTTGAAAATTTTGGTGTCTTCTCATGAATATGTATGCGTATTAAAAAAGATTTTAAGTATTTTTATTGGTTGTTCATAGGTTTGCTCGTACCCTCTTAAACAACAGCCACAAATACATGTCCTTGCTTTATTTTAAAAATGGACTTTCTTGTTTAATCTTTTTGTAGATGTGCACCGTATTACATTAAATACTATTAAAACAACAAAAACGACAGCAAACAAAATATCAACAACTACAACAACTAAAATGGTAAAATACAACAAATACAGCATTAACTAGAGAATATTGCTAACACAACAACTTAAACAACTATGAATGTAATGCTGACGTATCGAATGGATTGAAGTGGAGTGTGGAGTAAATGTATCTGTGTTTAACTGAATGTATCCCGCTATGTTATGTGAATTTTTATGTTCTATTTATGTAGTGTAAACGATGCCATAATCATAAAAATATCAAAACAAATCGTTAAAATTCGATCAGCTTTTGATGTCTCATGTTCTCTGTTCTGTGTGTTATTATCTGTATCTACGAATTACACCCATACATACTTACGTATACTTTAAGTATTTATTTCCTCTCCCTCTGAACAGGCACTGTTACAGTTCCAATCTAAATAATATATACATATGTACACACACGTAAATATATATAAAGTAGACATACGAATTTATTTTATTTTATTGGTTCTTTTTGTTTGTAGCCACTGTCTAAGTTTAAATAAAATAAAATTAAATAATAAATATTATGTTTTTAGTGGGGGAATTTCATATTGAAAAATTATGTTTCTTTATTTTACTGTTGTTGGTTGAATGGTTTGTTATGTTGGGCTCGTTTTTCAGGATGTTTTGTGTATTTTTATCTGTTTGTTTTTTAAAACCCCAAATTATTTTAAAGATGTTGTGTAGATGTGTCGATGGATGTGCGAGTGTAAATTCGTGTATATAACGTATTTTGATTATCACACTGGATCGCATATGTTCTTATTTTCTTCTGATACGAGAAAACGAGAATGAAAGGACAGGGAGAAAAAATGAAAAAAAAAACATCATGTTGATATAAGTACAAACATAAATTAAATGACTTAATTATGTTTGGCATGTAATCGAAAGTATATTTTAAAGTTTAGATAGATACATTCCACGTCATAATTATGTACAAGTATGTATGAGTTAAGATTATTTATACATACATATGTACATATGTATGTGAGTAACTTCTCGTGTTTGCACTTATACCTACATCATTTGTTATCTATTTTTAATTAAAATTCTTTCCAATATACACTATTTGTGTTTAATTTGTCTAGTTCTTTTTTTAAAATTTAAATATTTTAAAAACTTAATAGGTATGTTCGTTTGCATGCTAGTTTTACTATTTTTGCAAGTACTCAAAAGCGTTTCTGTGCACGTAAAAATGGTAAAAGTAGAGAAAATATTTTTCTCTTTTACTAAGTATAGGAGTATTTTACTTGAATATTTTGCACGAGCAAAACTTTTTATTTTCAAATTCTTATTTAATTTTATTATGAAGCAGAACAATTAGAAAATGTGTTTAAATTTTTAAATGGTTTCTGTTGAAACCTGTGGTCAATTTGAATGAAGTATTGCAAAATTTGTATTTATTAATAATTTTAAAAAACTTACGGTTACAAAATTGTATTGTGATGCTACTTAAATTATGCACCTTTAAAGGATTTTTAGAATGGCTATGATCAATTATGTACTGATCCTTTTAAATCTGGTATATTGATATTTGTATTTAAATAACATGTGTGAATTCGTCTACCTATTGACATTTTTGCCAGATTAATGCACGTTTAAGTAACTTATGGTTAATTATAGTCCAATGTAAAAAATTTGATGTGGTGGTTTAAGGTTACAAATGATATTATTTGTGTTGAATTCTACCACATTTAAGAGATTTATAGTGGTTAAACTTTTTTCTGGAAGGACTTTTGTCATTTGGAATCTAGGTTAAATAATGAACAGGTTTTGAACAATCGGCTTTGTCTCTGGAATTTACAAGTTCCATGTACGAAATTTTCCAAATCTGCCCATAACTTATATGGACGGATATGAACTATTGATAATATTCAACAAGGCTAAAATTATACATTTCCTTAGATAAAAAAAATTCTATAAGAAAATATGTGAACATTTATTTGCAAAGGAACATATGCGAGTATTTTTGCAATTTTTATACCCACCATCAAAAAGATGGGGGGTATATTGATTTTGTCATTCTGTGTCGAAGGAATCATTTAAGACCCCACAAAGTATATATTTTCTGGGTCCTGGTTGAATTCGGAGTCGATCTAGCTATGTCCGTCCGTCTGTCCGTCTGTTGAAAGCAGGATAGAGCTCGAAGGGAGACGAAATTTGCCACAAATATTTATCTTATATAAGGTTTGTTTGCTATTGAAAATGGTATTTTAGCCCATAACAAAAAAGTTATGGGCTAAAAACTAGAAACACAGTTTTTCCGTGAAATACTTTTCTGCTTATATTTCTTCAATAAAAGCACGTACGCCAACGAAATTTTGTACGTATACTTGGTGGATCGACATAAACTCGGAAACCAAAAATGGGCGTACTGCCTACTTTGATGGTGGGTATATAGATTCGGCCGGGCCGAATATATTCGCACTTGTCTATTTTTATTTTTTATTGACACTAAAATTTATTTTACTTTTTTCCGTTTTCTTATTTTTTTAATGTTTTTATGGTATTACTAAATTAGAAGGTGTCGAATCATAAATTATTAAAATCTGTTCAACTGGTAATGATATTGAGCAAGTTGAGCCTGTAATAGGGCGTATTGCTGCAAAAAATAAAACTAAATTTGCAAGCTGTTTAAAAGAAAATAATAATAGAATTGGTGAAAATTTAAAATCAATTACATATTCTACGTTCAAGTATTGTCCGGAGTTTAAGCCTGGGTTAGTTGACCGCTTGTGTTTGGCCATCAGCGTTAAAAATACACACAAGCTTATGAGACGCTACATCACAAATCTATAACTGATGTAATTACAATACACACAACAAAATCTATCGGTCGTACTGAAGCATCACATAAGCAGTCAACTAACCTAGGCTTTAGAACAATGTTGGCTATCTTTACCGCTAAAATACCATTACCGAAATATGTAATTGGAAACCATTACCTTTTTGAATCGGTTGCAACCTTGGCTTAAAAGAATACTCTTTTTCTGAACTACAATTATTAAAATACGCTTCTATAACATCTCCTAAAATAGAAGGATAATTTTTTTTTTATATATAAAAATGTTTTCGTCAAACTAAACAATCGTTTACGTCTGACAACTAAGTAAAAAATGCTTGTTAATATAATATAATATAATATAATATAATATAATATAATATAATATAATATAATATAATATAATATAATATAATATAATATAATATAATATAATATAATATAATATAATATAATATAATATAATATAATATAATATAATATAATATAATATAATATAATATAATATAATATAATATAATATAATATAATATAATATAATATAATATAATATAATATAATATAATATAATATAATATAATATAATATAATATAATATAATATAATATAATATAATATAATATAATATAATATAATATAATATAATATAATATAATATAATATAATATAATATAATATAATATAATATAATATAATATAATATAATATAATATAATATAATATAATATAATATAATATAATATAATATAATATAATATAATATAATATAATATAATATAATATAATATAATATAATATAATATAATATAATATAATATAATATAATATAATATAATATAATATAATATAATATAATATAATATAATATAATATAATATAATATAATATAATATAATATAATATAATATAATATAATATAATATAATATAATATAATATAATATAATATAATATAATATAATATAATATAATATAATATAATATAATATAATATAATATAATATAATATAATATAATATAATATAATATAATATAATATAATATAATATAATATAATATAATATAATATAATATAATATAATATAATATAATATAATATAATATAATATAATATAATATAATATAATATAATATAATATAATATAATATAATATAATATAATATAATATAATATAATATAATATAATATAATATAATATAATATAATATAATATAATATAATATAATATAATATAATATAATATAATATAATATAATATAATATAATATAATATAATATAATATAATATAATATAATATAATATAATATAATATAATATAATATAATATAATATAATATAATATAATATAATATAATATAATATAATATAATATAATATAATATAATATAATATAATATAATATAATATAATATAATATAATATAATATAATATAATATAATATAATATAATATAATATAATATAATATAATATAATATAATATAATATAATATAATATAATATAATATAATATAATATAATATAATATAATATAATATAATATAATATAATATAATATAATATAATATAATATAATATAATATAATATAATATAATATAATATAATATAATATAATATAATATAATATAATATAATATAATATAATATAATATAATATAATATAATATAATATAATATAATATAATATAATATAATATAATATAATATAATATAATATAATATAATATAATATAATATAATATAATATAATATAATATAATATAATATAATATAATATAATATAATATAATATAATATAATATAATATAATATAATATAATATAATATAATATAATATAATATAATATAATATAATATAATAAATATCAAATCCAATGTCATGAATATAAATTACAAAAATTTAAGAAAGAGCTCAAATTTAAAAAAGTACAAAGAATAACCATTAATCTATTAAAACATAGCTTTTACTTTTAAAAAGTATAAAATTTTATGCATTACTTAGCTTACCAAGGACAGATTTTTGTTTTTTCCCATAGAATTTTTTTTTTAATAAAAATTATTTATAAAATTTTTTATTTGTATTAATAATCGTTTGTTTTATTTATTTAAAATCAAAATTCAAATTCAACAACCATTATAGGAAGTGGATATTTCGCAAAGATATTATATAAATAATATTTTAATTTCAGGCACGATTATGTATGCATAACATCTGATAATTTTATAAAATTTTAGACCATCCTTTTAAAGATACAATCAGCCAATACTTTCAGAATTACGAAATTGCTTATATTAATTAATTTTTAATTGATTTTGCTCCAATCATCAAAATGATAATATTAATAACTAGAATAATTGAAAAATTGTTGGAAATTGACTTAAATTTATTTTATTTCTGTATTTTTATATTTTTATATTTTTTCATTTTACTTTATATTTTATTAACAGCTGTCAATTTATTTAAAAACAAAATTTTAAACCAATTAGAAAATTAATTATATTAATAAATAATATTATTAAATTCCAACATAAAGTTAGTTAATAATTTTATTAAAAAATAATTTGATATATTTTTTTCTGTGAAGTCTAAATGAAATATCTAATTGGATAGTATTTTTAAAGATATAAAGAAATAAATTTTAATCTACATATATATGTGTGGTTATAATTATAATAAATAACATCCTATATTTTAATACTTTGAATGGTGAGTACATTTCTGTCAAACTGACCAAATTTAAAATTCGTAGGTTTATTAAAGAAGCATAAAATAAAAAAAATAAAAAATCATTTAAATTTGTTCATAAAGTTTTATTTTCAATATTCTGATTATTAATCACAGGACTCAAGTTTTATTCATTATAATGATCATATTATATTAACAATGTTGCAATGTTTATATTTTTGCACACAAATTTTTTCATTTGGAATTACTTTTAGAAATATTTACTTTCATCAAGTTTGTAGATGCGACAAAATGTATATAATATTCACTATTATTGAACGATTTAGAACAATTTAATAAGTATCCTTTGAAGAATGCTTTTGCTTTTATTTACTTAATAAAAAGGGAAATATAAAACATATCAGGAGAACTTCCCAGGACCAATATAAGTCCTTTATTAACATTATTAACTATCTAACGCTATTTACATAAAACAGGAAAGAAATATAGTTAAACAGGGTTACAATAACATGTGTAAAGATTACTGAATTTAATGCGATAAGTAGTATTTACTTTATATGAGAACTACTACTCACACCGAAGCTATCCGCTCTATTTAAAATTTGAAATTTGATTAATCTCACTTTTTTTAACATCTTCACTGTAATATTCCTTAGATATGCTGAAAACCTGTTCAGCCATTTGGACATGATTGCAACACAAACAAACTTATAAAAATGATGGGGGTATATTGGTTTTGTCATTCCATGTGTAACATATCGAAATAGTAAATACGTACATACATTAGGGTGGCCCCGTTTGTATGGAGAGAAAATATGATATCAACGTTGCCAGCTCAAATAAAAATTTACTTCATTCTAAGATACCGTTTCTCAAAATTTCGGTCCTTACATTATCCTTTCGTAAGCTAAATCAAAATGAAAAATGTTCTTTTTTCGGGTTTTTTTGATTTTTCCAGGCTCCTTCATCATGTATAACACTTCAAACGTCTATTAACAAACTTGAAAATCGTTTATAAGAAAATATAAAAAATCATACGAATGACGGCCGTGGGTTTAAAAATCTAATTCTGCAGCTCTTTTTCAGTACTAAGTATTTCGTTTCAATGACAACGTTTTAATAAAATTATTACTTTTTAAGATTAATTTTTCACTGAGTACACAGAAAAAAATATTTCAAATAATTTTTTAATAAAATTATTAATTAAATTTATATTGGAATTTAATTATGTGATTTATTAATATAATTAATTTTCTAATTGGTTTACAGTTCTGTTTTTTAATAAATTGAAAGCTGTTAATAAAACATAAAGAAAAATTAAATATTTGTCTATAAGAGTACATAAATAAAATAAATTTAAGTAAATTTTCAAAAATTTTCAGCTCATTGCATCTATTTAAGGAAAAGAAGAAATAATAATATAAATTATTCTAGTTTTTAATATTATCATTTTGATGATTGGAGCAAAATCAATTAAAAATTAATTAATATTACAAATTTCGTAATTGAAGTTCATTTTTACTTTTTTCTGTGTAGTTATTGGGTAAACATAAAACAATCGCTACTTAAATAGTTCATGTTAATAATTTATTTAGAGATAAGTAATAAAGATTCTGCTCAATAATTTATAGTGTAATATTTATAGTGTTTTCCGCCTTTTGATCTGTCCAGATTTGAGGAATCTAATAAAAAATCTTCTACATAATGTTTAGTAAACAGAGATAATAAAATGGAATATTACTTATTGTCAAATGTGTGCAAATGTCAACTGAGAATAATATATAAGTAGTTCAATCAAACCGCCTCTTTCACATGGCTACCATTTTTTGTAATCTTCTATCAAAATTCGCACATTAAAATCATTCTTAAGACTTTTTTAACTACCAACATAAATTCTTATAAATTTGTATAAAAAATTAAACCTTCATACCGAGGGTATAAAAGAAATTTAATGAAATTCCATGCCAAAACGTTTTGTATGCACTCAATCACATCACTTATTAGGTCTAATTAAAAAAAACACTTTAAAATGTCAGCCGAACAAAAAACGGCAAAAAAATAAAACAAATTTATGAAATCCATTAAAATATTTTTCTTCCATTATTTTTATTTTTTTGTCTGCTTCCTAAAATCAGATGTTCTACATAAATTATGCCTTTCGAAACAATGTGTGGCGGAGTTTAACAATTGTGGTGGAAAAAGAATTTCAATTAAATTGAAATAAAGACGTCTTCAACATGAATTGAAATTATTTAGCTTGTTTTTTTTTTTTTTTTTTTTTTTTTTTAATTTTAAAATTTTATAAAAATAATTGCTTTGTTTTAAGTATCTTAAAAAAAAGTTTTATATAATTATATATGTCTTAGTACACATACATAAATATTCATCGTATTATAAATTAGCAGGAAGTTCATAATGAGTTGCTATATTTTCAATACTTCATTGATGATACATACTATTACATTCTAGATATTGATGTTGTTGTTTTTAGGTTGAAAAAAAGGAAAAAAAAGTGAAGTTGTATGTGTTTTTTTTTATAGTCCTTTACCCTGCAAACATTTTCTATTGCGGAAGTGGCTAAGAAGAGTCTTCCAGAAGTTGAAACTCATCGCCACGACTATTGCCAAAGTATCATTAAAATCATCTTCCGTCGGGAAGAACTGTTCCTCGTGGAAGTGTCTTCCAGACGACTCGAAGAAGACACTTCTGGAAGTGTCGAAGAAGACTCTTCTGGACGCCACCCGGAAGAAGATCAAAGAAGTCTCATCTTAGTCTCTTCTAGAAGATGATTTTTCATTTTTTTATTTCTGTATTTATAATTAAAAATATTATTTTTTTATATATTTCATAATTATCTTTATTTCACAATTATTAATACATATAAAACTACAAAATAAATAATTCACATATAAATTAATTTTACATTTAATAATAAAATCTTCATGAGAAACTTCTGGTCAAATCCGATACCTTTAAAAGAAGAAAAGAAGATTAATAATAATTTTGATTGTTAAATTTAATTAGATTACCTTTTGTACGAAGAATGCGGTGTAATACTATTACAGGCAAAGTTTTGGACTTCTTTAAATATGTAAATACTTGTTTGTTTGATGAAATTTTTCCTAAAATTATTATAAATTGTGAATAAAATCTGATATTACTAAATAAAAGTTTAAGAAGATTTACTTACCTTTTAAAATGTCCTTTATTAATAATTTCCAAATTATTAACAATAAAAAATACTTATGTAATTATCAGGAACACTTTTCTTTTTATGTTTATTATTGCTGCCGAACTGTACCAAAGTTAAATTGTTACTGAAAACATGATTCTACCTGCTTCTTTATTGTGTTATTTCCTTTTCATAAAAAAAAACGTCAATCTTCCCAACACACGTCCAGAAGATTATTGCGCAATAGTAATGTATTTTGTTTTTGTTAAATTCGAATTATCATCTTATTATCTTCCAGAAGTGACTTCAAAGTATACTTTTGGAAGATCAAAGGACGATAGTAATGTATTTTGTTTTTGTGAATTTCGTACACACTTCCGACAGTCATCTGGAAGACACTAAGAAGTGACGTCTGGACGATTAATGCGCAATAGCAATGTATTTTGTTTTTGTATTTTTCGAAAAATCTTCCGATAATCTTCTAGAAGTCTCTAAGAAGTGACGTCTGGAAGATTGGCAACAAATTTATCTTCCAAATGTTTAAAGGGTATATGGTGGTAACAGTTTACAAGTGTGTGTTGGTATATATATAAAATACGAGTAGCACTTCCTTTAAGCAACATACTTAAAAGACAATATTCATAAACTAACTTTCATACACTTGCTGCTCGTTCGTAATGTTTATTTATATATAGTAGCAGTTGTAGCCAAAAAGAAAAAAAGAGGTGGCAAAAAACAACCCAAAAACTGTTAGAAACGAAATAATAAATAGCTTTTACTTGTCGTTGTGATGTTACCCTCATTTCATGAAGCTGTGATAGATTTAGACAAAATTGTATAATTACAGTAAGAGAAATTTTTTAATGCAGTAAAGATAAATAGTAATCATAGTTATTGCTTATATGTATTACTGAAAATAGAAATAACTTCAAAGACTAAGAGCAAGGTATGAAATATGAAGAGGTAATAAATTCGACATTAGGCACCGAAATATATTAATGAATTAATAGACATCCGATTTGTAATTATGGCTTAAATTTTTTTATTTTATATGAGTAGTATCCGAAATATATTATTGCATTATCAGATATCTGAATTATATTTAAAAGAATGAGAGGAATTGGAAAAGTATTTCTATGTTTTTCTAAATCAAAACCTTTTTAAGGTTTGAATCTTTGTCACAAAGCAAGATCTGGCCATCTTACAATTAAATTTGGGGTAATCAATGCAAATTATAAATAAAACACTTAAATTCTTTTAGTGTATTTACAAATAATATACATTTAAAATAGTGTGGTCTATAGACTTTTATATTGGTTCCATTAAACTTTTTCCTTCTTTTCATTATAAGAACTTTTTTCCTTATTTTTCATTCGAGCCAAATTCAACTCTCTCAATATCTATAGAAAAATTAAAATTCCACAGAAAAAAAAAAAAAAATATATATATATGTATATATGTGTATATGTATATTAGAGTGCCTTGATTAAAGATAATAAAGTTGAAAATGTTTAATATGTTTAAAACTAATTCCCAAAATATTTCGGTTCAATTATTTAATTTACGTAAGCTGGACTATTTTTAACCTTTTGTCAAAAAAATCAAAACATGTGATAGAAAAATGACGTCTAATGCATATTGAGCAAAAAATAATTTAAAATTTGTTTTTATTCTCGCGAATCAAAAATTTAAGTAAAATTTTCAATGATTTTATTTTAAATAGTATTTTATTAAAGTTTGAATATGAACAAATTTATCAATATTTAAGTGTAATAAATGCGATTTATTTGCAAAAATTTCTAATTTAACCTTTTTAACCTTCTATATTATGAAAAATGTCCGAAATATATAATTACATATTTGAACAAAGAAAAAATTATAAAATTTTTTAGTAAAATCTTAATATACAGCAACTGAAAAGAGACATAATAATTAGAGTTGTGTCGTTCATGAAAGAAATATTTCAATTGAACGACTCAGTTATATAAAAGATATGAAATACTTCACAATCTTTCATGTTTATGTTTCACTTTTCACATTTCTTTCATATTTCATTCTTTTCTTCTGTCATATTTTTTTCAGCTGATTTAAATATGTGAATTCATCCGGAAAAAAAAAAAATGTAAATAATACACAAATGTGGTATGTTCAAAATAACTAAATAAAAAAAATGGTTAACCATTCATTAGACATAGTTGTTTCACAAAAAAAGAAAAAAAAAAACATATTTCATTCCTTTCCAGTTTATTCCTACTTCAGAAAATGAAAGACAAGTAAGAACTTTTCTTTGGTTTCTATTTCATACATACTTCGGAATGAATGAAATTTCATTTACTGAAATTTCATTCATATTTCAGTAAATGAAAGATGAAATAAAAGAAAGAATTTTTCTTTGGTTTCTGTTCCATACGTACTTCAGTAAATGAAAGATGAAAGAAAAGAAAGAAATATTTCAGTCAGTTGTACTGACCGATATCGAACGATTCACCGAAATGCAATATTATTCCCAAGTCTAATAATAATTATTTCAATGAAAGTTCAATGTCGTAGTATGCCTCTATTATAATTTAAAGTTTATTTTCTTATAAGTAAAATTTTTATAATGACATTGAATGAAATACCTAATTTTAGAGGTGTTTTGAAAATGGTCCAGCTCACTTAAATTTAATCATTTTGGGATTCATATAAGAACATAATAATCTTCATTTCTAGAGCGGTACATTTGCAACTTTTTTTCGTGAGGCACTAATATACATATGTATTTTTTATTTTCAAATGAATGAATGGCATGGCATACTCACAATAACACAAACTTATACTCATCCTTATGCAAGAAACTCTAATACAAATCTGTCGCATCATGTAAAAAGAAATTTTAAAACGCGACAAATGAGCGCCTTATTTTAGTTTTTATATTGAAATAAAATTGTGGGGTAAAACTTACAATTTGGATGCGTTCCAATTGATTATACTCGTGCATGGGAATGAAAAAAATTTGTAGAGAAAACTTTTCCAACTTTATCACAGACAAACAAACAAAACAAACAAATGGACGGACAGATAGAGCTACCGATCTAAACAAAACAAGAGAATCAAAAATAAAAAGCAAAAAAATCAAAAGGAAAAATAATAAATGCGAATTTTTATTTCACCAAACATGTAGTAAATTTACCAAACTGTGGAATAATGAAATTCAACATTAAATTTATATTTAAACTCATGGCAGAGATTATTATAACGATAAGTATGGGTCAACATACGAGTATTACGGGCGTCATATGTGAACAATGGAAAAGACAGAATGATACTGGTATCACTTGCAGAATATATGAGATTTGGTTCATATGTTTTTCTTCTTATTTTTTCAAGTACCGACTAGATATAGCAGAGAAAAAACATATAGACCGTTTTCAAAAATTTTTAATTCATCTGATATTTACTTTAATCCTTAATTAATTTGTAATAATATTATTTTAAGAAACAGATTACATAATATATGAAATAATATGAATTACTAAGTGGATTCAGGTTTTAATTTAACACTTTAAAATCGAACGCGCATTTAGAATTCTTGTTTTCTATTTTTATATAGTAAATTTCGATTTTGATAAAGCTTGGATATAAAATTATGTAGGTATAAGAATATAGAAATAATTAAAAGATTTAATTAAGTCAAAAGTGATTGATAGCACTGGTCGACAAATAAATTCTCCCCCATAGACGAATAGTTGGACTTGATGTATTCTGATGCGCTAAATACGAATCTGCTTTCAGTTTTTTCCATTTCGCCCACAGTAAGGCTATTACTTTAGCATATTTCCTCATAACTCAAGAACGGTGTCTACGATTGACATAAGTGATACACCACAAGGTGCGTACTAAAAATATCTTCAAATTATCCTTAATAGTTTCAAAGTTATTTTGAAATAAGTGCCCAAAAAAAAAATCTTTTCGTTCAAAATTTAAGATTTTTTGTTACTAAAATTTATTTTAATAAATAAAAACATCAAAAATGGTACAGTTTATCATTTTTGTTTTAAAGCTGATAACAAAATAAGGTATGTATCTTCAAAATTTATGAACAAATCGTGATTTTGTTCACATTTAAGTAAAAATACCCATGTTACATACATTTGCGTAGAAATACAGTGGTGAGCAAAAAAAAAAAAATTTTTTTTTTCTTGAAACAAAAATAGATGGACTAGGTGGATTTTGACGAGTTAAAAAAGAATCTGCATTCACTTTTTTTCTATCACGTACTGAGTTTTTTTTATGTGCATGACTAATATCATCACCTTATTCAGCGGTCACACTATAAAATTCGAGAAAGGTTTGTCAAATTTAGACTATAACTCAAGAACCGTTTACACAATTTTAAAACATCAAAGGATGCATACGAAAATTGTCTTCAAGATATGTGAACAATATTTTTTATTTGCTCAAGAATTTCAGAGTTATGGAGCAAAATTTCCACGATTTTTCAATAAAAAAAATTTTATTTTTCGCTACTAAATACCGAATAATTACGGAAATGTTAACTGAAAAAAAAATTATGTAAATTCAGCTCAAAGACAATTTAGATCACTATCTACTGGAGTTTAATTTATCTTAATTGGACAAACAGTTCTCGAGTTATACAAGTGTGACTGCCTAAAGGCGGGGTCATAAAAAAATCAATACATGATGAAAAAAAAGTAAAAGCTGATTCTTATTTAGCACATTAAATTCCATCTAATCCACCATTTTTTTTTTATTTTATTTAAGACAAAAAAAAAAAATTTTTTGCCGTCTAGTGTATTTTCACTAAACTGTAGGTATGCATGGGTGTCATAACTGTGAATCCAATCAAGATTTGTGCATAAATTTTTATGATACGGCTTTATTTACTCGTAGTTTTGCCAGCTTTAAGATAAAGATGATAAACTGAAATATTTTTAATGTTTTCTCGTTTAAAAAGAAATTTTAGTGGAAAAAAGAAATCTTGAATTTAGCATGAAAAACATTTTTTCGGACACTTATTTCGAAATATCTTCAAAACTATTGAGCGGATAAAAATTTGTTAGTAGAACGATTTAAAGCCAATTTTATTCCACATATTTTGATGTATTATATATAAATCGTGCATACCGTTCTCCAGTTACAGTGAAATATACGCGAGTAATCGGCTTATTTAGGGCGCAATATTAGACACGCCCATAAAAAAAATCTCGACCTGATGAGGAAATATATTATATAAAGTTTTTAAAAGTTTTTAAATATCTCGATTTTTAATATAAAGAAATTTTAAAGGATATACTAACTTTTATCTTGTACAAAAAAAAAAAAACAAGCGCGAATGTTATATCCGGCCCGGCCTATATAACCACCGTCAGCTTTTTAAAATTTTACGTTATATGTGAGGTGGGCGGTAAAGTGGGCGGTTAAGTGGGCGGGCCACGCCCAGTTTTGTTTCCTAGTTTACATAGGTCCTTGAACTATTTCAACACAATTTTACCTTATATGGGATGTGGGCGGTTAAGTGGGCGGACCACGCCCATTTTTTGATTTCCGAGTTTATATCGACCGCCAAACTATACGTGCAAAATTTCGTTGTCGTACATGCTTTTGTTGAAGAAATATCAGCAGAAAAATATGAAACGGACACCCTGTGTTTCGAGTTTTTAACCCATAACTTTTTTGTTTATCAATCCCAAACAAACCTTATACAAGACAAATATTTGTGCCAAATTTCGTCCCCCTACATTGTCCCGTTCGAGCCCTATCCTGTTTTCAACAGATGGACAGACGGACGGACATAGCTAGAACGACTCAGAATCTAACCAGGACCCAGAAAATATATACTTTGTGGGGTCTTAAATAATTCCATCGACATGATAGTCCGGGTTCACACACAGCAATTTTTCTTGCCGCAGTTCTGACTTCGTAGGCGAGAGAAGAAAAGAGAATATAAAAGTTTACTCTTCCCTTCTCCTCTCTCTTCTATAAACTCAGAATTGCGGCAAGAAAAATTTCTGTGTGTGAACCAGGACTTACACACGGAATGACAAAATCAATATACCCCCATCTTTTTGATGGTGGGTATAAAAATACATGCGTTAATTAACTAAGCTGTCTATAGCAAGTAAAAAACTGAAAACTGGTGATCCCCTTCAAGTAGAAGAGGATCACCAAAATAAAAATTATATTGAAATAATAAGCACACACATTTTTCGCTATGGAGAGCAGCGATATTAAGATATTAAGACGCCGGTAGAGGCGCAAAGCTAATTTATTTGCATGTTATTTAAGCTCCGTCTTTCAAGAAAATCCCCAAACAAATGATTTTGTATTGGGAGAGACACCTCTCACTACATTTAACTATGATGATATAATTGTTGTTAGCCCAGAGGACATTAATACAATCATCAAGAATATAAATGTAAAAAAATCACCTGGACATGATTTAATTACATCATTAATGATTAAATGCCTACCCAACGTAGCTATAATTGTGCTATCTACAATATTTAATGCGATCTTGAAATTAGTTTTTTCGAAAATTTGGAAAACTTTTCAGATTAAAATGATACCAAAGTCAGAAAAGATTTAACTGTGCCATCTTCCTATAGACCTATTAGCTTGTCGAAAGTATTTGAGAAAGAATTCCAAAAGAAATTTATGCCATTCTTAAATGATAGAAACATCGTCCCAGTTCACCAGTTTGGTTTTCGTGAAAAACACGGAACCATTGAACAAGTAAATCGTCTATTATTATGAAATATTTTGAATTATGAAATTTTTTGAATCAAAGAAATATTGTTCAGCTATTTTTTTAGATGTCGCGCAAGCTTTCGACAAGTATGGCACAAAGGTTTAATATATGAAATCAAATGTTTACTACCACCATGTACCCACAATTTGCTGGAATCTTATCTATCTGACCGTCTATTTAGAATAAAGTTTAATGATTTTGTGGCAGAAGAATATGAGATAAAAGCAGGTGTTCCACAGGGGAGTGTTCCTGGACCTACACTCTATTTAATTTACACTTCTGACTTGCCTACATGCGATGTACTGACTATATCTACATTTGCTGATGATACCGCAATAATCAGTTCTCATGACAATCCACACATAGCATCTAGTCAACTAGATATTTACCTCCGACGTGTGGAGACATGGTTAGAAATCTGGCGAATACGGGTAAATGAATTAAAAAGTAACCATGTTACGTTCAGCTTAAGAAGAAGCAACTGTCCGCCTGTCACACTTAATGGTATAAGTATACCACAGTCAGATGATGTCAGTTAGCTTGGTATTCATTTGGATAGGCGACTTACATATAGAAACCAAGTTGACATATAGAAACCAAGAGACTTCATATGAAGTTGAAAGCTTTTAGCCTTCACTGGTTAATAAACAGTCAATCAAGACTAAGCCTTGACAATAAAGTCATCCTGTATAAAACCGTACTTATGGTATCCAATTATGGGGTACTGCCAGTAATACCAGCATTTATTTACAGAGGGCACAATTGAATTCTTAGAACTATGAAGGGTACACCGTGGTACATAAGAAATGAGAATATCCATAGGGACTTAGAGATACCACTGGTAAAAGAAGAATTTAAAAAAAAAAATATATCCAGAAACTTCAAACTCATCGAAATCCACTCGCTAGACTCCTTGCTGAAGTGCAGACATATTCAAGGATTCGTATAGCCGACCTACCGCTCCGCTAATGAGAGGCATTTTTACAACTTAGCTCTCCTAAGAGAGTAGATATCTTTAATTTTAGTTTTAAGATTTATATACTTATTGTGAGGCCTAATAAAGGAAGATTCAGTAAATAAATACAAAGTAAATAAAAAAAATTAACTAGGTCCTGATCCTAAAAGTTCCCAATCTTTTGGTTTAATTTTCTGACCACAATATTTCGATGAAATTATATTGATATTAAATATTTTAAAACTTTCAGTAAATTTACAAATTTCATTTGGTCCTCAAATAGCAACGAGTTGTAGTTAATAATTAAGTCGAAATAAAAATAAAACATATTGTTTTGTATAAAGAAAAATTTATATTTTCTAAATGAAAACGATGCGCCTCATAAAATTTTATTGTACGAGAAGTAGTAATTTTGATAATGAATCAAATTCTTAATAAAGAAATAAAGTTTATCCTTAAACTTTCTTTACAAACAAAAAATATATATATTTTTTACAAACAAGTTCTGTGTATTAAACAAGGAAATTTTTTATAAACACAACTATGTGTGGGTGTATATGATACACAAACAAGAAAAATATGTTGTTTGTTCGTATTTCATAATTTATCAACTTTAAATGAACACAGAGAGATGCGGTAAAACATGAAGAAACATAATTCTACACCTCGAATCCTGATGATGAGTTTCTCGCACTTAAAAATTAATTTAATATCCTGTTGTTTGTAGCATCCTTTAGCACCAATGAATATTCTAAAGATAGACGGTAAAAAATCCTTTCTATTCGCATGTTTATAAGCCATAAACGTAATAATAGAACAACAACAACTACAGACAAGACATAAGTAAATGAATTTCTTCCAAACATGACTAATATATAAATATGTACATAAGGGGTATAACTTTTTAAAATTTTTGCTAATATCAAAATTCACAGGGATTATCGTTGTAGGGCATGAAAAAATATTAAATGTTTCCGTACCAAACGCGTTGAACTTTTGAATTTAAATTTTTTTTAAATTGTTCATATAATGCATTATTTTATTAGAAACAAAATTATATTGTCTCACTCCTGGCATTGCCATCAATAACATAATTTTTTAATAAAGTAATTTAACAAAAAAATCTAAAATGGTTTTAGAAATTGCTTTCGGTGCAGAAATAACTTTTGGAAACGGTTTTTAGTATCAGTACAACATGGACTATGACGTGGTAGCCTGTATTTTTTTGGTTTAAAAAAAGTTATATCCCCTAATGTATATACACACATACGAATGTACATAGAAATTGAAACAGAATAACACAAAAAAATATACATATTTATAATAATAAAACAACATAATGAATGCATGTAAAAAAATAAAATATGAACTATAAAAAACATGGATTCAGAGCTTTAAATTATTGCATTCCAATATATTATCGATATGAAGGCAATGAGAAAGTGAACAAAAATTTTCCTTTGGGAAAAATAAAGAAAAATCAAAAAAAAATATTTTTTCTCTTTCATCTTATAGGGTATTCATACCGACTCGAAATTACGTACTTAAGTGATTTTGATCGAAATTAAGTTGAAATTACGTAATTTCACATAAATTTTTACAGTTGCGAAAATACATAATTTTGTGTTGTTGAAAGCAGTACGGGGCAACCTAGGGAGACGAAATTTGGCTCAACTATTTATCTTATATAAGGGTTGTTTGGTATTGAAAATGAACAAAATCGGTTAATAAACAATTACATACTTTTCTGCTGATATCGCTTAAACAAAAGTATGTACGATAACGAAATTGATAGTACAGATAGTTCTAGGGTCGATATAAACTTGGATACATAAAAAGGGGCGCACACCGCCAATATAACGTAAAATTTGAAAAACTTTATGGTGGGTATATAGATTCGGCCGAGCCGAATATAACAATCGTGTTTGTTTTGTCTTATACGGATATTTCGATATGTCACATAGGGAATGACAAACCCAATGTAATAAATTTAACAATTTAAACCTGATGTCCGATTTTCATAAAAATAATAGTTTAATAAAATATATATGTACATTTATTTCGACTATGTAAGGGGTTTAGAAGTTGGTACAATATAAGATGTAAATTATACTATATTGTCCATTTTGCAATTATTTAGAGTCAATCAGATTTTCGAGCTTCAATGCTTCGAATAATGAGAAAGAAAGATATAGTCGGTCAAGACCGAACAAAAATTCGGGAAGGTGACTTATATTAGACCTATGGAGACCAACACTTTATTAAATGTTAAATGAAATATACAAATATAGAATAATGCGTTAATACAAAATTTATGGTCAATAATGAACCGATCTTCATGAAATTTGGCACAAAGATTTACACTTATACAAAAAATATTTGCACGAATTTCATTAAAATTTTACCATTCGTAAGATATTTATGATTTCGGGAGGAAATTTATATGAGGGCTAGGGGAAATAATGGACCGATCATAACCCATTTCAATGTGTCCAAATAACTATTAGAGCCAAAATTCAGCAAGATATATTCAAAATTGCGACCTGTACTATGTTCACAAGGTTTACATGGATGGACAGCCAGCCCGACATCGTTAAATCTGAGTCGATTTAACAGATGAGTTCTTCTGTGCGTTACAAACATTAGCAAAAAGGCATAATACCCCAACCACCTATGGTGGTGCAGGGTATATACATTTCACTAGATAGTATACAGCATATGAATTTCCTAAGTCTAGTCTGTGCAAAACAAAAATGTTTTCTATAAAAACATTTTTTATTGGGTCCTTATTTCTTTACAATATATACATGATTTCATTATTTTACCAAACAAGCAACAGAAATGCTACAAATAACGTAAAACTTAATAAGTAAGTGTGTATGTAAGACAGTAGGAAAAACAAACGTGAACTTCAACATAAATACATACAATGTTCTGTCTCTAACGAATTGATGTGTTGGTGTAAATACGAAAGAGTATAATACTGAGTATAATTATGTCGAGTAAATCGGATCCTTGCAGGATTAATTAGTGCGCATTATGAGACGCACCGAAAACATGCGAATTCTAAGAAAAATATCATTCATAAAAACAACTTCAATGTGCTCTATTGTTTGAAAATCCCAAAAAGGGGGTAAAAGCTCATTATTTCTCAAGTGGTTAAGATGGGTAAGTACTAAGTAAGTATTCACATACTAAATACATACATATATATGAACGTTGTATGTAGCAAATATGTATGTGTACTCGTTCATGTTTTACTTCTTGTGGTTGATGGTATTTTTTGTTTCTTCCTTTATTTTGGTTAATGAAACGTACTAAAATTGTACTACGTTGTACTTGTTTAAGGATACTAGACTCTAAAAAGGAACATTGGAGCTAATTAAGAATCCATGTTTGAAAAATGGTTTTTGTTTTGTGTTTGTGTCTTTTTTCGGTTCTTTTGAAGAATGAGGTATGTTGTTGCTGTTATAGAAAACAATGTACAAGAAACAGGATAATTAAATGTACTTGTATGAACAAAAAATACTCAACTTCCACACTCTGTTAGCTTTTTTTTTTATTAATTTAAGAAAATAAATTTAGTAAAATTTAATTCAAAAAATCACTGAAATATTTTAGTGGTAATGAAAAAATTTTTCACTATAACTATAGTGATGGTAAATAGTTAAAAATCTATTTTTTTTACTAGTGCGATTTAGTGAAAAGCTGAATGCACTCCCCCCAAGTTGGGGGCCCCAACACTGTTAAATATTTCTAAAGTTTCTAGTTGTTTACAAAGATAGTTCAAATATCGAATGATTTGGAAATCTTTTTTATTCTTGTGTGAAAATAGAAAATTTTAAAATCAGTAAACAGTACTTCCTTAACTAATAACTATATATAATACCATTTGGATGAAATAATTTGAAAGGATTTTTATTTATAACTAAAATTCAAAAAGGAGCTAAAAATATCGAGCTTCAAGTGACCATAATACCGAAATACTAACCTTGAAATCCCTTTGCGAATTTTTTTTAACTAGTACTGATAGACTGTAATTTTGCATTGGAATTATTAACATAGAAAATTTGTTATTATTAAATTAATATATTGTTGCAGAATCGATGATGCACTTTAGTTTATGATATAATACATTACATATTATGTTTAAAAGGATTGATTCATGCTTTCCATATTCTAAATTTATACATTAAAGTTATCAATGTTTCAATCTCAAATGAAAATTTAGTATAGTCTATGATAAGAATTCCTAACATTATCATTTTGCAAACTTCGTTAAAATGAAACGAGAAAGAAAGATATAGTCGTTCAAGCCCGACTATATGATACCCTACATCATTTTGTGCATTAAAATTTGGAGAGGAGTCTTCTTTCTAGACCTGAGGTTAATTGTGAACCGATACTTATATTAAGTGTAAAATAAAACATGCGAATACAGAATATTACGTCGATACTAACTTTTTCACTTTTGGGTGGTTCCCGTAAGAGGGCCTTATATGTAGGCTTGGTCAAATTATGGACCAATCTTCGTAAAATTTGACACCATAATTTATATTATATAAAACTTATTATATAAACTTGATACTAAAAATTTAATGGGATTTATGTCCGTTAAAATAATTTTTTGAAGAGGACTTTATATGGAAGCTTTGGTCAATTATGAAACGATCTTCGACACACAGATTTAGTTTTTTTTTTTTTTCTCAAATATACAATATACAAATTGTATATTATAAGAAAGGTCTTTGGGAGAAACATTCAATAACATATGATTTCGCTTCATATTGAAACATTTTAATATTTGAATTATTTACATATAAATACATACATATATTTATATTAAGAAACAGGAACAAAATAATATATTCCTCTAGTAATTTTAAAATTTATACAATTTCGAATTTTTCGTCACATTCCACCCCAAGTAAGTTTAATAGATGCATATGACTACTATAATATAAATATAAATAAATAAATATAAAACGTAGAGATTATTTTAGAATTTAGGGTAGAACAAATTTTATTACTTTATTCTTTCTTTGACGGATATGCGTATTATTCCTAACATTACCACAAACACACAATAAAGATCTAGTTTTATTGTAAGTATTAATAAAAATCATAAAACGCGGATTTGGAGCAAATTTCTCCTAATAAAATACAGTGTCAGCCAAAACTAACTCAACAATTTAAATTATATATTGATGCAATTCTTAATAAATAAAGCGCGACATAAAAAACTGAATAAAAAAAGGTTTTTATCGAAACATCAAAGAAAAGTTACCATTTTAAAAAATGTTCAATAGGAGATTGGATGATGAGTAATGAAGAAGCTTTGTAGTAATTTAAAGCGGTGCAAAAAAAATATAATATTTTTGCAAATTGAAGGATTTTTATCTCCTGACTGAATTTGGCTAACTGCACTCGAAATCAATTAAACAAAATTGTATTTATTTATTTATTTTTTTTCATTAACAAATCGAAGTTTTTAACGACGATTTAGAGGAATTAGGAATTATTAGTCAGCGTCTTTATCAACGTTTACATTCTCTAAAATATCGGGGTATATAAAATGTAAGTATAATATAATGACAAATTCAAAGAATTCAGCAGAAAGTAATGTTTTCACATGTCAATTATAAAATATTGACATCTCGGATTTTAAAACATGAAAAAACAAAATAAACCTAAAAATTAAAGCAAAATTGGTTAAATCACAGGTGGTAACCATCACGTAGAAGGCCTCACAGATTCATGATCTTAAGCCTATTTAAAACTTATGGAAAATAATAAATCAGATGAGGAATTGGACTCTCTAGTGCAAGCTTGGAAGATTGGACTATAATTCCAATGCTAATAATATTTATTTAATTACTAATATAAGCCTAAAATATTTTCTTGATTTTTATCTTAGATTCTTATTAATTATATGTTAAGGATATGGAAAATATATTTCCATTACTACTTATGTAAATTGGTGTTAAATATTTTCATATTAATAATATATTTCTTCAAAACCAAGAAAATGTTGTTAGTTTTATTCAATTAATTTTGGCCGACACTGTATATACGTAAAAAATCTCTTACTACGACAAATAAATGTAACAACATTTAAAACAATTTTAGTTATTGTGTCGTCAAAACAACTAATAAAAAAATAAAAAGAATAAAAATAAAATCATACTTGTAGCTAGATTACAAGTATTTTGGCCTTTTTTATTATTATTTTCTTTTTTTTGTTTGGCATAAATGAAACCAACTGTTGAGCAAATTTTACGAGTCAACTAATGGTGACAATAAAATTAACAGCATTTTCAAGTGGCATTTAAATGACAAGAAAACAAACAGTAAATTTTTATATGCGTTTAAACTGGTAGGAATGTATTTTTAGTATTTTATATGGTAATAAGCCATGTTTATGTCGTATACGAAATACAACTATTTTACATATACATTTATTTGAATAGTTGTCACATATAAATATTCAAATATGTTATAGATGTTTTACATTAACTTGTTATACTAATATCTACAAACAAATTTTTTATATATGTATGTACTTCAACCAAATCGGGAAGTTATAGTCGGCAAAAGTCCCAGAAAAACACATTTAGAATTCGATCTTAATAATTCTGTTAGAAAAATATGACCTTAGGAACTCATATTATTTATTTCTATGAATTAGTGCTGTTAATATATACACTCAAAAAATAAATTAAGAAGTTAAACCATTCCGGGGTGTCAAAAGTACGCTAAGTGGGGATTTTCTCGAACCAAGTGCGAACTATTTGAAACAAGAATGGCGAAAAATTCTTATTTTTGGCTCAGTTGTTTATCCTATTTAGTATTGAATAAATCTCCAAGGTTCTTTTTGTTTACAAATATTCGGTTGGTTTAAGCCTAAATAATAGTTAAAGCGAGCATAAAAAGGATTGATTTTAGAACAATTGAATCACAATTACTTAATCCCAAAATGCATTTGAGTCAATCCCAAAAGCGATGAATTCGACCTTGATTTAAGCTCGAATTCATACTTAAATTGACCCATAAAGCGCTTGTTTTTAGAATATTAATATTTTATTTTTTACTTATTTATTTATTTATTTATTTATTTATTTATTATAGTAGTAAAATCATACATATTAATTTAAATAAAAATCGCTTAATTTACAGAAGGGAAATACCTTCTAAAACATCAAAAATTACACAGAGGAAAGCTAAGACTAGAGGTAAATAAACAATAAATTTGACGACAGAAAATACTACTAATTAAAAACCTTCAAAATAAGAATAAAAAAAGATTAAATAAAATACATATCGTCACCGAAAATGCAAAACAACATAACATCAAAATTTTCAAATTTGTGTTTTTGATGAAATATAGTTTATTAATCAAAAATACGCATGATTACAAATTTGGGCGATTATCGAAAATTTTTAACCTGGCTGAAACTGACTTAAGTCCTTTATAAGTTTTGTGGTAATAATATTTTAAACAAATTGGTTACAGATCTAAACTTACAAGACTTGAAACTAGTAGAGAGCAAAATTTTAACACAATAGGTTTCTTCTTCTAACCATGATTGTTGTTCAAAGTTCAAGAATATAGAAAAACTGATAAAAACTACTTTAGTTTTTACCATTCTGCTACAATTTTTGTTCCCGCGTTTATACTTTTTGATCTCATTTTATCATAAATAAACTAATCGGACTTTGTACATAAATTCTGCACCATCCGAATACATAATTTGGGATAGGGATTGATACTTGTTGTAATTGTGCGTATTTTGCGCTATATCTTGTTGATGTGCCCGAAATAGACAACGTAGTAGAAGTCTCAAATTTTGGAAAACAAGTGCGAAATTTTTTCAAAAAGTCAGTTTTTCGTGAGGCACATTCACATTTTTATATGGAATTGCTTGGAGTACTGCGTGAACTAAGTTTTTTGTCATTTTACATAACAAAATCGGAGGAGCATTAAAAATAAATTAAATACAAGAATTTTATGGACTTTTTGAAAATTATGCAAAAATTGCACTTTTTGATTTTGTATTTTTATATAGAAAATTGCAATTTTAACAAATATTGGATATATAGATATAAGAGTGGCGATAAATGTAATTGATTGGGATCGTAAATTTAAGTCAAATGTTGTTGATAATTTAAAACTGGGCACTTTTGTCAAAACACATTTCGCTAAGACACATCGTGTGGACAGCATGAAATTAACTATAATTAACATAATTAGTAGGAGCTTGTTATCCTTAATAAAAATTCGGAGGCGTCTCAAAAAATTTTGAGAGATAAACATTTTATGTACCAAAAAATATTTACTTGTGTTAAAAAAGGATCACAATATTAAAAAGCATTTCTATGTAATAAACTCTAACAAAATATAATTTCAATCAATATATGGAGAAATAACTTAGATTCAATCCGAATTTTTCACAAAATTTTTAAAAATCGTGATTTTTATTGAAAAGATAATTTTTATAATTTTACTAGAAAACCCTAAAAAGCATTGAAAATATGGTAAATTTTATTGGAATAACTCAGCAGGTTTTGATATTTCGTGTAATTTTGATCAGAATTATACATAAACTTCTAGTTTGTACAAATTTTTATATGTTCAACTTAAAACCGCCATAACTTTCGCGCTCCTTACAGGAAATTATTAACGTCAACTGATTACATGCGCTTTATATGTATACAAAAGGATTTTAATATGCCATCGAAAAAAAAAAAATACATCGTCCATTCCATGAAAGAACGCCCAAAAATTTACCAAGTGTTCTTCGTTAATTTTTTCGTGTTAATTTTTTAAAATTTCCGTTTTCAGATTTGCGAAACTCAAAAATTCGCGATTTTATTTCGCTTTTTTACTTTCGAAAAGATCTAAAAAATTTCGAAAGTCTACAATTTTAAATAAAAATATTTCTGGGAAGGTTTTGAGGAAATCAATGATTTAAACGGCGTTTGAATTGTAATTATATCAGCTTAAACATGAATATTTTACAAATAAAAAATACTTTTTAAAAATGCATTTTAATGCAATTGCATTTCTTAAATGCATTTTTCTTTAAATATGCTATTAAATTTTTTTAATTTTTTTACGTATTTGGAAAGCATGGAATCTTTACATTAAAATAAAAATCTAAAATTTTTGGGACGCACACATGTACTATGCACAGTTTCTCATTTTCTTCAATTAATTTCAATTTTTTCATATAAAAATTTTTTTTTCTGGTATTATGTGTAGCTTTACATATTTTGTTAAAAAAAATGTATTGTGTTATTTTAAAAAATCGTTAAAAATAGTAAAACTCTATGTATCATACTAATTATTTTTTTTTAGTTATAATAAACAAAGCATTTTTAAAAACACTTTTGAAAAATTCAAATTTAATAAATTCGTAAGTAACAAAAATGCATCTAAAAACTGCATTTATATTTTTAAATTATTATGGATCGAAGAGGTGGTTTTCGTAATGCTGACTAAATTACACAAAAACGAGAGATATATATATAGTATAGATATAGTCGGTCAAGCCCGACCATATGATACCCTACACCATTGTGTACATTATAATTCGGGGTGGGGTCTTGACTTGGAGTCAAATGTGGACCGATACTCATAAGTGTAAAATAAAATATACGAGTACAGAATATTACGTTGATGCTGACATGTATATGAATTTATTCACTTTTGGGTGATTCCCGAAAGAGGGCCTTATATGGGAGCTATGGTAAACTATGGACCGATCTTCTTAAAACTTGTTCATATAAAACTTATTTGTGTCGAATATTAACTTGATACTAACATTTTAATGGGATTTATGCCCGTTAAAGTGATTTTTTGAAAAGTGGTTTATATGGGAGCTATGGTTAATTATGGACCGATCTTTTTAAAAATCGGCACACTTATTTAAACTTATATAAAACTTATATGTTCTATTGCTATATTTAAGGGATTTATGATCGTTAAACCCTTTTCAGGGAGGACATTTGTATGGGGGCTAGGTGAAATAATAGACCGATCATAACCAATTTCAATAGGCTTCGTCCCTGGACTAGAAGAAACCTATGTACTAAATTTCACTAATTTTGGTTCAAAATTGCGACCTGTAGTTTGATTAAAAGTTTACATGGACGGACAGACGGACATCGTTAAATCGACTCAGAAAGTGATTCTAAGCCGATTGGTATAAACCCAAAAATATTGGTCTAAGACCCACGACCAATATTTTTGGGTGTTACAAACATCAGCACAAATGCATTATACCCTCCCCACCTATGGTGGTGTAGGTTATAAATATACAATAAATACTTTTCAAATTACTGAAATCCATCAATATCTTCAAGAGATATGAATATTTAAAATTGCATACTTTTTATATTTTGTTAACTTTTATACAAATTTTAAAGAAAATTCCAAAAACAAGAAAAAATTTTATTTTGATATGAAAAATTTGGAATATGTTTTTATAAAAATTGAATTATGCATATAAGATTTTCGCGTCCCAAAAATTTGACACTTTTATTTTAATGTAAAGATTCCAAACTTTTCATTTATGTTAAACAATTAAAAAATTTGAATAGCATATTTAAAGAAAAAATGCATTTGAAAAATGCAATTTTATTAAAATGCATTTGAAAAATTAAAAAATTTGAATAGCATATTTAAAGAAAAAATGCATTTGAAAAATGCAATTTTATTAAAATGCATTTGAAAAATGCAATTGCATCAAAATGCATTTTTAAAAAATCTTTATATATATATATATATATATATATATATATAGATATATATATACACACATGGACAAATGTACCGTCATCTATCATGTACAATGTTTAAAGGCTCCCCATGCTCAGAAAACAATTGAAATATAAAAATGGTTAACTTAAACAAAAAGTATATTTTATTCAAATATTATTTCAGTTAAAATAACTCCTTTTTCTTATACTTATTAAAACACAAATTAAAAATATACAAATCAGTTCATATAACTACTGGACCAAATTCACCCTCAGGTAAAGTTAATTAAAAACTTTTATTATTTTAATATGAGGTATGTTTGCCATTATTTTTAATAATTTTTTGCAAACGTTTCTGCATAGAATGTACTAACTTTTTCGTCACTTCCGGATCAATTTTCTCCCATTCCTCCATTAATTTCTCTTTAAGCATATTTTTGGAAGTAATGTGATGTTCTCGAATCCGTCTATCCAGTGGTCCCATAAATGCTCTATTGGGTTGATGTCGGGTGACTGAGGAGGAGTTCTAAGAGTGTGAGGGGTGTTATATATGATCCATAATCGACCAATTTCCGCCGTGTGCTTACGGTCATTGTCCTGCTGGAAGAAATAGTCGGATTCAATGCCAAGTTTTTGAGCACTTTTATGCAAGTTATCCAAATAAATATTTTTATCCATTACTTCATCAATAAATACTAGTTCCCCAACCCCAGCCGCCGACATACAACCCAATACCATGACCCCAGCACCATCATGTTTAACAGTCAACTGAATGTGTTTTTCCTGCAAAGCCTCCCCCTTCTTTCTCCATGTCAAAACACGTCCGTCTGATTTATATATGGAAAATTTGCTTTCATCAGAGAATATTACCTTATTCCAAAAGTCTATTCCTTTATTTATGTGCTCTTTTGCGAAAGAAAGGCAAACGCCTTAAAATAATTTTCATTTGGTTCACCTTGCTAATCTGCGGTTTTTTCCTGCAAAGTCTGGCATTATACCCGGCAGAATTTAGCACTCGACGTACAGTACGGGGGTGAACACCTGTACCAGTGTTTTCCTTCAACATTGCAGCAATTTCGGACGATGAAGTTTTAGGCTCTTTTTTTAATTATTTTTACTATTTCCCTCTTTTCCCGAACAGATAGTGCCGGCGGTCGTCCACTTCTTGTCTGATACTCACATGTTAGGTCGTCTTTAAAACGTTTTATTATTCCAGCAATGGTGGTACGTGGACGGTTAACCAATGTGCATATTTCCCGGATCGTTTTATTTTGTTTGTACGCACTTACAATAATTTTTCTTCCTTCAATTGTAGTTTCTTCTCCTCTTTCACACATTTTTAATAGAAGTGGCGTTAGCAAATTTTTTAAATAAGTACCGTTATTAAATTTTGACAGATCAGTCTTAAATTTACCATATTACACGAATTTAGACAGAAGCGTTAGTAAGAGCGAAATTTCTTAAAGTTTCTTTAACATTTAGATGCAGTGACGGTGACTTTTGTCCACAAGAAATATGAACTTCAAATAATAAATACTTATTTTTGTTAATAAGGTTAATGAAAGAAAAATTATTTTAACTAAGAAACATTTTAAATAAACCATATTTTATGCAGAATTAAACTATTTTTATATATCATTTGTTTTATGGACGCAGAGGCCCTTCAAACTTACATAAAGGCAAATGAAGGTGACTTTTGTCCATCTGTATATATATATATATATATATATATATATATATATATATATATATATATATATATATATATATATATATATATATATATGTATATATATGTATATATATATATATATATATATATATATGTCTATATATATATATATATTTCTATATATATATATATATATATATATATATATATATATATATATATATATATATATATATGTATATATATATATATATATATATATATATATAAAATCAAAAATTTTTTATAGTGGCCCATATATGTACATTAGGGTGACCCTCTTTTATATGGAGGAAAATAAAGGTTTTTAAATTTTTAGCCTTGCCTTTCATATATATATATATATATATATATATATATATATATATATATATATATATATATATATATATATAAAATCAAAAATTTTTTATAGTGGCCCATATATGTACATTAGGGTGACCCTCTTTTATATGGAGGAAAATAAATGTTTTTAAATTTTCATCCTCGCCCCCTAAAAATGCTCGAATAGCCTAAAAACAATAAAATACAAAGTTTTAGATTGATTGGAACAAATTTAGAGGTGGCTTAAAACGATTGAATTATCAAAAATTTTAGTTTTTTTGTTCTCTTCAACCATAAATAATTCATTAGAGCTTAAATTTCCTTCGGTTTCATCTTTTTGAATTTCTCAGTTTATTACCTTTCTAAAATGATCAAAATGAAGGAAATTGAACAACTAATAATATCATAGTTATTAAAATAAAATTACGTAAAACGCGTAATTTTCGACCAAATACACCCCAGTAAACTAAGATTTCACCCAAAATTATAGGGAGAGAAACGAAATTCGGCATATGGCTTCGTCTTGGTGTCTTATACATCATGTCAAAATGTTTCGGTAATCACTTGTGATCTGCGTAAGATATTCACGATCAAAATTCACAAAAAATCTCTTGTTTTTCATATATCTGACCTACGTATTTTTTGCTATTACAATATAATGGATCATAAAACTATTTACAGGATATATAAAATGTCAATAGGAAACTACATGCCAAGTTTCGTTTCTCTCTTCAAATACTGGTTGAAATTTTATTTTTCGGGGTCTATTATGTTATTAGTTATCCAATATTCCAATCTTATGAATTTCAGAAAGCTTATAATGTGTGGAATTCAACAAGATATAAACCCAGAAACTTGCGTTTAAAATTATTTTTTTTTTTTATCGATGAAAAGAAAAAAATATTAAAAAGTCATCATTTTCAAGAATTTAATCGCTTTGAGCCACCTCTAATTCTTTTCAATCACTTCACAACTTGGCATGTCTTAGTTTTTCGAGTATCCGAACATTTCCAGGGGGTGAGAACCAAAATCTGTACACTTTTTGGAATGAGAGCCACCCTAATGTATATGATAAAAAAATGAAAATGATAAAGCAATCAAACAAAAAATAAATGCAAAAGTAAAAGTGCTAGATAGAGATAAGATTTTGTAATACATTCAATCTAACGGGAGATTAACAATCAGGCGATTGTCCGAAAAACCACAACGGAGATAAAATTTATCATTGATATCTTTTAATTTATCAGGTAATAATATAATGTAATACTTTCTATGCAATTTTATAGTGGAATAGTCCCAAGGCAATTTTAACATCATTCTTAAGACAGATTTGTAAGGTTTTGACATGAGGTTTTGTTACCCCACACCAGGGAAGCATATAGAAGTAATGCTTGAAAAATAATTTTAAATAGTAGAATTCTGTTATGTATTGATTAATTTGAATTTCTATAAATTAATGGATAAAGCAATTTAATAGCTATATTAAACTTATTTTTAATGAAGAGATTGTGGTCAGGAAAAGTTAGTTTAGTATATTAATACTTTATATATAAAGCTAAACTGAAATAAATCCGTTTTGTATTTCTTGTAAATTATTGCTTATTACGTCTTAACTAAATATTTATTACTAAAACCTCACTAAATCGGCAGTTTTAGCTGTTTTTCTACTTGAAGTAAAAC
Source organism: Protophormia terraenovae (assembly GCA_951394005.1). NCBI lineage: Eukaryota > Metazoa > Arthropoda > Insecta > Diptera > Calliphoridae > Protophormia > Protophormia terraenovae. The sequence goes on from OX596073.1 coordinate 103,975,106, forward strand.
CTTCCACATCGGTATTGATATATTGAATGCTCACCTTAGGGGGAAGAACTTAAAAGAATAACAAATTATTTTATATGTATATATCGTATATGGTAAAATCGGCAAAAGCCGTAAAGATTTTTTATCAAAACATTTTGCATGCAACCCTCATTCCCCGAGTGGTGTGGGTGGGGAATAATAATTTTAATCACATTGACTGTTTGATTATATCGAAAACAGAGGTGTATGAAAGACCCAACACATGTTCCAAAATTTAAGGAAAATTATAAAATAGAAAATCGTTTTATCTTACTAACGTTGCACTAAGCCCAATGTCACGAATATAAGTTTAAAAATTTAATCTGAAAGAGTATAAATACAATAAGTTAGCATTGATCTTTTACAAAAATTAATTTTAACTTTTGAAAACATAAATTGTAATAAATTACTCAGCTTGCATGGACTGATTTCTGTTTTTTTTTTTCTTCTTGAATAATTTTTGTTTTTTCGTTTTATATTTTAATTACATTTTTAGGCGCATATTTTCAAAAAATAATGCATAATAATTCGCACCATAGTTATAAATAAGTAATTACATACCGGATTATAAATAAGAATTTACTATTATTTCATTTAATAGAAAAACGCATTGACTTTAAAACGACAAGAAAATTATTTATATATTTCGAAAGTTTAAAGGTCAAAATCGATAATAAAAAGATCAAAGATTAGTATCTCAAAAAACGATATTTTATAATTCTTAAAAGAATATATATTGGTAATAAACTCTATTCTATATGTATTTGTGCAAAATTTTAAGTTGGAGCCTCCTTTGGCTTTGAAGTTGAGGATCAAAATACGATAAAAAGCACATTTTTTGTATGTCTACGAGCACATATTAAAAAAAATACTATTTTATGTACAAAATTTGACTTCAGTTTATACTTTGTTACAAAGCTTCTAAACTAAAGGAATGTCCAACATGGAATTTTGCACAAGTATAAAGAAGAGTTGTATTAATATTATGTAATTTTTTTTAGAATTTTAAAGATATCGTTTTCGGAGATATAATGGTTTAGTCTTATTTTGACATTTGAACTTTCGAACTAAAGTAACTCACTATATACCATTTTAAAGGTAATATCTTTGTTTTCAAAATTACACTAAAATTAACATTTAGTTTTCTATAGCTTAGGAGTTATTAATAACACTGGTCAACAAAAAAAATCCTCCCCCATAGACGAATAGTTGGACTTGATGTATATTGTTGTGCTAAACACGAATATGCTTTCAGTTTTTTCCATCAGGTCAGGATTTTTTTTTATGGGCGTGTCTATTATTTCGCCCATAGTAAGGCCATTACTCTAGTATATTTCCTCATAACTCAAGAACGGTGTGTACGATTGATCAAAGTGATACACCAAAAGATGCGGGCTAAAAAAATCTTCAAAGTCCTCAAACTTAATGTTTTTATGAGCCCAATAGTTTCGGAGTTATTTTGAAATAAGTATCCGAAATAAATCATTTTCATGCTAAATTTTAGATTTTTTTGTTACTAAAATTTCTTTTAATGAATGAAAACATCTAAAATGTTGCAGTTTATCATCTTTATCTTAAAGCTGGTAATGCTGCGAATAAAACAAGTCTGTATCCTCAAGATTGATGCAGAAATCTAAATTTTATTCACAGTTAAGTAAAAATATCCATGTTACATACAATTGAGTTGAAATATTATTCAGCGGTCACACTATAAAATTCGAAAATGGTTTGTCAAACTTAGATTATAACTCAAGAACCATTTACGCGATTTTAATAAGTGACACATCAAAAGATACTTACGAAAATTGTCTTCAAGGTATGTCAACAATATTTTTCATTCGCTCAAGAATTTGAGCTTTCAAGAAAATAAATTTTAAAATAAAACTGAAAGCAGATTCCAGTTTAGCATACGGAATTGCATCTAGTCTACATATATTTTTTTTTTTTTTGAAGGAGCTCGAAAAAAAAAATTGTTTTTATCTACCAGTGTAATTGGATTTTATTTTTTATCCAAAACATCTAAACTAAATAAGGCTCCAACTTTAAATTTAAATATATAATTTTTTAAGAATTTTTCAAATACCGGTTTTTGAAATATATTAGCTTAAATTTTTGTATCTCCAACTTTAATCTTTGAACTTTTGATGTAAAAAACTTTGAATATATCATACTTGTAGTTAATTTCATTGAAATCGAAGATGTCAAATTCAAAATTTTAATGTAAGAACTTTTTAATAAAAGTTTAATTTGCTAACTGAATCTAACTACATGCATTATCCTTTATACAAAAATATATGTATTAAAAACATAGTCTCTTAAACATTTCAAAAGTACATAAAATTAACTGTTACAAATATATAATACATATTATATGAATACATACATATGTATTTATTTTTAGTACATAAATAGTTGTGTGTGTATTTACAACCTTGTATGAGTTTGCATTGATGGTCATTGTTTTCTGTTGTTCCGTCCGGTTGTGTTGCACTGCCTGTACACGGCTTGTGAATTTCTATAATTTATTCGATCTTAGATAATGTGGGCCTGCTGTCCGAAATGTCTCATAAAAATTGCACTTTAATTACTCCATCGACAGTATCAATTTGGTAAAATCTTTTATTAGAGATGAATTGCAAAATAAATTTATGAAATCATGTTTCTGGCCATTTATTTTTTATTGTTATTTTTTGTATTTTGTATGTGAAATTATTGGCAATCATTGGCATAAATGTTTATTTGTTTTATGTAATAAGTATTCACTCTCTATTTTCTAATCAATGCATATTTGTAGGCAGTTTTTAAATTTTATTTGATAATGAAGGATTGATGTTTTATTATCTGTTAAATAATGTTTAACAAAGAAAAAAATATTTTAAATTATTTTTTAATAAAATTATTAACTAACTTTTTATTTGAATTTAATTATATTATTTATTAATATAAATAATTTTCTAATTGGATTAAAAATTTTTTTTTTAACAAATTGTCAGCTGTTAATAAAATATAAAGAAAAATGAAAGATTTGTCTATAAAGATACAGAAAAAAATAAATTTAAGTCAATTTCCAACAATTTTCAGATCATTGAATCTATTTAAAAATTATTCTAGTTATTAATATTATCAATTTAATAATTGGAGAATAATCAGTTAAAAATTAATTAATATAAGCAATTTCGTAAATAAAGTCCATTTTTATTTTTTTCTGTGTAAGTAATTGGATAAAAATGATTATTTGATTATTTTTTTAGTTATTACGTTTCCAGTTGATATGAGTTTTTAAATCACAATTTTTTATTTGTTGTAAATTGTATAAATTACAAAATGGCATGATTATAAAGGTATTTTTTAAGATGTGACTTAAATTAAATTGATTAGGTCGGCTTAAAATTTACTAAGCCAGGAAATTTCAAAACCATCAGGTTAAAAATTTTTAGTTTTTGTACAATTAAAGTTTAAAAGTGAATGTGAAATAGATCTAAGGAAAATAAGAGCTTTATTAAATTTGAAAAATTTTTTAATCTTCCTGTTTATGAGAAAACAAATTTAAATGAAAAAACTTATTTTTAACTTAACTGTTTTCATATAAAAGATGTTGCAGGGTTTATAAATGAGTTTTAGCAGGAATTAAAGATTAATGGTATTAATGTCATTTATTTTTTGCTGGCTGTCACATTGGTATATAATAAAATATGTTGTACTACATGGAATGTCAACAATTCACACTTAATTTAATGCTCTTTTATAACATTTAATATCAAAAACTATTTGATTTAATAGTCGTGCTAGATTAACACTGAATAAAAACCAAATCATATAAAAGATTTTTGTATATATTTTTTTCTTATATTCTGTGCAGCATGAATATTTAAACAGCAATATAATTTTTTTTTTTTTTCTTTGGGAAACCCACATAAACCTAGGCAAACATTTGTGTATGAGATTATAACATGGGCCTATAATCTACACATTTCCAACCCATTCTATGGCACAACCCCGCACACAAGTAAAATAAGCAAAAAAAAAAAAACGGAAATGAAATAAATCGAGAGCGAAATGAATGTGTAGTATATAAAATGAATGGACTGGTCCAAAAGGATAAAAGTTGTGAAGTATAAAACAAATACATACTTTTATATTTGTCTACATTCAGACTCATATAAAACAAACTTAAAAAAATAACTTTTTTTCGGTAACACAAAAAATATTAAAAAAAAAACACATATAATACGATTATTGCAGGATAATACGACATTATAATGCTTTATTTAGTATTAAACTGAATGTCAAAATCGAATCAAGATTTCGTTATGAATATTAGTTTTATAAATTTAAAAGAACCATTTTGAGAAAAACATTTGGTTTGTATTATATAATTATAAAAGCAGTAAAGAGCCCTTCTAGAATAGCTTCCCAGAGCCAGAAGAGCTTCTCGCTACATTCCGCGTTCACGTACATATTTATGTTTTATACGCGATATCATTGCGGCCAAGGCCTTGCACATTCCCGATTTAACCCTTCTAAAAGATGTCTTAAATAAAAACTTAAAGCAGGCCTTCGGAAGAAAAGCTAATAAGAGATCTTCTAATAATTCGGTATAAAAACCATATTTGTTTTGATAAAATATCTAAAATTGAGATGTCTGTTTACATGTCCATAGAAATTTATAACGTTTTTTAACTCTCTTGAATAAATAAATTGTTTAAGAAAAGAAGATTTGTTGCTGCTTAAAATAAAATATGTATATTAATAAAAATAAGTTTAATTTGTTTTTGCTTTATATTTATAAGTAGTAGAATTTTCAGATCATAATATTTAGTATTAGGATTTTTCGACAATAAAATATTACTTATTTCATCAGCATGTCAAAAAATCCAATAGAAACTCCTAAAGTAGTTTACACGGTAATACATAAATTGTATATTATTTTTGCAAATTCTTACCTTGAAATTCATGCCGAATATTGATTTAAAATTTCTTTAATAAATATTTTATTGTTTTTACTTTTTGTTTATGAAAAATATTCAATTCAATATTCAAAAATTTAAAATACCATAGGTATTTTCAAAAAAAAAAAAAAAAAAAAAAAAATACCAACGATTTTTCATAATCAAACAATTCGGATTCAGACGATAAGTAAATATTTTATTATTCAAATTTTTGACAAAACTTTATATTAAATATTATCGTCTGAAAATACCTTAAGTGACCTATTGTCTCTCCATCGTGTAGGGCTCGGTAACACCAACACAAAATAGTTAAAACAAAAATATTGAGGAACAAAAAATGTTTGGTATGAAAATATTGTATGTTCATACTACTTTTTTGTACTCGAACATACATTTAACTGACAAAAATTTTATTTCCTTTTATTTGCAGAAGAGGAGCACTCCATAAATTTTCGTACGCTCAATATTGTTTCAGATCATAAATCATGGCTGCATTTGCGTATGGACACACATTTTTATAGACAAACACATACATACAGACAAACAATATATAGTAAAAAAGAAAAACATACAAATAGATACTAAAGTGCATAATTTTACCTTAAATGCAATCAGTCTTAAGTAATATTTAAAAAATTTAGTTAGTTTTGATGTTTTTTATACCCACCATCAAAAAGATGGGGGGTATATTGATTTTGTCAATCCGTGTGTAACATATCGAAGGAATCATTTAAGACCCCACAAAGTTTATACTTTTTGGGTCCTGGTTAGATTCTGAGTCGATCTAGCTATGTCCGTAATCTGTGCGCCTGTTGAAAGCAGGATAGGGCTCGAACGGGACAACGTAGGGGGAAGAAATTTGGCAAAAATATTTATCCTATATAAGGTTTATTTGGTATTGAAAATGGGCAAAATCGGTGAATAAGTTATGGGCTAAAAACTAGACACAGGGTGTCCATTTATTTAATACTTTTCTGATGATATTTCTTAAACAAAAGCATAAAATTGGCAATTAATATTAACATTTTGTGTATATAGTAGTACGAGCGTATAAGCCTGTCAATGCCAGGAAATAGGAAAAATTGGATTACTTATAAGTAAGCCAAAAAATGCTTAGAAAAAGACATATAAATCCGATTATCTCCACACCCTGATAGCAATTTCAAAATCTGACTCCGTTAAAATATGTTGGATGAAGAGTTTTATAAGTAATCTAAATTCTTCAGAAAGTTCTGGAAAAAGAAAAATGCTTAGAAAATTATATATATAAAAGATATGTACAATATCTTTTATTATTTCAGCATTTTTCGCATTGTTCTTACTTTTTATGTTAGTGTGTTTTGCATTTTAGTTGAAAATACATACATATGATGCACATTAGGATGATCACATTTTCATGGATGTTAAGAAAGTTTTCGATTAAGATATTTGAAAATAAAGCTTAAGTTGTTTAATAATTTTGTCGTTGTCAGGTGGGTTAAAATTTTAAAAAGTTATAAAAAACGATTTCTATTCGTAAATTTTTTATTATTTAGTGGCATTGATGTAGTTCCGTGTAGGTGTACATCGTTTACCTAGTGCATGTACATTATGCTGAATAAATAATTATTGCATATTATTCCCTTTTAAACAGCATTACAAACTGAATAAATATTTACAAAATTGTTAACTTAATTTTTATTGTAATTGTAAAAACAATTAAAACTAAGCTACAAAAAAAGTTAGATAAATATACTCACATACATATGTACAGTATGTCAAGAAAATGTTTTTACATTAAAGAAAAAATTATTATTTCAACTTTATTTTACAATATTTGCAAATGTTTATAACATTGCAACATTTCTTTTGTTACATTTTGTTTTAGGTATATTTCTTTAACGGGTTTTACTAGAAAAAAATTCATTATGAATATAATTATGAAAATACAACAACAAAAACTACACATACCCTTTTATCTACCCGTCAAGAAATGTTTTAACATTTGCGTTTTTTTTCGCTATGTGAAACAATTTTTGAACTTTGGGATGTATTATTGGCAATAAATTGTAGGTGTGATAATTATAATCACATAGTACAAGAACATGTGTTCAAATCCATGATATATTACGAGTAATCCATAATTTATATATTAAGTAAGTCAAGAGAAAAAACTCCGTATCATCCCATTTGGGGTTTTTTATTAAGATATATACTTAATAGAATATTAAATCGATCCAAAATTCCCGTAATATTGTAGTTGATATCTTTTAATATCCATCTTCTTCAAATATTTGGCAGTTAAACCTAGAAAAATTAAGAAAAATTTGAATATATCCACTAGGGCTTATAAAAAAGTGCTGTGGAAAGGGTATATAAATTTTATCTTCCAAGAAACAATGAAAAAACACAGATGGATTACAATTACAGATGGAAAACTACATGGAAAGAAACACTCTTATGGGGACAAAGTATTCAACAATTGTAATCATTCCCAATGATTTAAGTTGATAAGCTTAAAAAGTTATGGAACGAATTGTATGTTGTACAGGAATGTTTATACTATATAATAATACAATTTAATATGGTCAGAATACGCCGAAAATCTTCAAAATCCTTTACACAGCATTTAGAAAATTAAATAATAAATATTCATACTTTCGTATTTAAAAGATATTGTTAAATACAGATCAATTTTATTCAAAATAGTTGGAAAATCGGTTTTATTATGAAATAAAACAGGTGTGCAGTAACATTTCTAGACTTTTAAAGCTCATTTAATAAAAAGTGTTAAAAATATGAGTTTAGGAAGGATGAAAACTAAAATTCATGTCATGAGAAAAATAATGACTCCAAGCATATATGAGCAAATAATGATAATGCAGCAAAATTTATTTACAAAAAGCTTTAAATATACCAGCATAAGGTCCAAACTTTCATCCCACATCATTTTTTCTCCTTATTTGAAGAACAAAGTGACAAAAAGGTATTACAGGATCATAATGAACTAAAAAAACGCACTAATGTTGGAATACACAAAATTCCAATTGACTGTGACATTCATTAATAATTTTATTTGATGAAAAAATTTCCACAAGCAGTTATATATACCAGCTGTTACCATTTTAAATTAAAAATGACACTAAGATTTTTGTGTTTGTTTAGTTTTTGCTCCATTTCAAATAGTTTAAATCATAAAATATTAAGTTTCTTTGAGTTATATAATAATAAATATATTAATTAACAAATTCGTATTAAAAATTTTTACATTAGCAAAAAATTATATAGTTTTTTAAAGCCAAACTTCGACAAATTCATGTTTTCTTTTAATGTAAAAACATTTTCCTGACTTACTGTATGTATAATCTGCCTTACATCCTATTCGTTGCAGCTCTGTGTATTAACCATGTAAACAGAGCTTTCTTAAATTGCACTCAAAAGTATTGCCGAATTATACTCATTATATCAAAAGGTAGTTCCGTTTGTTCAGCGCTTAATATTCAATATATTTCTATAATCCAATTTTGTTTCGGATCCTGATAAACCGAATTAGTCATTAATCCGAACGGCATTTTCCAAGCCATTACTAAAATATAAAATAACAAATATATTGAAAGACTTATTATTATCCTTTAACAACTAGGTAGGATTTGGATGATAAAAACTCGATTTTTAAATGTGTGATTTATCGAATTTATACTGTATATTATATAATTGAAATTTTCGTGAATAATAGAAAAAGTTGGTGAAATTAGAAATATATAGATATATATACTTATAAAAAATTAAAACAAAACTGAATAGATGCACAATGCAGGCGCATACTCATATTACACTGGTAGACAAAAAATCCTCCACCAAAGACGAATAGTTGGACTTTATGCATTTTGATGTGCTAAACATGAATCAGTTTTCATTTTTTTTCCATCAGGTCTGGATTTTTTTATGGGCGTGCATAATATTTCGCCCATTGCAAGGCCATTACTTAGTATATTTCCTCATAACTCAAGAACGGTGTATTCGATTGACATAAGTGATATACCAAAAGATGCGGACCAAAAATATTTTCAACTCCATTTTTTATGTGCTCAATAGTTTCGGAGTTATTTTGAAATAAATGTTAAAAAAAATTTATGCAAAATTTTAGAATTTTTTGTTACTAAAATTTCTTTTAAAAGTGGAAACATCAAAAATGTTTAAGTTTATCATCTTTATCTAAAAGCTGGTAATTCTGCGAATAAAAAAAGACATGTACCTTCAAAATTGATGCACAAATCTTATTCACAGTTAAGTAAAAGTTAAGAAATTTTTAAACAAGAATCTGCTTTCACTTTTTTTGTATCGCATACTTATTTTTTTTTATGGGCATGACTAATATCACTAATGATAGATGCATACGAAAATTGTCTTCAAGGTATGTCAAAAATATTTTATTCGCTCAAGAGTTTCAGAGTTATGGATCAAAATTTTCACCATGTTCCAAAAAAAATATTTTTAATTTTTTCGCTACTAATTACCGAATAACTACGGAAATAATAACTGAACAACGAATTATTTAAATTCAGCTCAAAGTCAATATAAGTCGCTATGTACTGGAGTTTAATTTGTCTTAATTGGACAAACCGCTCTCGAAATTTGTGTGACTGTGAATGCAATCAAGATTTGTACTCTTCAGGAAAGCAAAAGAAAAAACAATTTATTTTCTTCAGTACAATTTTCAGAAGGTTTAATAAAATATTTGGGGAAAATTAAGCGAAAAGTATTATTTTTGTCATCGTCCTCTAGGAAAATGGTAGACATTTTCTTGGGAAAATGTTAAATTAATGGTTTTTATTTAAACAATTTTTTTCTTAACACAAAATTATGAATATTTTCAATAAAATTTCCATCATATGTAAAACTTATTAAATCTAAAAAAAAATATTATATTTTATGTAAAAGAGCTGGGAAAAAATTTGTGTTATTATAAAAAAAATTTTTAACTTTTATTACATTTTTTCTGTGTAAATGTTTTTGTTCATTTTTGATGTTAAAAAATTGTTTCGTACAAAATTTTGAAAAGATTCGGATTTATAAAATAAACAATATTTTTCATGAAGTCGAAATTTTTAAGTAATATTAAAACATTAGTTAGTATAATTTCAATATGACTGATGAAACTAGCACTTATACAATAATTTATTTATTGACATATAAATTTTTAATCGTATGTAAAGTTTAAGCTTGAATTTAATGAAAAAATATATAGGAATTGCATTTCCTATCTTTTTCCTAATTTTAAAAACCCATTTATTTACTTAGTTATATATCATTATATGAAATTAAAAACAACTTCAAAAGAAATTAGGAAAAATCAGTCAAAAAATTTAACATAGCTTAGAATATTTGCAAAATGTTCTGCAATTATTGGTATGTTCTGTGAAAATGTATGTTTGCATTATAGAATGTCTAATTCAAAGTTTTCACAATCGTTTTTTGGTAATATAATATGCTATTTATTTTAGGATTGAATTTTTCAGAAAAAAAGTGAAAATGAACTTCAATTACGAAAATGCTTATTTTAATTAATTTTTGTTTAATTTTGCTCCAATCATCAAAATGATAATATTAATAACTAGAATAATTGATTTTATTATTACTGCTTTTTCTCAAATAGATATGAGCCATTATCCAAATTTTTTATTTTAGCCCTTCAAAAAAATATTAATTTTTTTTGATGGCACATTAAAATCCTTTTGTATACATATAAAGTGACTCGAATGCATGTAGAATCAGTTCGCATTAATCATTTCATGGGAGAGGCTCGAAACTCATGGCGGTTTTAATTTGAACATACAAAAATTTTTACAAACTAGAAGTCTATGTACAATTCTGGTCAAAATTACACGTAATATCAAAACCTACTGAGTTATTCAAATAAAATTTATGATATTTTCAATGTTTGATGGTATTAGTGCAGCATATTTTAGGGTTTCCTAGAAAAATTTAAAAAATTTTCTTTTCATTAAAAATTGCGATTTTAAAAAATTTTGTGAAAAATTTGGATAGAATCTAAGTTATTTCTCCATATATTGATTGAAAATATATTTTGTTAGAGTTTATTACAAAGAAATGCTTTTTAATATTGTAAGTTTAACACAAGTAAATATTTTTTGGTCCATAAAATGTTTATCTTTCAAAAATTTTTGATGCGCCTCCGGATTTTTATTAAGCATAACAAACACTTACTAATTATGCCAATTATAGTTAATTTCATGCTGTCCACACGATGTGCCTTAGCACATCATTTACAGTCCACTGTAAATGTAGTAATTTAAAAATAATATTTTCATTTAAAAATGCATTCATAATGCAAATGCAATTTTAGGATGCATTTCTACCCTTTTGATTTTAATTTTCTTTTAATATGTTAAAAAGCAATATCTTTACTATAAAATGTAAAAATAACTGTTCTGGGACAATAAAATCTACTATTTTTAATATTTTTTTCAAAAAATTTCAATCATATTTTTCATACGAAAATTAAAATTTTTTTAGAGATATTAGTGTTTAAAGTTAGACACTTTTGTCATTTTTTTCACTTTTTGAAAAATTAAAATCGCGAATAAATTCGCGAATTTTTCAAATTTCAATAAAAATAATTGAGACTGAAACATTTTTGATATTTTCACTTCAAAAAAAAAAATTATTAAAAAAAAAAAGAAATCCTGAATTTAGCATGAACAATTTTTTTTCGGACACTTACTTCGAAATATCTCCTAAACTATTGAGCGGATAAAAATTTAAAGCCAATTTTCCACATATTTTGGTGTATCATACCGTTCTCGACTTATAGTTAAATATACTCTAGTAATCGGTTTATTTAGGCCGCAATATTATAAAAAATTATATTTTAAAAAAATGTCGCCCTGATGAGAAAAAACTGAAAGCAGATCCGAGTTTAGCATGCGGAATTCCATCTAGTCCACATATTTTTTTTTTTTTTTTGAAGGAGTACGAAAAAACTTTTTTTGTCGACCAGTGTTATTAACGAATTGCACCTTGAATCCTTCCTTCGTTTGGACAACCTGAACAACAAGCCAAAATGAGCACCATCACCTGTTTTTAAAGCTTTTGTTGTTGTTATTGTCTTCGTTGTTAAAACGTCATACTTTTGCCATCGATATTTTATGCATTGACATCACTCCTCTTAAAATACCCAGTTCAGTTAGCTTGTACTTTTATGTGTTTTTGAGTCTGTTTAAAGTTTTATTTACAAAAAATATTTTAGTAGTTTCGACGACAAAATATCATTCTATTCTACCTATAATAGCCATAACAACCCCGAGTAGTGATTGCATTGGTGCCATACATGGAAATATACAGTTCACTAGGCGGTGTTTAAATCAAACAGAAACGTAAAATATAAGCAAAACAATGAGGGAGATCTGCAATATTTTGCGTATTTACGTTTTGAAGTGGTCTAGCCAGTTGAATTTGAATTAATGCAAAAATACTACAAGTGAAGTACTTGTACTCGTTCATACAAATAAACATAAATATTTAGCATTTGCAACACGTAACGTAAATTTTCCAAAGCGCCACACTGAATTTACTGATAAATCATTAAGTTTTTTCTTTTTAGTCTTAATATAAAATTGTTTTTTTTTTATTTTATTCATTTCCAATGTTTAATGAACATGGCCAAAGAATTATTTAAAATTTATTTATATCAAAATGAACTTCAGTCAATATGTTTGAATGTAAATTACACATACATATGTATATTCCAACATTAGGGGGGCTCTCATTAGAAAATGTGTCCAGCTTTTTGTTCTCACCCCTTGAAATTATGCATAATTTGACATATATCTAGTTAATGTGCCCTCAACAGAAATGCTGTAGGATATACCCAAACTTGGAGAGAAAAAACTTGAATGGCTCCAAGAGGTGCCTTTTTCGCGAGGCACACTCGCATCGTTATTTCAGTGAAGCTAGAGTATAGCGTTATCAAAGAAGGTTTCCAAATGACATCATTGTGGAGTTTTAAAATATTAATTTGCTAAAAGTGTATAGCTATGTTAAAGAATTCAGCAATTTTGCATATTTTGTTATAGCGGATGTTTACGTTATAAATCAATTTTAAACTAAAATAAGTTCCTGTGTAAAGTTTTACTTACGCAGAAAATATAATTTCACTAAAAATATTCATTATGGGCTAAGAACGCGATGTTTTTAGTTTACTATTAATCGTCGAAGCACACCCAATGCGCTAATCAAAATTGGCGATGATATATGTCAATCTGTAGCTGCTTTTTTTACCGTACGAGCTGTAAACCCGCTACTTCGTAAGCGGAAACTTTTTATAAAAACCATACTAAATTATAAATTTAAACTAAGATTCTTAACTCCCGTGGGAATATTTATAATAATGGTGTTGTGTCGGAATTAACTTTTTAAATATTTTACTTAACAAAATACCAAAAATTACAACAAAAAATTGAATTTTCGAAAAGTACAAAAGGCATTTTTGATATAATTCTGATAAAGTTAGATAATATTTTAAATTTATTTCTTTCCTTTTGGTTTAGAAAGTTCGTAGGGTGCCAATAAAGTACCAATTTTCTACATCTTTAGCATTCGAAAGTTAAAAAACTACCAAAGTATTTCTATTATTATTTTTTTAGTATAAAAGAATGTGACTAATAGAGCTTGAGAATTCTCATCCATAAATAACAATATCTTTTTAATTTCAGGTTTCTAATATTAGAATAACGTAAAATAAATAAAAGAATTACGAAAAAGTATATTAGAATAAAGAAAAGTGGCTCAAAATTCCTTTTAAGGATTCTGATTCACTTAGGACCTTACATCTTCAATTTTGTGTTTCTAGAATGAATATTACAGAACATTCAAGAAGTACTATTAGAAGAACGAAAAAGTATCACAAAGTCCCTTCTAATGGACTCTCATTCATTTAAGACCAATGATATGTGGTTTCTAGGTTAAATATTATAGTAAATTCAAAAAGCACCATTAGAAGAACAAAAAGGTACCACAAAGTCCCCCCTGTGAATTGTCACTAACATAGGGCCACATATCTTTAGTTTCTAGGTTGAATATTATGGAAAATTCAAAAAGTACTATTAGAAGAAAAAAAAAAAAAAAAAAAGTACCTAAAGACCGCTCTTGTGAATTCTTTCCCACATAGGACCATGTATATTTAATTTCATGTTTCAAGGTTAAATATTACAGGAAATTCAAAAAGTACCATTAGAAGAACAAAAAAGTACCACAAAGTCCCCTCTTATGGATTCTCATTCACTTAGCACCACATGTGCTTAATTTCATGTTTCTAAGTTCATAATTATACAAAATTCAAAAGGTACCATTAGAAGAACAGAAAAGTACCACACACACTCCTCTTGTGAATTCTTCCTAACATAGGACCATGTATATTTAATTTCATGTTTCTAGGTTAAATATTACAGGAAATTCAAAAAGTACCATTAGAAGAACAAAAAAGTTCCCTCTTGTATTCTTACCTACAGGACCATGTAATCTTTAAGTACCACAAATTCCATTCTTGTGAATTCCTATCTACATAGGACTACATTTTCTTACTTTCATGTTTCTATGTTTAATGTAATTGAAAATTCATTATTAAGTTTGAATAAAATGTAATTTCGAAGTATCAAAAATTGTATTCCAATAAATTTCTAAATTGTAGTGGTATCCCATATTAAAATACTCATACGAATATTTCAATAAATATAAAAAAATGTTTTATAAAAAAGTACCAAAAATAGATACGATTTTTACCCCTTATCGTTCGAATTTCGAAAAAGTACCAAATTTATATTTCTCTTTTTTTTTGATAAGTTATGAATACGGCATACATTTTATTTGTATGTTGATTGATTTCAAAGATACATATGGTGACAAAAATTTTCCAATTATTTTTTTTCAATGAATATATATATATATATATATATATATCAAAATCAATATGGCGTTCGAAAAAAAAGTACGATTTTTCATATAATGCAACTTTAGAGATTTGACTAAGTACAATTAAAAAATTTATATAATTTTATAAAAAATTATGAATTTTGCAATAAATGGATGAATATGAACAACACTGCATCACTAAAAACTGAATTTTGCAAATTTTATAAGAAGGTTTAATAATTATTAAATCCACGCATACTAAACTTATCGCAATATTTTTAATTTGTATTTTAGATACAGCATTGTAGAGTACATAAATGCAATAATTTTTGATTTAGAACTATAAATAGAATTTTGGAAATTTTTTTTTTTAAATTTTATCTTAAACCGCCATAAAATTGATGCCGTTCGGTAAAAGTCTTTCACGCGAACAGATTTGTGTTTCACTGAGCCAAGGAATATTGGTACTAAATATCGTTGATGTGCCATTTAAAAATTTTCGACATTTTTTTGAACATCAAAAGTAAACGAGTTTGAAGAATTTCCCATGTATGTAATTTTGTAATTGAAATAATGCATTAGCCCCTTATTTTTGAGCACCTGTAATTAAAACAATTAGGAAAATAATTGAAAATAATATTTTTTTTATGAAAATATAAGGCTTTTTCATAAAAAAAATCTTTTTGACATCACCATAAGAAGATATTTCATGATATACATTTTGCTTGCTAGTTTAATAAATGATTAATAAACCAAATATGTGTGTATTTTGTATGAATTTATATTTTTAAGATTTGGATCGTCCACAGTGACAATCATCAAAAATTCATGAATAATATGTCAAAAGACTAATAACTAATCGAATAAATTTAAATTAAAAATGTTTTCGAAAAAATCATAAATTATATAAATAAGTAAAATTTACCTATATTTTGAATAACAATGAATGTGCTCCATACGAAATTCTTTTAGAAACTTTTTAAAAAGATGAAAATAAATCACTTTTTTTCTGATCCCGATAAGATTATTGAAGCAATATTCAAAGTAAATACTATAATATTTAACAATCTGATTGAAATAATTTACAGTACTATCTTTACAGATAAAAACTGATTTTATTTTTATGTTTTAATATTAATTTTATATTAAATATAAAAAAAAATAATAAAAAAAATTTAAAAATTTATAAACGTGTCAAATTTTAATGCTAATATTATTCGAATACCTCGATCAAATTAAAAGCTTTACTCAAGGTTGGAAACCGAAACGAATAACGGTATCGGTAACGGTATCGGTATTCAATTTTTATTTATTTCGGTAACGGTATCGATAACGGTATTTTAAATTATATCGGTATCGGTATACCGGTACCGAAACTTAAATACCGGTATTAAATTACATGTTTGTATATGAATATTTTTCGTTAGAGAACTTCATACGATTTTTACAAATGCTTATTTTATAGCAACATTTAGGAATATTAAACTCGAATTTTTAAAGGCAAATTGGTATAATTTTTTGCAGTACAATAAAGTAAAAAAATTGGACAAAATTTGTATTTACCACAGTTTTTTAATACAGACAAAAATCGTTCAATTAATTTTGGAAACATTTATCAAACAAAAAAATAATAATAATAATAATTTTATTCCACAAATTACAAAATGTAAAATTGCATAATGGCAAAAAATCCGTGAAGTAGCAGAAAAAAACAGAAAAGCATAATATTTTTTTTACTAAGTAAGAGCTAATGTGTCAATTACAGCCGAGAAATTTTGTACAGAAGAAATAGTGCTACAACAAGAAAGTACTAATTATATCCATAACTCCCCATTATCCCATTTACTCACTAGAAATATTAAAAGTTGCATGAGCAAAACGACGCACCATAATCATGGTTAAATGAGAGTGTGAAATTTAGATATAATTCAAACTTTGAAGCCGATCAGAAGAAAATTTTCCCGGACTTTTCGATTTCCCGGGATTTCACTTAAGAATGTGAGTTCAAATAGTATAAAATTGTTTATAGCTTCAATAGGGTGGTCCATCAACGTAATTAAAAATAAAGTGCATCGTATATTTAGATGTACCTAAATTATGAAATAATGTTTTCGAGAAATTTCAACTTCCTGCTATATGGTCTGACGTGACTATCTTAATTTTTTTTCCGAATTTCTAGAGATTAATTCCGGATGTTGTCCATGCCAATGACAAATTTAAATCGTATTTAGATGCTTACAAGATCCTTTCAATGAGTTTGTTTCTTTTTACTTGCTGCTTATTAGTGATGACATGATATTTATTTGAATTCATACCTTAGATTCATCCTATACAAGTAATTTAAAGAATAATGAAATTATATAAATAGTTGCCAGCCGGATTTAGCATATTATATTATTTTCGTTAAAAAAATCGGTAATATATAATCGTTTGTTAAAATTTATGCAATTTTCTTTCATTTAAGTGCTTTTAAAATTCCCGTGAATCACGGTCGAAATTCCCAGAAAGCATATCGTAAGTTGAAATGCCCATATCTTTTTTGTGTTCGCAGTAAGACTTTTTATCAAAATGAAGTCGCACTAGGTTTAAGAGATTTAAACATCTTTAAAAATAACCAAGAAACAAACAATAAAAGTCCTTCTTAAAATAAAATTCTATAATTATTACATTAAATAAACTCTTATTATTAAAAATAATTTTATCTTTCTTATTTTCTTTCATATGTTGAAAAAATATATTTTTAAAATACCGAAACTATATTACCGGTATATACCGGTACAGAGGGAAACGGTATTTGAATACCGGTATTTTTAATAAAATAATAATTTCGGTATCGGTATCAATTACGGTAACTAACTTTAAACGGTATTTTATCGGTATCGATATTTATAACGGTATCGGTTTCCAACCTTGGCTTTACTCAATTATTTGAACAATTTAAAAACAGTATTTTCGAGATACTTGATTATTCGAATAATTCAAAAGTCGAGTAAAATGAATAATCTCGTGTGATATACGTGAGATATTCTCGATAAAAATTCACAAAAATCTCATGTTTTAAATATAATTCACTTACTTTTACTAAATGCCAATTTTTTGTTTCCCTTCCTCAAATTCTGCCCGAAAGCTTTATTTGCTTGAAAATGACGTGTTTTATGGTAATTTTATTTCAATAACTACATATTTTAGGCATTTCAGAAACCTTATGTTATCTGGAGTTCAGGAAGACACAAAACCAGAAAATTGTATTTAAAATTAATTATTTAAAAAGTCATATTTGAACACTGCTCTGTTTTGAATTTTGAAATATCCGAAACGGCGTAAAATCCCCAGTGAAAAAATTGCAAAATTTTAAAATGTTTTAAATTTGGTTTCACGACTTTTGCACAACATAATTTGACACAGGTTAATTGCACGCTAATTAAATCCGTGCTGGTCCTTTTCTACAAGTGTTTGTAGTCTACATTAGAAGAATAGGACATTTATGCTAAAATCAGCGACTACAGCAAAAAAAAAAAAAAAAAAAACTTGTTAGTTTCAAACACTTTTTTTGGAATCTTTGACTTTGGGTGCTTGCTGGCACCAAATGGAACCGTTTCAGGTCTTGAATTTTTTTCTGTTACAGCACCAAGTGTTGTTAACATAATTGTATCAAAAATTGTTTAAAAAAGTCAGAATTTAAAAAAATATTTGAGGTTGAAGGTCGGTTTCACAAAGGCAAACGTAAAAAGAGGATTGCCCACATACTTTTTGTTATGAATATTATTATATAATACCGTGTGACAGTCATTTGTACACACAAAAAAATCTATATATTCTCGAAACTATATACAGTAAAACTACGTACTAAGTTCTCTACAGGACGTCAAATTTCTTTTTAAAAAGACTTTAAAATTTCGAAGGATGCACAAAAAAAATAAAAAAAAAAAATTAAATATTTAAGAATATTTTATTAAAACAATATGGGTATGAAATGAAACCTAAAATCCCCTCACTATACAACTATGTTTTATTTAAATGTTGCTGCACAAAAATTTAAGAAAATATCCTTTTAAAAATGACCGCAACAATCATTCTCACACATTAAAAAAATTGTTTTATGAATAAAACTAGAAACTATCAAAAACTCTGTATTCAGTTTTTTTCTAGGACATAAAATTTTCTCTCGAAAGAACTTAAAATTTTTGAACGATGCGAAACTTGTAACTATTTTCGAAGGTAATAACGACAATATATAGATGTCAAATGAAAGCTACGATTCCCTGCAAAATAATATTAAATATAAGTTAATATTTGTTTTTATACCCACCATCAAAAAGTAATTGTATATTGATTTTGTAATTCTGTGTATAACATGTCGACAAAAACATTTAAGACCGCATAAAGTTTATATTTTCTTGGTCATGGTTAGATTCTGAGTCGATCTAGCTATGTCCGTCCGTCTATCTGTCTGTTAAAAGCAGGATAGGGCTCGAACGGGACAACGTAGGGGGACGAAATTTAGCACAAATATTTATCTTATATAAGGTTTGTTTGGTATTGAAAATGGGCAAAATCGGTTAATAAGTTATGGGCTAAAAACTAGTAACATAGGGTGTCCATTTCATACCTTTCTGCTGATATTTATTAAACAATAGCATGTACGACAATGAAACTTTGTATAAATAGTTTGATGATCGATATAAACTTGGAAACCAAAAATGAGCGTGGTCCGCCCACTTTACCGCCCACCTCCCATATAAGCTGAAAATCAACGAAATATTTTACAAATAGTTCAAGGACTAACCCAGCAAAAACTTTGCTTTCCTGGTAAGCTAGCAGGTATAATTGGAAATAAAAATAAACTACTTATTTTTTGTCTCAATAACTAGTTATTTTTGTTCGAGTTGTCCATGAATTCTAGTAGGTTTTTTTAGACTCTAGTGATAATAAAAAATATGTACCTAAACAAAAATAAAAATATAAAAAACGAAAAAATTTGCCGTCAGTGAGTTTTGAACTTGGGACCCTATTAACTAGTCGTTTTTAATGACTAACGTCTTACTCAGTACACCATCTCGCACTTAATATTCGAAGCTAAAAAACTTGTTTTAGCATAAAATATATTTTTAAAATATTTTGTTAAAAAAACGAATAGCATCAGAATGGGGTTGAACCGGCAACCTTCTGGTTGCTAATCCTGCGCTCTAGACAACTGATCCATGTGATTGTAACTTACTCCGCAATTATACTATTGAGTACTTATTTATGTAATATAGAGAAGGCAAATAATAATGACGCCTACTTTCCAGGAAAGTACTTTAATAAGTAGTTGCCATTACCGAAAACCAAAAAGTTTTTGCTGGGAATGTAAACTCAGAAACAAAAAATAGGTGTGGTCCGCCCACCTCCCATATAACGTAAAATTTGAAAACGTTGATGGTGGGTATACAGATTCGGCCGAGCCGAATATAACATTCACGATTATTTTTTGAAAATTTAACCCTGCAATATTATATTTCTTAGTTAATTAAAGGTTTTTTTCCATAAAATTTTGTCCTGGAATATTTAAATAAAAACAATTTTACATTTTATGCATTTTTAGCTTTCATTTGATATAATCTTCGATAATATTTTATAATATTTTTTTATACCCACCATCAAAAAGATGCTCAAACTGGGCAACGTAGGGGGACAAAATTTGGCTCAAATATTTATCTTATATAAGGTTTGTTTAGTGTTGAAAATAGGCAAAATCTGTTCATAAACATAATTTTCATAATTTTCTGCTGATATTTTTTAAACAAAAGCATGTACGATAACGAAAATTTGTACAGATAGTTCTAAAGTCTACTTTATCTCTAACGAGGGCACGCCCAAGTGAATTATTTGTCCTCTTAATAACGGGGTGGAAAATCCTCTCTACGAAGCCTTGAATTCGATCGAACTTCAGTAAGCGAGCGAGCGGGTTAGGGTTAGTCTGCAGTTTTACAATGTATTTTTCACTGCATTTTTTAAACTCGTCTCTTACAAATGGAACCTCTAAGCCTCTATGCATATTCTCGCATCGTCATGGTTTTAAGAATTTTATACCATATGATACCATATGTCCAAATTGGTTTTAAAACGGTTTTATACAGGATGACTTTATTGTCAAGGCTTAGTTCTGATTGGCTGTTTATTAACTAATGAATGCTAGAAGCTTTTAACTTCATATGAAGTTTCTTGGTTTCTATATGACGACGCCACGTTAGCCGCCTATCTAAATGTATACTGGGGTATACTTATGTCATTAAGTTTAGCAGGAGGACAATTTTCTCTTCTGAGGGTGAATGTAACGTTGTTACTTTTCAATTCATTTACTCGTATACTCCATTTTTCAACCATGTCTCCACACGTCGGAGCTAAATATCAAGTTGTTTAGATGCTATGTGTAGGTTTTCGCGGGAACTGAGTATTGCCGTATTATCAGCAAACGTAGAAACAGTCAGTCCATCGCATACCAGTATGCGTCAGAAGTCCCTGTGGGACACCTGCTTTTATTTCAAATTCTTCCGTTATAAGTTCGTCATATTTTACATTAAATAATCGGTCAGATAGGCCCTTGTGCCAAACTTTGTCGAAAGCTTGCGAGATATCCAAAAAGATAGGTGAACAATATTTCTTTAATTCAAAACATTTCCTTATCTCTCCAGTTAGATGATTCATTTGTTTTATGGTTCCATGTTTTTCACGAAAACCAAACTGGTGAACTGGGACGATATTTCTATCGTTCAAGAATGGCATAATTTTCTTTTGAAATACTTTCTCGAACAGCTTTGACAAACAAGATAGAAGGCTAATAGGTCTATAAGATGATGGTATAGTAGAATCCTTTCCTGGCTTTAGTATCATTTTGATCTGAGAAGTTTTCCACATTTTTGGAAAAACTCCTAGTTTTAAGATCGCATTGAAAATTATTGAAAGCACGATAATTGTCACACTCGGTAGGTTTTTAATCATGGATGGTGTTATTGAATCATATCCAGGTAATTTTCTAACATTTATATTTGCCTTGATAACTGTATTAATATGCTCTGGGCCAGGCTCCACGCCTACTCTGGGCTAACAACAATTATATCATCATTATTTAGTGTAGTGTCAGGCGTCTCTCCCAATACAAAATTATTTGTTTGGGGATTTGGTTGAAAGACAGAGATTAAATAGCATGCAAATAAATTGGACTTATCTTCTGAACTACGGGCACAGGTACCGTCAGCTTAACTTAAAACTTTCAATATAATTTATACTCTGGCGATTCTCTTCTAATCGAAGGGCTTTTCTTAGTTTCTTAATTGCTGTAGAAACTCAACTTTGCAGCTGGTGATCTGGTTTGTTGCTATTCTCTTTTTGAATTTCATAATTAGAAACATGCTTATTATCATTCTTAAAAGTTTCACTTTTTGAATGGTCCTTAACTAAATTAATTAACGACGTAAAGTCGTGTACGCATTTGTTTATATCTTCCTCACACTGAAAATATGGATTTGTGTGGATATGACTACTGATGTATTTTCTATATTTTAACCAATTTGTCCTATAAAAAGTATTAAAACGATATTTTGCTATGTTAGTCTGAACACTAATTACATGCCACGGACTTTGTGTGTTATTACTTGGACTTATGACATTGGATGTTGTTAAATGCCTATTTTTTATTTTTTAATGTAAGTTTAATAAATTTGATGCGATAACTAAAGTTTATTTTATGGGAACTTCAACTCCCTATCCGTTCTATTCAAAATTTGATATGAAAATTATTTAAAAAGGTGTTTAAGACTTTCAATAATTCACTCCTTCATATATGCGAAAATTATTATTTTCTTTTTATTGGGGGCTACTCCTCCCGCTGCTCCTATAATAAGAAAGTAGTTTCCACAAAATTTGAGAGCTCTCAAGAACTATTATATTCTTTTGACATGCCATTGAGGATATTTGCTTTGTATGGGGGTACTATTTCCCCAGGTCCTACCCATACCGTTTACACATGAACTTATGGGGGTTGTTGAAAAAGTTATTCCTACAAAACGTAAAAACGTCTGCTGTAATAGTTGCTAAGATATACAATATTAAATATTTTTGTTGTATGCAATTACTATTTTCCCTGTTTCTATCCTTCCATTTGCATTTTAAGTTTGGTGGTTGATGATAAAGATATAACCGCATAGTTTTAAGACTTTTGCTGTAATAGCATTTAAGTTATCCGCTAAAAAGTATTTTCTTTGTATATGGGATATAACTCCCCTTAAGCCTACCCCACCCACTTTCATCTCAATTATGTAAACTAATAATACAATCAAAAAATCTCAGACTTTATCTGTAGCATTTTTGATGATATGCTTTTTTTAAATATATATATTACTTTTTATTAATTCTTCCTTTTTCAGAAATTTACAATAAGTATTAAAATCTTAAACTAAACTTAAATTAATGTTGATATTGCCACTGCAAAATCCAACGTAGAGTTTTTATTAGTAGTGTTATATTCCAATATCCAGTGTTTCCATTCTTCTAAGGCGTCTTTTCAGATAATTGCTATTTCTGACATACCATGGTGCACCTGTTATTATTCTTAGGAGTTTGGACTGTCTTCTCTGCAATTTTTCAATATTTGATGAAGAGGCTGTTCCCCAGAGCTGTATGCTGATCTTCCATTTATATAGTCATTTTTCCAACTCAGTGATGTGGGATCATCCTACTCCTATCGAAGAATAAAGTAGCCTTTTTTACTTCAGGTGTTATAAAATAATACTGTAAAAAAGTCAAGAAGATCGATGCTGCGGTTTAGCTTTCTATAAAGCACAAACAAACCAAAAAAAAAAAAAAAACAAACACGGATTCACTTTTAAAGCTAATCAAAACTGATATTCGATTTTCTAGAATAAGAAAATCTTGACTAATTATTTAATTAAACTGTTATTAATACAAAAACTTTTAATACAAAAATGAGTTCTGGTATACATTAATTCGAATGGCTGCGATTGTTCACAACTAAGTAGTTTGTCTAAAACGAAATTATAACCCAAATTACTCACAAATAAAGCAAGTCCCAAAAAATTGGGAGCTTATTAAATTTTAGAGCTTAGGTAGGCACAGTGTCACATTTATCCAAATTAGAACGACAAAAATACTAAAATAAAAGCTTATTGATTGAAGCAATTCTTTTCGAATTTATTAGTAAACATATCATATATTATGGAAAAAACACTTAGAATATTGAAAAATGTCTATAGCGCGAATTATGAATCTTCAAAGTTGCAACTTACAAAAACATTTTAATTTTATTTAAAATGTTTGTAAAGAAGTATGTTAAATTTAACTTCATATATCTCAGTAAATACTACTGATATTGATATGATTTTTTTGGTATCTAATAACTAATGTATCCAAATTATTCTGTTATAATTTGCTGTGTTAAAAAATCAATATTGAAAATATTGTTTTTTACTTAAAGGAAATCATAACATTAAAGAATATATTTTTTGGGAAATTATATTTTTAATGGACTGGAACTAAAAAGTTCCAACGAGTTCTAATTTAAAAATACGATTGTTATATAAAAGAACATCTATAAAATTATATTTGAGAATATTGGCTGCGACTTTTTGCGATCTTTTAAAATATTAGAAAAAAATGTGCAGCAATTTTTTAAGAATAATTTAAACATTTTAAAGTAATGGCTGAAAATTTGTTATGCAAATGTTGCACCAAGATTGGTGTCATATGATCTTGCCACGCCTACTTCCAAAATATCCTTTATTTTAATAAAATTTACAAAAATATATCCGAAATTCATACAAATAAAGTAATTTTTTTAAGTATGGGAGTGGCATTGATTCTACCCACCCATTTTGAGTGGGAATGTTCACGGCCTTATCTACTAACAAAATATACAATTTCAGACCAATATCTCCAAAACTGGATTTTTATCGTTCTAAAACTGTGAAATGTGACACTGTGGTAGGTTTAGATTTTGAAATTAAAGTTCAAAAAGTATGTTTTTTTTAATTTATTTTTTTATTAATGTCTAGAAAAATTTCAAATATTGTGGTATAGACGCATAGTGTGGCATGGATTATTTTTTCGAAAGGTAAAAACACTGGAACTACGGTTGAAAGCTAAATAGTTTTAAGTTCTCAAAAAATTAAAAACGCATGAGTCAATTTAATTTCTGCAAGTCCTCCAATGAATCAGTAGCCAATAATGGAAATGGACACCTTTTCTAACTTTCCGCCGTTTGCAAAAGAAAAAAAATCAACATTATTAAGTTAATATATTATCTCTGAAATTTCAATGTGTTTTCTTTAAAAACACATTAAAACTTTATGACGGAGATGATTCTGAAATAGAAAACGAATCCATTTCTCAATAGGACTAAGTACAGATTCTCCAGTATATGACCCATTTTGTATTAAAAGTATATGTTCTAAAACCTAAAATTTTAAATCGACAAACTGAATGCAGTTTTGGGATCTCCGATGTTTTCTGAAAACTCTACAGGCGTGTTTCACTAGACTTATAAAAAATGTGGTTTTTATGGGCAATGTTTTAAAAATAGCATAGTTAACAATCACCGTAAATTAAGATATCTTAAATTATAAAGATTTTATTACAGATCAAATATTTATAGTTTCTCCAAAATCCAATTTTTTACAAAATTGTTTCTTTAATTCTAAAATCTGATAAAGCTAAATTATGTTGTCTAGCTATCGTAATTTTTGTAATTATTTACAAAAATATTGAAGTCGATAGCTTTTATTGAACTAAAACTAAGCTTCTCTAAAATTTATATGTCAATCTCTTTGTTGATTCAAGCTTTGAGATTTTTAGAACATATAGGCTAGTTGAAATTTCAAATGGTAATGTCTTAAAAAGTACATAGAAAAAAATATTTCAAATTATTTTTTAATAAAATTATTATCAATTTTATATTGGAATTTAATTATATTATTTATAAATATAAATAATTTTCTAATTGGTTTACAATTTAAATAAATTGACAGTTATTAATAAAATATAAAGAAAGATGAAAACTTTGTCAACAAAAATATAGAAATAAAATAAACCTCAATCTCCAACAATTTTTAGATAAATATCTTTTTAAAAAAAGCAATAATAATAAAATCAATTATTCTAGTTATTAATATTATCATTATGATGATTGGATCAATTCATCAATTCAATTAAATATTAATTAATATAAGCAATTTTTCAATTGAAATCCATTTTTATTTTTTCTGTGTGTAAGCGATAAATAACAGATGCTATTTATCTTACTAGAGCTTTAAGAAGAAATAATATTTGAAATCGGATAAGAAACAAAGATTTAGCAAGCGATTAAAAATTTTCTATGTCAAAGGTACCTTATTTTGAGCTCCAATAGCTCCGCCCCTGAGGGGTCTGAGCAGCACCCTTTCCAAATGTTCATTGTAGCAATAACAGAACAGTGAAACGTAATCCACAAAGCGATGAAGCTCCTGCAAACCGATAGAACTGAAGACTTTACTGGGACTGATAAACTCTATAAGTTCATATAGTGATTGACAGTAATGATTATGTTCTTTAAATATAAAAAAAAACATAGTCACTGAGCTTCTAACAATATTTAAAAAAATTCTATAATTTAGAGATAAACTTATATACAAACCATAAGGAAAAAATAAACAGAAAATGCAATCAAATGATCACTGTTCGAAAAAAAATTTATAGTTATGAATGAAAAAAATCTCTAAATGCTTAGAAATCATGCCGAGATGAAAATGATAATAATATGATTTTTGCTAGAATATTAAATGCAACAAAACTATTGCAAACCACTATTTCTATACAATTTTATAGATGCAATTTTAAAAGTGCTGTGTGTAATATGTGATAAACACTTCTAAGCTTAACAAAGGATAAACTACCATGGCTTATAATGATGGAAAAATACCGTTTATATTGCTCCGCCACCAACATTACCACCACAACCTTCCCCTTTAAAATACAATGATTTCAATTGTATTGAAATCTTAAGTGTGAAGAGAAAATATAAAAAGTAACAACTTAAAGAAGAAAAAACTTTGCTACAAATCCGAATGCAAGCTAAATCAAATATAACTATTGGCTTCATGTGAAATATCTGAATACATAAATCAAACATTTATAAGACTCTCCGCTGTCTGTCTGTGTGCCTTTTATTATATGTTTGTTTGTTAGAGCATAAGGCATTCGTATGTTTTATTTAAGAGGTATCAGCAGTTCAAGTAAATTCATTGCTCAGATATTCTTTTGACTTTTTTCCTGCCATGTGAAATACATACACATTTACAGTCTTTATAGCAACGCTTTAATCACACAGATGTATGAAACAAAGGATTTTTCGGTTTTCAGTTTTCTCGAATAAAAAAATAAAAATCAAAATTATGCAGACCAAGAGCTTTTAGTACTGATTGAAAATTCGTTTTTATATGCAGTGCTATGATTCCATAATGATGCAAAGAATTGTTTAATGTTCAATTGCATAAGTGCAGAATCAATGCACAGCGGTATACTGCTCAAATGCATAATATGATTGATAGCTTAATTTGAAGATGATTATTGTGTGGTAAGAGCATTTTATACGCCTTATGTATGTATGTACGTACGTATGTATATTAGACTGAACAAAAATTCACCTACTAAAAAATCAGCTATTAAATACTTTATTTTATAATAAAATGTTGAAGAATCGTAATTTATACATAATTATCTGTCGAACAGGAAATACAAATCTTGTAAAAAATATTAATGTTATTACGAATTTCTCACACCATTTACATGTTTTATACCACCTGTTTAAGTGAATTTTGTTTTCATTTTTAGAGAAATGTTTAAATAAATTCTATTTTTAATTAAATTTTAATTTTTGTTTCTTTAGGACAATTCAAATCTATTTTTATCCTTATTAAAAAAATATGAATTTTACGTATACTGTTTTGTAGTCACACAAAAAAATAAAAAAATATCGTTAAACTAGTATTAATAGTATTAAGTCAATAACTTATATAAAAACGCCTAACAAGCGATTTGAATTCCTCGGTTTTCAGCAAATAGCATTTTTTATAGTTTTTGATATTAAGTACATTTTTGCGGCTCGGATTAACGATATCCGATTTCACTTATATTTCACACAATATCTTTTTTAACACGAAAAACAATTCTATGGGGAAGGACGTTCGAAATTCAGAATATTAAATTGAATTAAATTTTCGTGCAGTCTAATGTATACATATATCTACAGGATTGAAAATGCAAATGAAAACATTTGTTAAATAAGTTTACAAGAATTAACATTTTAATTGATTACATATAAAAAATATCAAAAAGTTTCGAAACTCTTTGAAACCGACTTTTTGTGACTTGTATTTTTAGTTTGTTTTAAAAACAGGAAAACTGTTAATGCGTTTTGGTAGACCTAACTAAAAAGTTCAATATTTTATACCTAAATTCTAAAGGAAATACAACAATTGAATTAAAAAAATTGAGCTGAAACTTTCGAGAATTTTTATTATCATAATATTAACCATTTAAAAGGCAACAATTTGAAATTCATATGTTGTGAAGCAAGTAATATTTTTAATATCTGGTGAAAAGTAAGATGTAGCCAAATTTGGATATTTATTAAATTGTAAGTTTTTAAAGGAACATTTGCACAGATAAGTGAAATTAAATTTAGAGAAAATAATTTTAAAGTCGAAGTGATTACTTATAATTTGAGGTATATATCGTTGATATCAGGAAACCAGGCGTGGGATCATCACAAATTGCCATATATTAGTTGCCGTAATGTTTGTAATATATATGTTTTTAGCTACTGACAAATACCGCGTTTACAGAAATTTCCCAAAATATCGCGTAAACGAATATTGTAATAAATAAAACTACCGAGTCAAATTTAAATACAAAAATTTTATGCACTTTTTAAAATTTTCACATTTTTTTTTAAGACTATATACGACTTTAAATAATGAAAATTATCTCCAAAGTATCATCTAATGAGTTAAAATTTATGTGAAAAAAATGTTTAAAAAAAATCATATATACCGGCTATAGAGGCAATTTTCTTCAAACACATATCGCTTGCTGACAACTTTTTATCCAATATTCAGACTAATGCCATTACCAATCATAAAATAAATCTACTATAGCAAAATTTTTTTATTTTTTATTTTATTTAGAAAAACATGAATTCTTATAAAAAAAGTAATAAAAATTAAATTTTTAAATAAAAATTTTTAAATTAATTATAGAAAATTCTGATCTACAAATATAAATTTCAGAAATGTAATTAAAAACTTCTGAACTACAAATAGATATTTCTTAAATATAATTAGAAACTTCTGAAGCAAAATTAAAATTTTCGGAAATATAATTAAAAATTTCTGAAATATAATTAGAAATTTCAAAAATATAAATGGAAACTTCTAAAATATAAATAGAAATTTCTGAATTGCAACAGGAAATGGGTAGTGCAACTTTTTCAAGATTTGTAAATGGACTTATACCAAACTCTAACAAGGCATGATTAACATATTTGTTGATTCTCAAAAACTGTTCAATCGTAGCTCTTTACCTTCTTGTTTTTGTATAAAGTTGTGCAGTTTTTTTTGCTTTTCACTCAATTTATTGAAGAATTTTACATATTTACGTAATTTTTTATTACTACTCCGACCTAGCAACAGATTGTTAAAGTATTATCAATATTGATACCTGTTTCTGTATTTTGGATATCGTCGTAATCATGTTCATCTTCCGATGAATCTTCAGTATCTTTATTTTCTTCGCTAATTTGCTTTTTGGTATAAATTGCATCTATGTGAATGTAAATATTTTGTGTTTTAATGAAAAACCTAAAAAGTACCTTCCATTAAAAAACCGGTTAACCGACTGAAAAAAAAAACGGAATGTAGAATAATTCGAAACGCGTCGGTTTTATAAAATTCATTATTTCACCTGGCCCCCTTACAAATATCCTCCCGGAATAGAATTTTAACACTCATAAAAACCCTAAAAATATAAATATTTTAATGAAATTTGGCACAAATAAATTTTATATAAGTATAAATCCGAATACCAAATTCAGATTTAAATTAACTTAATATTCGATAGTATTAATTGTCAGAAATATGAGTAAATAACGCGAATAAAATCACAATTTGTTATTATCTAAATCTTATGCTTACATTTTATTCACTTATTATTAAAATATGTATCTCCACTTTATTGTAGGTACTCGTAGCATTACCAGCTTTAAGATAAGGATAATAAAGGGAAATATTATTGATGTTTTATTTTTTCAAAAGAAATTTTTGTATAAAAATTTTAAATTTTGCACTAATTTCGAAATAACTCCGAAACTATTGAACAAATAAAGAAATGATATTAGAACGATTAATTGTGAAATTTTATCGAGTAATAAAGCGAAATATTAGACACGCCCATTAAAAATATCTAGACATGATGGAAAAATACTGAAATCAGATTAGTGTTTAGCATGTCGAAACTCATCTAGTCCATATCTCTTCATTTTTCGATGCAAATTGAAATAGAAAATAATTTAGAAACAATTTGATTCAAATAAAAAAGTTATAAAACATTATTCTGAAAGCAATATTTTATTTTAAGGTTTTGTATGTATAGTATGGTGAAAAATATTTAAATATTTTTTCATAAGCTCAAAATTTAAAATTGTTTTAATTCATGATTTTTACCCACCCAAATATGTACCTATACTATGTGATTGGTAGAGAATATTTAAAATTCGGCATCGCCAAATATAACATATTTTGCTTTACTTGTTTCTTAATTTATTTTATTATTATTATTATTATTTTTAACATTGTGCAAGTTTGTGTGTGTACCATTGATACTAAACAAACGCATAGAAAACTCTTAGAATTTTTCTTGATTCTGTTGCTCTTCCACATCAACAATCCTTGGAATGGAGTGAACATTGAGAGAGAAAAGTTTGTTTGAGGATATGTACATACGTATTTGCTCGAACGAATTGCTAAACATGTAAGATGTTTACATACATTATATGTATGTATGTATGTATGTATGTATGTATGTATGTATGTATGTATGTATGTATGTATGTATGTATGTATGTATGTATGTATGTATGTATGTATGTATGTATGTATGTATGTATGTATGTATGTATGTATGTATGTATGTATGTATATGTATTTATAAATATAGTACTTATGTATAATGTAAGTACATGTATTTATTTATAATGAAATGTTATTTTATTTTATTTTGTCAATCGAATTCCAATTCATTTTTCATTCACAGTTCACTGGTCACCTTTGTTGAAAATTTACAATATTTTCCAATAAAAAATTCGAAAAACACAACTTTTATTTATTTATTTTTCTTTACATAAACCAACATATAAATTCCCATACATGCCCAGCAGTTTCTGAGGACTGTCTAAAGCTAACTAGTATTAGTTGTATATCTAAAAGTCACTTTACAAGCTAACTAATGATTTTAACATGTGAATGTCCTTTTGCAGTCTTCTTTTTTGATTCGTTCCCGTTTATCAAAGGGTTAATAAAATGACAGCTGGCTATAGGCTCGTAAGTATTGAGACATGTAGATAGTTACCAGCGAAAAATATTGCTAAAATGTGGTAAATTTTCATCGAAAAAACTGCTGGGTGTATTTAGTATATGTTAGTTTGTGTATTTGATTATATTTTGTTTATTATGTTGTATATTGCTTGTATGTGACATAATGGCAATATTCATTCAATAAACTACATTATAATTCAAATTCAAAATCGAATATTTTTTCTTTTCTCGATTTTTTTCCATTTTTGTTATACATATGTATGTATGTTATTATTGTTGTTAGTAAAGATTTATTATACACTTGAATGGGTTCCTTCTTGTCGGTTAAAGGAAGAAAAAGAAAACAAAAAGAATTGGTAAACTTATTAAGTTTATGTTTATTTATTGTACAATTTACATTCATAATTGTAATGGACTTTTGATTATTCAAATTGTGGTCAAAGGAAGTTTATGTATATTGCAAAAGTTTTGTTTTTTATAAGGTCATATATAAATCTGAAAAAGTATTATTAATTTGGTTGAAAATTAACAACTTAAAAAATTTTTTCAAATGATACTACTTATATAAGTGACCTAAGATAGCTACGCACAGTGGAACCCAATGCAAACATTTTGGTTATAGATCCGTATTTCCTAAACTACTGATCGGATCAAATTGATGTATATAAAAAATGTAGAAGAGGACCAATTCTTTCAGATAAATCATTTCGTAGACTCCATGTAATAATACACGATAAGCTACAGTGTGTAAAAGTTGACCATGATAAATTCTACAATTCAAGTTCGATTTTACAAATTATCACTTAAGTTATTTCTTAAACTAAAAGATATTTACGATTCAATTTTCTGATTTTTTGTGTCGACTTTATTTCGTTTTTCGGGCATGAGCCCTGAGGTATATAAGGAACATTTTTTTTTTAATATTTTATAACTTTTAACACATTCTGAATAAAATGCTGAAAATCAGCAGTCTGAAATTGGTATAAAAAGACATTTTTTTTATATAGTAAAAAAACGTTTTTATCAGTTTATTTTTTCTAAGTATTTATTATCGATAAAATGTTAATCAAAATACATATTTATCCATTTAAATATGCATATTCAATTTAACTCCCCAAAATTGACTAGACAAAACCACATTTATTGATTGCAACCAATCCATGTTCATATTTTAACGCACACAAAATTAAACCATTTAAAGCGTTAACAAATTGTCTTTCCTCAATAAGGGTCTAAATATTTCTATGCCGTAAATATTGCCATTTATGTCATTATAAAATTAAAAAAAAAAAACATTGATACTTGTTTAAGATGAATCGCCTTGTATGGTAAAAATGCACTTGAAATCAACCGAGGGAGAATATTAAGAGAAGGAGGCAAAATTAAACCTCATCACCGTCATCATCATCATTTACTGCTCTACTCAGGCGAGGGTTGTAAAAATCATTAAAGTCATGCTGAAAATGTTTTCCCCCAAAAAAATAAATTATTATTCTTTTCTTTCTTTTCTTCATTCAACTTTTGCTACGGCTGACAAAATCATATTAGGAAGAAAAACTCTTAAGCTTTCGAAGAAGTACGAAAAACAACAACAAATAGCTAGGAAAAAAGTTCCTTTATTTGGGTATTTGTTGTCAGCAGTGAAAGTCCTTGGCCAATGACATAAGGCTGAGGCAAGAAAATACTTTCTTTTCTTTAGCATTTTTTTTTTTTTTTGTTTCTTTTTCGATAAAAATGATGAATGACATCATAAATTATGGTGAAGTGTACTAAACAGAGGGTTTGGTGGTTGTTTATTTCTATATAAACGATTTTTATTTTGCTCTTCTTTTGTTGTTATTTTTGTCGTTCTTTCCCCAAATAAAAATGTTTGTACTTTTATTTTTCACCCACAAATTTTTCTTTTTTTTCCTTTTTCCCTTTTTTTTATTTTTTATTTTTTATTTTGTGATTTGTATTTTCCAAATATTTTTAATGTTTTTAAACAAAATTAAATGTTTTAAAGATAATATCTGATTTGAAAAATAAAGATATATTAAGACCATCTAAAATAAAATTTTGCCAAAATTATGAATTTTATCGTATTTTAGAGAAAAAACTTCATTATTCACTAGTTTCAAATAAAGAATTCTCTACAATTATTAAGGTTTTATGCCTTTTTCTAAAGACATCTTCATTAAGATAGGTATACATTTTACCGTTGTTTTTTGATATGGGAGTAGTTTTGGCGACTTTAGTAACTACATTTCAAAATTATAGTAATGCTCTAAAAAATGGGTTTTATGCGCATTAAATATGCAATAAAAAACGAAAAATATGCTGTAAAAAACGAAAAATATGCACTTAAAAAACAACGATTTTGTATAATTTTTTAACAAAATTATGTTTTTCATTAAAACAAAGGGTTTTATTAATATTCCAACGTTATAAAATAAGGCAAAACTGAAATTTATCAACCGCGTCGAAATTTGATTCCCCATTTTTAATGTATCTCATATAAACGTTATTGATCTTCTATTTTCTTACCCATCTAAATACTTAGACACTATTATTAGTTCAGAAATTATCAAATCGATCACTGACCGCCAAAATATCGTAACCGACAACATTTACGAAATTCGTGTTTTGAAAATGTTAAAGTTTATAAACATTTAGATCATATGTCAAAATTTTATCGCCGTATCAAGTGACATTTCAGATCATAGCGAAAGTAATTTTATCGTAAGTGACATTTTTCATATATAACAATTTGTGAACAATAATGTATAAAGTTTTTTTTTTTTTTTGCACTTGCGACATTTTCGCGGTTAGGGATCAATATGCTTTCATGAAGAAAATCTTGTTTTTACATCATAAACTTCAATCATAATATTCAATATTGTTTCTACAAGACAAGCTTCTCAACGATAAAATGTTATCCATTAAAGTTAATTTAATATATATGTATATATATATATTTATTTTTTTTTTTTTTTTTTGTTTTCTAATTTTTTTATAAAACTAAATTCGAAAAACATTTCATGAAGTATAAAAAAAATTATCCTTGAAATATCAAAATATATAATAAGCCGTTAAGAGTAAAATATGCAAAAATATGCACCAACAAATCGATGTCAAAATGATTTATTTGTTCTGAAACGGATAAAGATTTAATCTATGGCTTTATTCAACGTCCAGGAAAAAACATGCAATTGCATATTCTGGTTCCCCTGGTAATCACAAAATAAATTTCATTTCATTTACAAAAAAATAAAAAGTTACTTTTTAATAACTAACTAATGAAAGTCGTCAAGAATTATATAATTCAGAATTCTCGACAAAAAACAACTGATTAATCGGTAAACGACGAGAACGCTTACGAATTTAAGAGAACTCCTTGTTAACGTGTGTTGTTATAACCAACGTTAATAAAAAACAAGCGCGAATGTTATATTCGGCCCGGCCGAATCTATATACCCAACTTTTTCAAATTTTATGTTATATGGGAGGGGGCGGTAAAATGGGCAGACCACGCCCATTTTTTGTTTCCGAGTTTACATTGGTCCTTGAACTATTTGAACACAATTTTACCCAAAATGGGAGGTGGGCGGACAACGCCCATTTTTGGTTTCCGAGTTTATATGGATCCTCGAACTATACATACAAAATTTCGTTGTCGTACATGATTTTGATGAAGAAATATCAGCAGAAAGGTATGAAACGGACACCCTGACACTGATTTTTCCCATTTTCAATCCCAAACAAACCTTATATAAGAAAAATATTTGTGACAAATTTCGTCCCCCTACGCTGTCCCGTTCGAGCCCTATCCTGCTTTCAACAGACGGACGGACATAGCTAGATCGACTCAGAATCTAACCAGGACCCAGAAAATATACTTTATGAGGTCTTAAATGATTCCTTCGACATGTTACACACAGAATGACAAAATCAATATACCCCCCATCTTTTTGATGGTGGCTATAATTACCAAAAAATAATAAAAGTAAGAAAGATATAGCTTGTCAAGCCTGACCATATGATACCCTACACACTGCGTATGTGAGGAGGGTTATTATATGAAAGCTATAGCCAATTGTGGACCAATACTTGTATAAAGTATACTATATATTTCTATGAAACATACTTAAACAGAAAAAATTAAAATAATTTTAACATCAAAACAATTATATAAAATTGTGAAAAGTTCTGAAAGCGATTTTTTTAATTAAAAAATTTAAATAAAAAATAATTAAATGAGAAAAAAGTGATAGTCGGTCAAGCCCGACAATATGATACCCTACACCATTGTATATGTGTACCAAAATTCGGAAGGGGCCAATTGTGAACCGATACTTGTATAAAAATGTTAAAAAAAAAAATATATATATAATAATACAGAATATTATATCGATACTAACATTCACATGTATTTATGCCCGAAATTGGGTCTTATATGGGAGCTATAATAAATTATGGACCGATCTTCATTATATTTGTCATTTTTACTTATAAAAAATATATTTGTGTGGAATATTAAGTTGATACTAATATTTTTATGGGATTTATGCACATTAAAGTGATTTTCGAAAGAAGGGTTCATATGGGAGCTATAGTCAATTATGCACCAATCTTCACGAAATTTGGTATTCAGATTTACACTTATAGAAAACTTAATTGTGCCAAAATGTCATTAAACTATTTCTACTTTTAGGGTATTTATGAGTGTTAAAACTCTATTTGTATGGGTTGAAACAATGGACCGATCATGACCAAATTCAGTAGTCTTCGTCCTTGTGAAAAAAAGTCATATGTACCAAATTTCATCAAATTATCTCCCAAAATACGCCCTGTATTTTGCGCACAAGCTTTACGGGGCCTGTCAGCCGTCCAGTCAGACGGACGGACATGGTTAAGTCGAGCGATATACTTAAAGGTGGGGGTCAGAAGATTTTTTCTCTGCATTACATAATTTGAACAAACACATAATACCCCAACCACCTATGGTGGTGTAGGGTATAACAAATAAAATGTTTAAACAATGCGTTTGTTGAATGAGTCAGGAATAATAATTAATAAAATAAAATTATTATTATTATTTTTTTTTTTTTAATTAAGTCAATCAACAAGATGATGCAAAAAAACGATCAAATGCTTCCAAAAAAGAACATTTTCACCACTTTAATGTGTATATTTTGAACCTTTTTGGGAATTCTTAAAAATTACTTCCAAAAAAATGAATATAAATAAATTTTTAGCGGGAAAAAGGTTGATAATTTCTAAGGCAATTAAAATTTCTCAAATTAACAAAAAAAAAAAAACTTTTTTTTTTTTTTTTATTTGCAAAAAAATGTATAAACATAGTTTTAAGAGAAAATACATCCATGGGCTAAAAAAAAATAACTTCTGCAGGTCTTTTTCACTACTGACTTCTGTTGGAAATGTCTTAGTTAAAAAATAATATTTTTGTTTCTATACCCTAAATGGTAGACGTATTATGCTTTTTTTAGGATGTTTGTAACGCACAGAAAAAAATCATCGAGCAACTATCTTGAAGTACACCGATTGACTCAGAATCACTTCCTGAGTCGATTTAACATTGTTCGTCCGTTCTGTCCATTCAAACCTTATAAAGAAAGTATATGTCGCAATATTGGATATATATTGATGAAATTTGGCACGAATAATTATTTTGAAACAATGAAAGAAATCTATTAAAATTGGTTATGATTGGTCCATTATTTCGCTTAGCCCCATTTAAATGTACTCCCGGAATAGGTCTTAACGCTCATAAATACCTTTAACATAGCAAATAATTTAATGAAATTTGATACAGAAAAGTTTTATATAATTATAAATACACCAAATTAAGATCGGTCCTTAATAGCTTCCATATAAATGCCATTTCCGAAAATCACTTTAATGTGCATAAATTCCATACAAATGCTAGTACCAAGTTAATATTCGACACAAATAAGGACACATAAGTTACAATTGTGTAGGTTATCATGTTTTGAGTCCAATTCTGAATCTATATTTTTCCTTTCTTTCAATATATGAATTTAGAAACTTAATTGGAAAATCAAGAGAAAGTAGCATTTTTCAAAATCTAATCATAAATAAGTAATTAGATACAGGGTTATAAATAAGTAGTTACTATATCTATATCTATGTAATGCAGATGGTATGATATTCTATTCAAAAGTAACTACGTGTCATTATCAAGTTTTTGCTGGGATAATAAGATCATATTTTGATGTGATGTTGTTATTAGTAAAAGTAATAAATAAACAACATGTAGTCAGTCAAATCCGATCATTTGATACTCTACACTATGCATTTTTAATATTTTCGAAGAGGTCTTTCAGGGGACTTATGATCAATTATCGGCCAGTTTATAAAATTTGGTGATATAATTTGTATTTCTGCAAAACACAAGCACATGTAGTATTATGGTGACTTATAGAGTTTACTATGTGCTTGATTTCCGAAAGTAGGTTTCATATTGAACATATAGTCAATTACGAAACGACTGTGATAAAAATTTGCACTAGGTTTTCTTTTCCACATTTCGATAATATTCAAATCATCGTAGGAAGTTGCATATATTCCAATTTAAGCTATTTGCAGCCACAAAATTTGACACGTCCCAATCCGAATTTTTTAGTGATACTTTGCATACAAATAGCTGATAAAAAATGACTTTGACATTTACATTTATTGGCCAAGAATATATTAATTTGTGTATCGTAGTTATTTGTTCCACTAGGCCAGCAAAAAATGTTGCTTACTTGGACGCCACAACAACTGACGGAAGCAACAGATGGCTTACTTAATAGCATAAAGCTTCAAAAATATCAATAGCATAGTTATTGACTGTGTTCGAAAGACTCTTTCCTTACTACAGTTCTTCGGAAAATTACTAAAATCCATTTCTATGTATTGCATATGTGGTTCAAATCTCACTAAATTATTGGCCAAATTTCAACTTCCTACGATGGTTGGAACAGGATGCTACACGGCCATTCATGTTGATGATCCTAGAACAAATCTTAAATTTTTTTCTCATCAAAAAAAAAAAAAAAAAATGATTTATACACCAAACGATATCCAAAGAAAATTAATATACACACATTTTTTATTTTAAAAATAGTTAATAGGAAGGATCAAATCGTCATTTTAATGAAAATTACTTATATTAAAAAATTACGTAGAAAGTAAAATTAAAACTTGTTTTTACAAATTTTATAAGAAATTTAATATTCTCGTTAATATTAACTTTTTTGAAAAATTATGAAATATGGGTATAATATTTTTTTATTATCAATAATATATTATGTATATCAATTAATTTTAGTGAGAAAAAATTTCTTAGTTTCTTAGATCAATATTACAAACATCAGCACAAACATATAATACCTGGGAGTTATCGTTATGTTGTTATTATTATATTCCAAATTCCAAGCCATCAATAAATTTCTTAAACCATAAAAGCTTTCAAAAATAGTGATTTTTCAGAAATATCTTCATTCCAAATGATGAATATTATTTACACTAATTCTATGGATACAAATATTTTATCCAACAGTTCCGTTAAGCTGTTTCCTTTGTATTTAGTGTTGCTGTTGTTTTTGTCAGAAAGCATTAGAGTTTTCTTGGTTACTTATGAATGCGGCAAAGCTCAAAAGGATTATCACAAAAAACACACACCACAAATCGTCGTTTTGGTCTTAGATATACATATGTATGTAGAAATATGTATGAGAATGAATGTAGTTTTAGTTGTATTCACACTTGCCGACAGCATTATGTAAATTTCAACATTGCATTCAAAGTGCTTTCGCAACTATTATTCAAAGTGTTCGTTTATTTTTTGAACTGGAAGTTGTGTCGGTAAAATTTGGATTTAGATTTTTTTTTTTGTTTTTTGCATTTATTTGGTTATGTTGAAGAAGGTTTTTCATTTATGGTCATATATACAAAACAACTAAAACAAATATTTTATGAAACAGCAACAATTTTATAGGTTGTACTAATTTCAATATTTTATATGTTGTTTAATATTTGAGATATTCGTTTTTACAAATAACAATTTTCAAAGCGGTCTTCAATCGAAATCTAGTTCATACCGCAATTTATTTTAATTTAAATTCAGATAAAATAATTTGTAGTAATTAAATTTTTCCTATGTTATATTTACATCATGCTTTAATAGGGAATACTGTAGTTAATTTTGAAAATATGAACTATTTAACTTCAAGTTTTAGATTTAGTGGGCATTGCATGCCACTTTTTTGTGAGTATTTTATGTGTAAGTGTGTTTTGTTTTAACTCCAAATTCATATGAATTCATAATACTATGGAATAAAGTCAAGTTGTAAATGAAATCCTATAAACAGACATACAATATATGTACATTTAAAAGTAGTGCCACTACTTACGTACTCGTCTATAAGTTTGAGTGTTGCTACAAAATGTTCATGTAAATTCTTAAACTAGTACTTAGTATTATTATTTATTATTTTAATACTTTTCAGCACCTCTCAACAAGTTAGTTATTGTTGCTACTAGTACAATTGCTACTTGGAAGTTGCAAAACCATTTATTTGGTTGCAAGCTTTACTTCAAATATAGAGATGTATTATTATTGTTAACAGATAACAGATTTTACTATATAAATAAATATCTTTATTTTTATATTTCTACTTGAAGTGGGTGTAAAAAACGTTTAGTTATATTATTCATATAAAAAATCACAAAAGTTAATACACTGTTAAAGTCTCGATCACAAATCGGTTTTTTTCTTCTGCTGAATTCTGATCATCA
Source organism: Protophormia terraenovae (assembly GCA_951394005.1). Lineage (NCBI taxonomy): Eukaryota > Metazoa > Arthropoda > Insecta > Diptera > Calliphoridae > Protophormia > Protophormia terraenovae. Next base: position 104,015,406 of record OX596073.1, read on the forward strand.
TCTCCTGTTTAGCACCGACTGTTTTAAGTTTCAGTTTTGTTTTAACTTCAGATTGATTTCTTGGTGTTTATAGGTTTTTTGGCAAGAATAGGGTTTGGGGTTTCCCGGGAAACGGGAATGAAAAATCCCGGGATTCCCGGGAAACTTAAAATATAAAAAAAAGCAATGATTTTTTATAAAGAATGTTATTTTTTCTATTCAATACTATAATACAACATTATAAATCACATTTATGATTAATTAACAGAAAATAAAACAATATTGAAGTATGACTTCCAATTTAAAATTAAAAAAATTTTAAATATTTCAAGCAAATAAAATAAGTGCCTATTGTAAGCAAAGGTTCCACAGATTTAATTCTTTAATTCACTTTTCAAAATCGAATTAAATTTATTATCTCAGTCATATCTTTGAAGCATTCATAACAATTCAATTCATAGACACAAATTCTTTGACTTCGCAATAATTAATTGCTTAAAGAATGCACTACCAATTATACAATTCAAGCTAAAAAAATATTTTGAACCATTAAAATTTTCTTCTATTTAAATCTTTTACGAATTAAAGAAAAAATATTTAAAAATATTAATATTTCTATTAAATTTGCAAAAGATTAGATTTAACAAAAATTCAATGATTTCTTTATAAAATGATTCAGTAGAACTATGATTTTTAGAATAGCGTTATGGAATAAAAAATTTGTATTTCTAATATTTAATTAAAAACTGTATACTTCAGATTTTTAACTTAAATAGTTTTTCATGCTAAATATTTAAAAAAAAGATAAATCATCATCTGTGGCATAAATTTTAGTATAAATAGTTTTTCTTATCGTTTTAATTCGTTCTAAAACATGAATCTAAAAATATTTAAAGTTGGTTCACAACAATTTTTTGTGGTCAATAGATATAGTTTTCGGATAAAAATCTGATAAAAATTAGTTTTCATTTAACACTTGAAAGATATTGTTAATCATTTCAAGACGAATATTTTTGAAAAAATACATTCGTATTTTAATATATTTACACGTTTTAAATTTAAAATTTGAAAAGGTAGCGGTATGTATTCCTGATGTTAAAAGAAATGTTGTCGATTTTTCATTTGAAAATTTTTAAATAATTCAAAATTAATAATTTATGTTTATTATTGCTAAATATAGTCTAAAATCGTACCTTTAAGATAGTATAAAATCATGTGATACAAACTGGACTTTAATATTTCGAAAAAATCTAAAGATATTGGCAAAAAAAAAAAAAAAACATATATATAAAAAACCTTTCAGAGCCAAGAGATTTAAATGAAGTTTGAAAATGGTACATCATACTTAAAATGTTGAAAAGATTATAGCAATATGTAGTTAAAAACTCGTGTACTTGAAATGTGAATTGACAAAATAAATAGTTTTTTTCCCAATGGAAATTCATAAAATATTAATTTTCATCAGCGCACCGATTAGTAAGTAATGTGTTTATAATATAAACTTTATATTAATGTAAAATTTTCACTGAGGCGATAATAACAGTAACACTTTTTGCTATAGGATTATAAAACTACGTGAATATTAAATTTCCCGTTTTCCCGGGAAAATTTAAAAAAATTCCCGGGAATTCCCGATGAAAAATTTACGGGGATTCCCGGACCCCAAACCCTAGGCAGGAATGAAAATTATGAAGAGATTGAAAGTTATAAATATTTAAAATATTCTGTAAAGTAAAAATGTGTTTCAAAATTAAGTAAATTTTGGTAAAAATATATTTTTTTTTTTTTTGCAAGTGAAGATCAATTAACTGTTTCGCCAACTATGGAATTATTTAAAAAATTATTAGTAAAACCAACTTGTTTAACATTATTTTCAATCAAAATTTATTTCAAGGTCTTTATTTTAATTTTTTGGTTATGATTTACTTATACGCTAATAAGCCCTTAAATAATTTATTTTGAAGGGCTTAAAAGATGTTGATCAAAAAGCAGTAAGAAAAAAAAAAATAATAATAATAATAATATGAGACATCAACTATGAAATAAGCTTTGGTCTTTCAATTTGGATCATATTTGGCATACACATACTTTGTGCCACCACATAAACATAACTGTTTTAGCTTTTTCAAATAACAGAAATTAAAATTTTTATCACCGTTATTATGGTGATAAAAAATAACACAGTATGATAAAGTGAGCGAAAATGTGGCGTGACGCCTATACATATGTAATAACACACAGTATTTTCTATTCGTATGTAAAATTTTATGTCGACCGTCTAAGTATCGTCAAAACAAATTTTTACTGAAAGCGGGCAAAAACTGGGAATTAGCATCCAACTTATATTTTAGCACATATTTTTAATTTGAACTTAAAAAAAAAAGAATTATGTATTTATAAAAAGTGGGCTTAACATTGCAATTAAAATTATATTTCTTTTCAGATGATTCTTTGAAAATATTTTTCGTTGGTCTAAAATAATATCTTATATTGAGAAAAATCCTGACAAAATTTTGATATTTGGTGAAATTTTTCGAAATTGTATAAAATTTTTTCATTACAAAATTGTAAATGTCATTTTAACTCGGACGTATCATTCATTAATAAATCCGATTTACGCGATACTTTGGACAATTTCCATAAAAGCGGAATTTGTCAGTAGGGAAAAACATATTTTTTCAAATATTTACGAAAATAATATGAAAGTTTGTGAACATGCTATCCCATGTCTGGTTTCCTGACATCAACGAGATATACATGAAACTGTAGGTATTCATATTATCTTTAAACTTCCGTCCTCTAAATTTAAATTCACTGAATGCAAATTTTCTATCAAAAAAAAAAAAGCAAATTTTCAAAAATCTTATATTTTTGGTTTAATGTTTTATCACCGCATAACTTTTCAACGGATAGTAAACCGGATACATGTTATACAGCAAATGAATTTGCTAAGTCTTGTCTTTCGATTGGTTAATAGTTTAAGTCAATAAGTTGTAAATTGTCAGAGCAAAACTAAAATGAATCCAAAAATCCTCGAGTTTCAACTCAGCTTTTTTACGGTTTTTAGTTTTAAATGCCTGTATTTCCGTGAGTTATTAAAGTTTAGGATTTATTAGTTATTTTTTAAGATCTACAAAAAGTCATCAAAAATTTTCCTACGTATAAAGTAAACTCATTTTACGTTTATCTTTACGAAACCGACCTTGAACCTCAAATATTTTATTAACTTCTGATATTTTTAAATAACTTTTGATGCAATTATGTTAACAACACTTGATAGTGTAACAGAGCAAAAATTTAAGGCCTAAAACGGTTCCATGTGGTGCCGGCAAGCACTCAAAGTCAAAAAATCTAAAAAAAGTGTTTGAAACTAACAAGTTTTTTATACCTTGCACCACCATAGGTGTTTGGGGTATAAAGCGTTTGTGCTGATGTTTGTAACGCACAGGAAAAATTATTACCCCCACCTTAAAGTATACCGTTCACTTTCTGAGTCGATTTAACGATATCCGTCTGTCTGGTCGGCTGGCTGGTTATGATCGGTCTATTATTTCAACTAGCCCCCATACAAATGTCCTCCCAGAATAGGGGTTTAACGATCATAAATGCCTTAAATATAGCAATGAAACTCGATACAAAGGAGTTTTGTACAAGTGTCAATCTTTGTGCCAAATTTCATCAAGGTCGGTCCACAATTGACCATAGCTCCTATATAAATCCCCTCATCCGAAAATCACTTTAACGTGCATAAATCCCATACAAATGATAGTATCAAGTTAATATTCGACACATACATTACCAAAATTTATGAGAATCGGTCCAAAGTTTACTATAGCTCCCATATAAAGCCTCTTTCGGGAATCGCCCTAAAGGGCATAAAATCATATAGATGTTAGTATCAATGCATTATTCTGTATTTGTATAATTTATATTACATTGAATAAAACTATTGGTCTACAATTAGCTACAGGTCTAATTTTTGGCTCACACAGAATGGAGTAGGGTATCATATGGTCGGTGTTGACCGACTGTAGTTTCTCTCTCGTTTTTTTCTTTCTTTAGATTGTTGTAATCGTGTAGGCTATAAACACTCGTAGAAAAAGACCAGCATGGATATAATTAGCTTGCCATTAACCAGTGTAAAATTGTTTGGTGCTAAATTCTTGAAACCAAATTTTAAAATTTTGCAGTTTTTTCACTAGGGATATTACGCCGTTTCGTGAATTGCAAATTCAAAATGGAGCCATGTAGCTTCTGAAAGTATTAAAATTTGCGATGATATATGTCAATCTGTAGCTGCTTTAATACCCTATATCAAAACCAGTATGGCGTTCGATTTTGCATTTAATGCAAATTTAGAGATTTGTGTAAGCACATTTATAAAATGTATATAAATTAAATTGCCTTATGACTTATTAAAATAATGGTGAATTTCGCAAACTCTGTAAACTCTGAACTTTGCAAATTTTATAAGAAGGTTTAATAATTATTTAATCTTTAATATATCCACACATACTAAACATATCGTGATATTTTTAATTTATATTTAAGATACACCATAGAGTATATAAATGCAATAATTTTTAATTTAGGACTATAAATAGAATTTCGGCAATTTTTTTTTTTTTAAATTTTTATCTTAAACCTCCATAACATTGACGCCGTTCGCTAAAAGTCATTCACACGAACAGATCTGTATTCCTCCAGAGCCAAAGAATATTGGTATTAAATATCGTTTATGTGACATTAAAAAATGTTCGACATTTTCTTGAACACTAAAAGTAAACGAATTTGAAGAATTTCCCATATATGATTGCGTGTTGTTTCTAAATTTTACTTTTTTCTCTACTTTTTAGTACGAATTTATTCAAAAAAGTAAAATTTCTAAAATATCTTAAAAGTGTTAAAACATATGTTAAAAATACCTACATTTAAATTTAATTATCAAAAATTAAGTAATAAGAATAATGAATTAAATGAACTTAAATCCTTAAAAATGGTTTCATGTGTATTTCTTTCTTTTTTTTTTCAAATTTTTCTTTAACACAAGCTGTTGCAATAGCATAATAACAAAAATAACAGCAAAGGAAAAACTAAACGATGAGCAATGTTTCAGGGTCGTGAGTAATAAATCACGTTTGGGACACCACTGGCACTAGTAGCTGTTGCTACTGCAGAACAACCAAAAAACAATTGCAGAATTTTTTTCTTTTTTCCTCAAACACACACATCACAAAAAAAAAAATATTGGAACTGAGAATCGCGTCGTCTTCTACTTACTACCACCGTTTACAGCATCACCACCAAACTACCCTTCTCCAACAACGTCAACCACATCCAAACAGCTTCAGAACAAGTGTTCGGGAAGAGAAAATAAAATGCAATACAATTTTGCAACTGATATAAATAGAAGGAAAAAAAGAAACCACAAACATTCACAATACTAAAAATATACAAACAAACTCTTAAACCTTTAGACAAAATTGTGGAGGGGAAAATAATGTAGAAGACAATAAATGGAGTTACACGGTTTATTTAGTTTTTGCTTCTTTTTTCTAAACTAGAAACTTTTCAAATCTATAGTGTGAATAACGTGATCTGGTAGTTAAAGGATATAAAACGTTGGATGATTAGTGTTATAATGTTGGTTAGTCGATTATTGTATTAATTTAAAAATAAAGTACAAATATTTTCAACTATATACATACAACTGAGTAGCCTTTACCGGTGAGCTTCGCTACCCATTCTAGTGCGATAATGAATATTTATTTTATATTTGGGGCTACTACTCCCCTTGGACCTATCCGCCCTAATTTAAACTTTATATGAACATTATTTCTGCAACTTTTGAAAACATAAGCGAAAATAAGATATTTGCTTTGTATGGGAGCTACCCCTTACCCGGGCCCTATTCGTCCTATATTCATTTCATCAATGCAATATGATAATAAAGTAGTTCCTACAAAATTTTAAAGCTCTCATCGTTAGATTTGCCATTAAAAATATTTACTTTGTTGTTCCTACCCGTCTCATCTTAATCATAAATTAAGGAGGTTATTGAGAAAGTTATTTTTGCAAAATTGTTGTGGGCACCATTCCCCCTGATCCTACCCGCCCCATTTCATCTTTAACTATGAATATTGATAAGAAAGTTATTTTTACAAAATATTAAGACTTTTGCTGTAATATTATTTAAGTTATCTCATAATTAATATTTTCATTATATGGATGATACAATTCCCTCTGGTCCTATCATTTTTATCTTAATTATAAAGGATGATAAGGAAGTTATTTCCTCAAAATTGTAAAGCTTTTTAAGTTATGATATATTATTATCTTTGTATGGGAGTTTAATATTTTAATTCTGCTATCCACAAGATGATTTTGTTAAAATTTCAAGAAAATCGGTTCAGCGGATTAGTTGTCTATAAGGTACAAACAAACAGCAAACACATTTTATTTTTATATACATATATAGATAGATAGATACATATGTATGTATTTATTGAAATTTGTAATTAATCTTAGTTTCTTTAGCAAGATTTTGCACACCAAATTAAATTGATTATTCTTTAATATTTCTTAATCATAATTAAGAATAATCTACTAGTACTTTGCAAGTACCTTTATAAAATATAATTATGAACGATCTCTGTTATTTACTAATACTTTCCCCAGTATCTCTAAAATAATCAAAAAAATATATTTGTAGTCTAAATATTACATATTTAATATACATTAACCTTTTTACCCGATTAAATGGAAATAATAGAAAGTATCGCTCCGACCAATAGGTTTTTTTTTTCAATATTTACCCATATACCTTATTAGACAAACATAATTTATTGACCTATTTAACCAAATAACTCGAAAAAATTCTTAATCGATTAATCGGCCATAAATAACAACTTTCTAATAATTTGAGAAATGAACTCCAGTTAAAGGAACCTACAATAACGTTTAGCACATTCAACCAGAACAAAATAAAACTACCATCGCAGCTACAGCATCCAACGGAAAATACACTGAGTTTAACAGTAACAGCACCACCACCCCCCATAATACACATGCTTAGCATTGGAATATTGTAAAGCGTGACATGAAGATAGATGGAAATTCAGTCGCAATGCTGGCAAAATGGTATTTATGCACTGGTTATATACAACCAACAATAATGAAAATACGAAAAGAGAAAAAAAGAATACAGTAGCACAACTGCTATTGATATAGACAACAAGGACTCGTATTTGTTTAGCTAAATAGAAAGAAACAACATTTACAAAAACAAAATATTTTTATGTGAATGTATGTATTTTTAGATCACATACATACAATAGTTAGTGAAGTCTAAATGAAAAACTCGAAACAATATCGCATGTTACTAAATGCTCCAATATTCCGTGTAAAATGTCTATTCACAAAAAACCATCAACTGTACTGTGCGAAGCATTTGATCTTTCTTATATCTAACATTTAAACTATGGCCGACATGTAGTAGTAGTTCAAAATTGCACCGCACATTAAACAAACATTTCGCATATGCCAAAAACACATTCTCGATTTTCAATTATTTAAAACACTCTTCGGTAGTTGTATAGATAAGAGAGTTTGCACTATCTACACAGAAGATAATTTTATAAAAGTCAGATACAAAAAAATAGTATTCCGCATTCTATTTTTCAAAGTTATTATTTTATCTTGCAATTTCGCCCTGTTTTGATGGTATGACTTGATGTCATTCAAAGGACCAGGTTCAGATACCACGAAGACTAAAATCGATGCGATCACTGAAATAAGATATTTTGAAAAATTTAATATCATTATTCAAATCGTTGAAATTGTGACTGGCGTTTCAATGTAGAAATTGGAAATCCAGTTAGGCTTGGAACTCCTTCCCCATTGTTTGTTTGATGAACACCGATTTTGTATCCTTTAAAGTTGGTTGGCACAGCTGTGACTTTTTCGATTTTTTCCTTTTCATTTTGCATACATATATTTGAACAGTTTTATTTTCTATTCTTATGCGAAATGCTCCACTAGGACAAGAACTACAATGAATTATAAAAAGGCTACGTACGTTTCGGGAGTATTTCATATACACTAGACTGCAAACATAAACACCCAGATGAAAGTACCCAGCAGTTCGCCGAACTAGTTCCGTTACGTCGAATTCGTTAGCCACTAAGAACTACCACTAGTTACTTTTCAACCCACTCACAATGCTTTTAACTGGTGAATTTAACATGGGGATGTCATTGGAGGTAACCAATTGGCCACCCTTTGCATTACTATTCACTAGTAGTTTGGATGGTGCCATTTTTCTAGTTATTTCGAATGAAACATAATACTACACATTGAACTGTTTGTAAGAAACTAGCACTATCAGCATAACAAATCACTAGTATTTTCAGTAGTACAAAAACTCTAGTATTTGGGACGAAAAAGTTGAAAAAATAAAATTGTACTTTTATTTTGTATTTTTAAAGTTTTAATTTCCCTGATAAGTTAATTATTGTTTTTTTATTTTATTTATTTAGTTTTTTTAAGAATTTTCTGATGTTTTTATTTTATATTTTTATTCATCGATGTCTTCAGCTGGGCTTGAACTTCTAACCTTCTGGTTTGTAGTCACACATATTAAACACTGGGCTATTGATCTCTTTATTTAACATTCTGCTATGTGCTGTTTTCAATTTCAAGAGAATATTTGTTGTAATGTATGCATCATCTGTGCCAAGAAAATTATACTAAAATACTAACGGCGAATTTCTGCATTACATGTAGTTAGTGAATTGGCTATTTATATATGGGTCTGATTATGAATTTACATAAAATTTCTTATTTAACAAAATACTAAAGGCGATTTTAGGCATTACATGTTGTTAGTGAATTGGTAATTTAAACGTATACTTTTTTATTTTTATATTATTTATTTAGACAAAATGTGAACATTTAACAAACAGTTAAATTATTAAAAGTAACTAATATAAGATATTATATATAATAATGCATTAAGTGTAATGTTGTCCTATGAAAGATTTTTTTTACTTTTTTAACAGTTTTTAAAGAAAAAAACTTTATATTTTAATGATTTCACTAAATTTTTAAAAAATAAATAAATAAATAAATAAAAGCTAATGATTAGGTATTTTATTATGTTGTTCCTGCAACTTTTGTCTCGATAATTAAACTCTACACTACCATAGGTGATTGGGGTATTATCGGGTTAGGCCGATTATATGTTTTTTATTTTTATTTTTTACTTTAAATTTATTAGGGTAATAATCTCAATATTCAACGGAACAATTTTTTTTTACCATTTTTGTTATAATTTATTTAATAATTAAATAAAAAATAGTTTCATATAAATAAATTGTCACTAACTTCAAATATGTTATATCTTTTTTTATCGTAGCAGGGGAGTGATAATCTGAAGAACTATTATGGTGAAAACCATCAATCTTCATATGAACGTCCAGCTTATTATATCGCTTTGATAAAATGAAAATGGATATAAAAAAATATATTAATTTTCGCATATCTAATTGAGTATTATAGTGAAAGTCTTAAAAATGTTTGTTGTAATTTTCATATTAAAATTCGAATAGGTGCGAGGGGAGTAGTAAGCCCACATATAAAGTAAATATTAGTTGTGGCGTTAAATGGGGTAGCGAAGCGCACTGGAAAAAGCTAGTATTAAATATTTTTGTTAATAAATTACATACATAAAAAAGTTTTATAATTTATTCACTTTTTTAGTTTATACACAGAAAAAATTATTACCATATATTTTTTAATTAACAAAGTTGTTTAATTTTGCTTCAAAACTTAATAAATATATTCAAATAAGAATCAAATTTTAGTAATATTTTTTTAGTCATTTAAATTATTAACTTATTCAATCACCCACTTAATTGACTTAATTAATTTATTAATTGGGAATTTTTTTCTGTTTTGTATTTTTTACAGTTTTTAGTAATTGATATAATCATTTTGGTGAGAGGAGCAAATTTAAACAAGTTGTTGATTGAATGAATTATTTACTAACATATTTGTTGATTGATTTTAGTTTCTGATTTTTCTGTGTATATCTCTTATAAATTTTGCAAAATAAATGTATATACCGACCAAAGTATTTGAGAACTTATATTGTATATAGAGGCACTTATAGGAAAAAGGTTTTAAAAATATGATAAAAACAGACTACCATTCCTTAAATATATTTACATTTGAGTAGTAAAATAAATCATTAATTGTAAAAATGAATTGTGTATTCACTAACAAAATAGTTGTATCGAATTTGTTTACAATGTAGGGAATTTCTAGAGGTAAATGCAATACTTTTTGGCTAATTGGCCACTTATTACATTATATTTCAATAGTGAATTTAATAAATTAATAGTTGTAACGAAATCGTACACTTTGTGAATTTCTGAAAACGAAGAGCCAACAATTTCACTACAATTCAATAGTGTATTCACTAATGTAATAGTTATAAGGAATTCCTATATAATCAAGTTTAATTCTAGAGACAAATTTAAAAATTTTGCCGATTGGCCACTAACTGCATTACATTTCAATAGTGAATTCACTAAATTAATAGTTGTAGCGAATTGGCATATATTAATGTAAATTTCTGAAAGCGAAATGCCACTATCTGTACTACATTTCAGTAGTGAATTCACTAAAAAAAAATTTTGCAGCATATTCATATATAACACGAGAATAAATTTCTAAATTTACGATTTTAAATCTCTCAACGGCAACTCTATGCATTACATGTAAACATAGAAGTGGCAGTTTACTTTTAGATATTATATTTTCTACTTAAAACAATAAACATTATTTAGTAGTTATTTTACTAGTGAAATGTAATGCAGAATGTGGTCGTTTATCAACCACTTGCACTACCAAAGGTAACTAGTGAATCGTCGAAGTAGTTATATATGTAGTGATAATGGGCAAATTGGCACCTCTTGAACTGCTGGGTATCTACGGTACTACCCAGCAGTTCAAAAGGTATACGTATGTATATTTGAATTGTAGTAGTATTTGTAAGTGTAAATACCCAGCAGTTTTTTCGGTGTCAATTTACCCGCTTTTGTACAGTAAAGTTCATTTGTGACTACCCACCTAACTCATTCAAATGGGTACGTTTTTTTATTCACCCTAACTTCGTATATTTTGTGAGCGATAGTTAAGCTATCGCACCTTTTATTGACTCTTTAGAAAGCGTTGAGGTGGCGATAGAACCATTTACTGACTGGCGGCGTGGAGGTGGCGATTTATACTTTACTGACCCTTTGGTGAGCGTGGGGGTGGCGATTGGTATTTTTATAGGTCACAAAAATGTCAAAAAAGTAAATAGTTCATCCATTGGCAGTACAGGTTGGTTACTTGACTAACGGCAATAAATACATGGTAGGACATTTGGCTCTGATGCATCTTTTTTAGACGTTTTCAGTGTCAAATATCAATTTATTGACTCCTTGGTGCTTAACAGAGTCTTTAGTATTTTAATTTGTAAGAAAAAAGTTAGTAATGTTTATACCCTACACCACCATAGGTGGGGAGCGTCTGTCCATCGATGTAAACATTGTAATCAAATTACAGGTCGCAATTTTGAACCAAAATTAATGAAATTTGGTACAAAGATTTCTTATAGCCCAGGGACGAAGTCTGTTGAAATTGGTTATGATCGGTCCATCATTTCACCTAGCCCCCATACAAATGTCCTCCCGGAAAAGGGTTTAACGATCATAAATCCTTTAAATATAGCAATATTTTAATGAAATTTGGTACATATAAGTATCATATTAGTCTAAATAAGTGTGTCGATTTTTAAAAATCGCCATAATTAACCATAACTCCCATATAAACCCCTTTTCAGAAAATCACTTTAACGGGCATAAATCCCATTAAAATGTTAGTATCAAGTTAATATTCGACACAAATAAGTTTTATATAAACATAAATGATAGTATCAAATTTTACAAAGAGCGGTCCATAATTTACCATAGCTCCCATATAAGGCCCTCTTTCGGGAATCACCCAAAAATGAATAAATTCATATAAATGTCAGCATCAACGTAATATTCTGTATTCGTATCTTTTATTTCACACTTATGAGTATCAGTCCACATTTGAAGTCTAATAAAAGACCCCTCCACGAATTATAATGTACACATGGTGTAGGGTATAATATAATTGGTAAGTGACCAGTTAAAAAGATTGTCAGGTGACTGACTCAATTTCATCAGTAAAAGGATTCCTATGAATTGACTTTTTCGTACTAGTCACTATATCGCCACCTTTTGGTCTTTTGGTGTCCATACACTTCTTCCTAGGACATCCCCATGTTAAAGTGACTAGTCACCTAATTGGTAAAGTGACCAGTTAAAAAGATTGTCAGGTGATTGACTCAATTTCACCAGTAAAAGGATTCCTATGAATTTACTTTTTCGTACTATTGCCTATATCGCCACCTTTTGGTCCTTTGGTGTCAATACACCTCTTCCTAGGACATCCCCATGTTAAAGTGAGTAGTCAGGTGATTAGTAAAGTGACTAGTGGTGCCCTAATGTCGTCAGTCAAGTAACTTTTTTCAAACAGTCACCATTGACTGCAGGGTATATTGAGGAATGCTACAACATATTGCCTATACAGATATCCAACAACATTTAACACCAACATACACAGTCAAACAATTTCTGTTCATCATTCTTCGTTACGAAAAATCCTTATCACTGTTTTATAAAATTGGCGAATATTGAATGAACTCCTTCTCTACTATGTTTAATACATACAACATAGCAACAAAAAATACACATTCATAGATCTAAGCTCATACATATTCAGGACTTATTTTTGCAATTGTAAAACATAAAAAGGTACAAAAATTTGATTGTATAAATAGTAAAAATTTATTTAGTTTGTTGCAATAACCAATGCAAGATTTTAAATGTCAAATTTCATTTAGTTAAGATTTTAAATTTCTTTACTTAATATTTATTAAATTTTTTTACAAATTGCTTTTAATTGACATCTATTATTTATACAAATTTTTAATGTAAAGCTACTTTTTATCCATTCTGAATACAAATTATGAGTATTTCAATATCTCTGGGCGGTAGATTCTACTATATTCTGAATGTTTTATGTTTTATATACAGTAGATCAAAACAAATAGATATTATCTATATATATATATATATATATATATATATATATATAAGAGTAACGTGACTGACTGACTGATTGGCTGATTCATCATCCCACAGACCAAACGCCCGAAGCTAGAGAGACGAAATTTGGAACGTAGGTAGGTCTCATTTCATATAGATCCACTAAGATGGAATCGATAACCTTATATCTCCCAAACTAATAAAGATATAAAAAAGTTGAATAGTTATCGTTATTCATTTAAAAAATAATTGAACAGGTGTCCGGTACTTTTTTTGAAAATTGGCTCTTTTAAAGAGAAAAACGGGTAAAAACTGTATTTTGGTACTTTTTTGGTACCATATGTATCTTTGAATCCAATCAACATACAGATAAAATTTACATCGTATTCATAAATTATCAAAAAATGGCAAATATAAATTTAGTACTTTTAAGAAATTCGAACGTTTAAGGGGTAAAAATCGTACCTATTTTTGGTACTTTTTTCATAAAACATTATTTTATATTTATTGATTAATATGGGATTCCACTAGAATTTAGAAATACATTTTATATCCACGGGGGAAAAAGTACCAAAAGGGGTAAAATCGGGAAATTACATTTTATTCAAACTCAATATTGAATTTTCAATTATATTAAACCTAGAAACATGAAATTAAATGTAGTTCTATGTGGATAAGAATTCACAAGAGTGGAATTTGTGGTAATTAATGATACATGGTCCTGTGGGTAAGAATTCAAGAGGACGGAATTTGTGGTACTTTTTTGTTCTTCTAATGATACTTTTGGAATTTCCTGTAATACTTAAACTAGAAACATGAAATTAAGGATATGTCCTAAATGAATGAGAATCAACAAAAGGTGACTTTGTGGTACTTTTTTTCTAATGGTACTTTTTGAATTTTCTATAATTAAGAACCTAGAAACATGAAATTAAGGACATGTGGTGCTAAGTGAATGAGAATTTATAAGAGGGGACTTTGTGATACTTTTTTGTTCTTCTAATAGTAGTTCTTGAATTTTCTGTAATATTCATCCTTAGAAATATAAAATTGAAGATATAAGGTCCTAAATGAATCAGAATCCTTAAAAGGGATTTTTTGTTACTTTTTCTTTATTCTTATATACTTTTTCGTAATTCTAATATTTATTTTTCGTTATTCTAATATTAGAAACCTGAAATGAAAGAGATATTGTTATTTATGGATAAAAATTCTCAAGGTCTATTAGTCACATTCTTTTATAGGGAGAAAACAAAAAATTTCGAACACCAGACGAACATCACCATCTCAGATTTCGATGAAATTCGGTATACATACTCATTACTTCAATACAAAATTTGAAGTTCTTTAAAATTTTCAAATTCGTTGTAGTTTAGATTTTATCGCGGTTCAAAGTTCACTTTTTCAGAATTTTTTCTTAAATACATGAAATTTAAATCAATATATCTCCGCACCTATTTGTCCGATTTAAACAATCTTTGGATCAAATTGATGCTTAATGAATCTAGTTTCTAACTAATTTTTGAAAACGTCCTTGTATCAAGGATATTTAAAAAAACATATCTTCCATTTTTATAATTTTTCCCTAAAATGTTCCCTAAAGTGTAGGTATCAACATGTAAAAAATTTAGAGTGCGACCATGAGGAGATACGGAGGAGGTTAACATTAAGTAAAAAGAAATTATTTATTTCTTTAATAATTTGAAAATTTTGAATGTTTTTTAAATTAAACGAGAGAAGAAGATATAGTCGGTCAAGCCCGACTTTATGATACCCTACACCATTTCGAACCACATAATTTTGTTTTTACCTTTATACAACTTACTTGTGTTAAATTTTAACATAATACTAACATTTGTATGGGATTATGCACGTTAGTGATTTTCAGGAGAGGAGTTTATATGGGAGCTATGGCCAGTTATGGACCCATCTTCATGAAATTCGGCAGACGGATTTTTGCTTATATTACTTATTGGTGCTAAATTTCATTAAAATATTCCTATTTTTAAGGCGTATATTAGTGTTAAAACTCTATTCCGGGAGGACATTTGTATGGGGGCTAGGTGAAATAATGGGCCGATCATAACCAAATTCAATGAATTTCGTCCTTGTGTTGAAAAAAGCATATGTACCAAATTTCATCAAATTATCTTCAAAATTGCGACCTGTACTTTGCGCACAAGCTTTACATGGACAGCCAGCCAGCCAGCCGACCAGACGGACGGACATTGTTAAATCGACTCAGAAAGTGATTCTGAGTCGAACGGTATACTTTAAGGTGGGGGTCCGAAGATTTCTTCTCTGCGTTACAACTTCTGCGCAAACACATAATACCCCAAACACATATGGTGATGTAGGGTATAAAAATTTGAATATGTATAGAAAAAACTTTTAAAACTTTGGCTTATTGACAATTCTATTTTATTAATTTGATAATTTGTAATACATGAATATATCTTGGTGGAACAATATAAATAGCTTTAAAAAATAATTCTTGAAACAAGGATTCTCGATGTGACCAAATGAAAACATTTGGACAATAAATCCGCGATTTATAATGTACTGTTTCGATTGATATCGAATAATTTAGATGTTACAAAGTACTATCTATTTATGATTTTCTGTTTTAGTTTTGTGAAATCGTAAAATTTTATGGAATATGGAATTTTTTTATTACAAATAAAATCCAAACTTTTTGGGACATAGACATTTATTATGTACAATCCTTATATTAAAAAAAAACATTTCACATATTTTCATATACAGAACAAAAATACACTAAAAAATATAAAATTATTACTGAAATAAATGAGTTTCTTTTACTAAATTTTAATTTTCTCAGCATACTTGCATGGTCCCACTTTAAATTGTTTATATGTTAATGCCAACACTTTATGGAACATTTTAGGGGAAAATTATAAAAATGGAAGACATATTTTTTTAAATATCCTTGATACAAAGACGAATATTGTTTTCATTATCCTTTACTTTTTAAAAATGGCGTTTTCAGAAAACTAGATTCATTAAGCATTAATTTGAGCCAAAGATTGTTTAAATCGGACAAATAGATCCGGAGATATATTGATTTAAATTTCATGTATTTAAGAAAAAATTCTGAAAAAAGTGAACTTTGAACCACGATAAAATCTAAATTACAATGAATTTGAAAATTTTAAGGAACTTCGAATTTTGTAGTGACGTAATGAGTGTGTGATCTGAATTTCATCGAAATCGGAGTCCAAAATTACGTTTTTTTGTTCGAAAATTTTTGTTTTTTTCCTTATAATAAAAAATGATAGTAGAAATACTTTGGTAGTTTTTTAACTTAGTTTAAATTTATTATATAGAATGGTTTTTATAAAAAATTCCGCTAACGAAGTAGCGGGTTTACAGCTCGTAATTGTATATAAATGATGTCAACATTTTCCCTTATAATTTCCGAATTTTTGATATTGATTTTTTCCCTCAATTTTTTTCAAGACTATAAGGGTACTCATTTAAACGCTTAAGTTTCCTTTTTGAGTAATTCTGCAAATTTACGCAACATATTTTATGAACGCCTTTTTTCAAATGTTGTGCAATATTAAGGATAAGAAAATCATTTAAAATGTAATTAAACATTTTCTAAACTTTATTAAATAATTTTTCATATATTTTAAGATAACGTATTTTTAATTTTTTGGCAACACTGGTTATTACAGAATAGTATGTTCGATTGCTATGACTATAATCTAATTTTGGAAATCTTTTAATACAAATGGAGGCTGTGCAAGAAATGATAGCGAAAATGGGAATCTATTCGTTAGTCATCTAAAGAACGTGTTTACCCCAAATTTATCAGATGACATAATAGAGTTGCCACCTGTTGTACCCCTTGTAGAACAGTCGAACCCCTTTGTTTTGAGATTCGAGAGATCGAAAAGGCTATTGTTGATTTAAACTCCAAAAAAGCCCATGGTATTGATAAAATCAACAAGATGCTTTTGAAGCTACCCCTTTTATTGCGCCTTGAATACTATCCACAAGATTGATTGTGATTACTAAGATTGATTCATTGATTACTATGAAAAGAGCCAGGAAAAGAGCACGCTTAAATAGAATCGTATAGACTTGTTCGAGAAGCTATTAATGAACAAGTTGAACCTCATATTGAATCAAACTGCATCGCGAATCATCAATTTGGTTTTAGAAGAAAACATAGCACTATTTAACAAACTCTCAGACTTATTAACAAAGAAAATAGATTTTGCTCTGCTCTTCATCGACGTTTCGCAAGCTTTTGACAGGAAGGCTTGTTATGTAAAATAAGAGTAAATTTACACACAAGCTATTTGAAAGGCGTACCGCAGGGAAGCATACTGGAACCTTTTTTGTATTTAATATTTACCTTTGATATACCAACTAATAGCCGAACCCATATATCAACATATGCAGACGACACAGATATTCTAGGAGTTCAAGAATACCCCCCAAGAAGCATCCAAGAAGTATCTAATCTAGAAACATAGTAAATGCAATGGAAGATAAAAGTAAACGAACAGAAATGCATACACATAACCTTCACATTGAGGAAAGAATCATGTCCAACAATTCAAATAAATAATCAAGATATACCCCTACAAATGCTTCATAAGTTACTTGGTAATGAGATGTCATTACTTTTATGAATATTATTTCATCACTTGAAATAATAGCACAAATCATATGATAAGCTTTTTAATTCATGTCTAAAACTTTTGATTACGATAAAAGTTTTGCCTAGAATGCTATTTTTGATATTATAATCTTTATCCTTTTATAATAATATAAAATATTCAGCAGTAGTATTTTTTTTTTTTTTTTTTTTTAAGTGACTAACTTAATAATCATTCGTTGATGATGAGACTTTATTTACATATGAATGGATTCATAAATGAGTGAATGAATTTATATCGTCAACTGATTATTTTTTTATTATTATTATCGTGGTTGTTGTGGTTCAACACTTTTTGTCATTTCTCTTTTTTCAAATTATATTAAATAATATTTTTAATTGTATAACAGTATTATGCCTTGCACACAAACACTAACATGCAAAAACAGATTGTTCAGAATTTTAAAATATATTCAAATTTTATAACGACAAAACCGAAAATAATATTAAATAAAAATCCAAAAGAAAAAATCCGAACAAAAAAGAAATGTATAAAAACGCTAACCAACAGTGGCAAATATCATTGGGAAGTAAGCGTTTATGAACATAAAGAATTGATGACAATTTAAATTTTCTGAATAATAAAATTCAATGAATGAATTAAATGAATTTATAATAAATGTTTAAAATATGCAACGGCCAAAACGTCTACATATAAAAAACGCATTGTTTTTTTCAAAAGACATGTGCGTCAGGAATATGGTAAATAAAATTATGATAAGATTATTTTTGCTTATTCGAAATTTATATATGGAAAAAACTCAAAATAATGTTTTTTGTTTTTAATATTTCAATAGTAGAACAGGACAATAAAAAAAAATAAATAAAAACAAAAAGAAAAATTGTTTAAAATTTTTCAATTAATTACATGTGTGACCATAGAGTGTGGTCATTCAAATGTGGTTTTTCGTTTGCATTGTGTTGCATCGAACAAATGCATAATGAACTTTCGCCCATTGTTTTCTCTTAACAAACATTTGCATTCCATTCCATCATCCACCCATTCATTCCATGTTTATTGGGTCGAGTTTGTTGATTTTGTCAACTGTTTTTGCCTCATTTTATAGATGAAAGTAGGGGCCATTTCAACGCAATTCATGTTTTCACTAGATTGCATTTGGCATTTTACCATTTTGTACGAAATTTTTATTCTATTACTGAAATTGTAGTTGTAATGTATGTTGGTCATCATAGCTTTTGTTTTGGTGGTATACCATGGTTATATTCCATTAAAAAAAAAAAAAAAAAAAAAAAAAAAACAATGAAAAATCTGTGAATAGTAAGTTGACCATCGAATTTTCATGTCACGCATAATCTGTTTGGTTTGTAGAACTTTTTAAACACGTACACACACAGTCGATAGATTAATTTTACTAAATTAAATCCCTTTAATCTTTAATGTTGGATTAAATCAACAGTACTATTACACAGAAAAAAGTCACCAACTAACAAGTATATATGAAAATAATTCATTCAATTATAAACTTGTTTAAATTTGCACCCCTCACCAAAATGATTATATCAATTACTAAAAACTATAAAAAATACAAAACAGAAAAAAATTCCCAATTAACAAATTAATTAAATCAATCAAGTAGATGTTTAAATGAATTAAAAATGTGTATAGGAAAAAAAATCATACAAAATTTATTTTTTATTTTATTTTTTCTTGAACATATTTATTAAATTTTTATGCAAAATTAAACAACTGATTTAATTGTAAAAAAGACGGTAATAATTTGTTCTGTGTATTGTTATTTTTTATCCTACATCCACAAATATTTCAAAATTAAATAAATACAAATCGGTGCTTTTGAATATAAAACATTTATAAAATCTCTCTTAACTTAGAGTGAGTTTAGATAATAGCAGCGCCTCGGCGGAGTCTTTTATCTAAATCATCACTAATGAAAAATAAGTTGAATTGAGGTCAACACTATCTAGACGCACTAAATAACAGAAATTTAATTTCTGAACTCCAAAATTAAAATAATTTGTACAAAGAAACATACAATGAAAATGAGTCGAAATGTACCAGGTGGAATACCCTGTAAACTACTTTTTTATAATATTTTATTTATGAAATAAAAATATGATGGGGGAGTTATAGCCCCCGTTCAAAGCAAATATTAGTTTTCGTATATCTAAAAGAGTATTTTAGTGAAAGTCTTAAGAATTTTTTTTTAATAATTCTTACATAAAATTCTCATTTAGCCCCCATAAAAATGGTTATCGCATCAAGATGACTAGCGAAGCGCGCCGGATTAAGATAGTCATTTATAAAAATTAATTTTTAGTTACGAAAAAATTTCAATAAAACATTCTAATTAAAGTCATTTTTGTTAGAAAATCCTACATAGGGTATAATTGCAATGTACTAGTCGCAAATTTTAACAAGCTGGGCATCCAGGGTTCGTATTTTCCATATTTGAGTTTAAGATGAATAATAGAAAATTAGAAAAAAAGGACATAATTTATATAAATTAAACAATAAATCTATTGAATATATACCCTAATTATGAATTTGAAAATAGAGTATCCAAAAAACCGACTTTTTTAGAAAACCGGTTTTCAGTTTAACCGAAAAATCACATTTTAGAAAAACCCGGTTGCACGTTTTTGAACTCTGGAAAAACCGGTTAACCGGTTTTCATTCATATAATCTTTTTTAACAAGAAAATAATATTCTTTTGTAATTTTTTAAAACAAAAGCCTAAATATAAAATTTTGATATGCATAATTTCAAAATTAAAGTTTTTTATGCACGTAATAATTTTAGAGAAATTATTATTATTTATTTATTTTTATTTTTTTAATTTGAAATTGTTTTTATATTTTTGATTTATCTTATTTAATAAACTTTGTTTAAAATTTTATTCCTAATCCTGGTATTTCAAAATAAAATAAATATCGCACTGGTTGCTATTAAATTTTAAAATTTCCAGTTTTCTTTTTTTAATAGTTACAGTCCAAATTAAAAATAATTATGTTATTTTTTTCAGCGAACGTGTAGAAAAAATTATATAGGATTTTAACATTGGGTACATATGACCACAGTATATCGGTTTCTTGCAAAAGTAAACATTAAAAAGTTTTGAGTTGACTCCCTTTATAGGAACCAGTGCGATATATTTTGTGATTGAAAGACTTATAAGTGAACACGAAAAAACATACAATTCTGGTTATAAAAATTATAACAAGTCAAACGCAAATTTTTGGGTAATAAAACTGTATCTCCTAAGCTTCTGCTCGGATCAAATTGAAATGTATGGAAGAGCTGTACATGAAGACCTAAGCTTTTAGAAAAATTATCTGCTAGTCACCCTGTGATGACACGAGATAAGCTACAGGGTGTTAAAATTTACTACCTCAAGTATGTAAAAGTTTCAAAAATCGTAACTTCTACAAATGAAGTCCGATTTTAAAGATTTTTATATTTCTGTAAAGAAAAAAAGAAAAAATAAGCTTATACGATAATAAAAAGTTTCAATCTTGTTCCTTTTTTGGCTAAAATAATGAAAGCTTTCATTGTACCAAGTATTGCTGGTAAATAAAAATTTTCAAAAAGTTTGTTCATCAAAATGTCCTAAAAAGTCGTGTAGCGAAAAAAAATAATATTCCTAATCCTTCTTTTAACCATTCAAAGTAAACTAACAGCAAAACGACCGCTAACTTCTTCGCTAACTGATATTTCTGCAACAAAAGCATGTACGATAGCGAAATTTTGTACATATAGCTTGGGGATCGATATCAACTCGCAAGCCAAAAATGGGCGTGGTCCGCCCACTTTACCGCCCTCCTCCCATATAAGGTGAAAATCAATGAAATTGTGTTCAAATAGTTCAAGGACTAATGCAAACTTGGAAACAAAAAATGGGCGTGGCCCGCCCACTTTACCTCCTAAAAACTAGAAATACAGGGTGTCCGTTTTATACTTTTCTGCTGATATTTCTGCAACAAAAGCATGTACGATTGCGAAATTTTGTACATATAGTTTGGGGATCGATATCAACTCGGAAGCCAAAAATGGGCTTGGTCCGCCCACTTTACCGCCCACCTCCCATATAAGGTGAAAATCAATGAAATTGTGTTCAAATAGTTCAAGGACTAATGCAAACTCGGAAACAAAAAATGGGCGTGGCCCGCCCACTTTACTGCCCACTTTACCTCCTTCTCTCATATAACTTAAAATGTGAAAAAGTTGATGGTGGGTATATAGATTCGGCCGGGCCGAATATTTGCGCTTGTTTAATTTATTAAAATTTATTTATTGAATCTTCACGATATTAGGTAAACTAACAATAAGTATTCAAATCTTAGATCTAAATCTTAATTTATATTAAGTCCAGCCACTGTCGGACGAAAAAACTTTATTTATTCAAAGAATTTAGCTTCTGCGGAGGTCTGTTGTGTTCCTTCTTCTCAAACGGTTGTCATTGCTTCTTATTATGTTTCGAGCAAGTGGGTTTGGGTGTACTTAAAGCTTCCTCAAATACGATTCTGCGTGTTTACTTATTTCATTTTTGACAATAGGGACATTGAGGTCCTTGTGAATGTTATCATTTTTCACATACCAGGCTAGTATTTTATTTTGGAGTCTTTGAATTTTTTCAATATTTGAAGTAGAGCCCGTGCCCCATAGTTGAATTCCATAGCACCATATAGGCTTTATAATTGAGTTATAGATCAACAGTTTACAATCTAGACTTAATTTTGAATTTCTACCAATTAACCAGTTAATTTGCAGTAATTTCAACTTAATTTGTGTTAATTTTGTTTCTATATGTGTTTTCCAAGTAAGACGTCGATCTAGATGCATACCAAGGTATTTTACTTCTGTTTGTTGGGGTATAATCTGATTATTTATCAAGATTGGGGGGCACGAATCTCTTCGCAATGTGAAGGTAATATGTATGCATTTTTGTTCATTCACTTTTATTCTCCATTGCTTTAGCCATTTTTCTAGACAGAGTATATGATCTTGCAAGAGTTTAGATGCTTCTTAGGGGTTTTCATGTACGCCTAAAATAGCTGTGTCATCTGGATTTAACTACAAGTTGGCATATCAGAAGTGAATATTAAGTATAGAAAGGGACCCAGAAACTTCCTTGGGGTACGCCTGCTTCAATGGACTGCGGTGAGCTTATAAAGTCTCCCTCTTTAAGAACAAACTTTCGATGAGTTAAATAGCTTTCTAACAGCTTATGCGTATTTGTAAGTAAATATTGTTTAATTTTATATAATAATCCTTCATGCTATACTTTATCGAAGGCTTGAGAGACATCAATGAAGAGAGCGGAACAATATTTCTTTTCTTCAAACATCTTAGATATAATATTTATAAGTCTGTGTGTTTGTTCAATGGTGCTATATTTTTCTCTAAAACCAAATTGATGTGTTGGAATATAATCGAAACGATTCACTATCGGTTTCAACTTTTTCATCAATAGCTTTTCAAATAGCTTAAATATTCGACAATAGGCTAATGGGCCTATACGATGCTACTTTAGTGTGATCTTTTCCAGGCTTAGGAATCATTGTGACCAATGAGACCTTCCATTCTGGTGGATAATATTCAAGGCGTAATATAGCATTAAAAATAAAAAGTATTATTCATATTGCTATCCGGGGTAGCTCCAAAAGCATCTTGTTACTGATTTTGTCAATACCTGGTGCTTTTTTGAAGTTTAAATCAACAATAGCCTTGTCGATCTCTCAAATCTCAAAACAAAGGGGTTAAACTGCTCTAAAATTGAGTACATCTGGTGGCAACTCTATTATATTATCTGATAAATTAGGAGTAAACACGTTCTTTAGATGGTTAACGAATAGATTCTCCTTTTCGCTATCGCTGCTTGCCCAGCCTCCATTTACATTACCTAGGAAGTCTACTTATAACTTGTCTTTTCAGATGTTTCGTAGCTCGCCATAGTGTGTAATTCGAATACGGGGTAGCATCTAGATTTTCCAGATATTTATTTAGTGATTCAGTTTTTCGGTACTCTAGCAGCTTATTAAGACGTTTTTGGTATTCTCTTAGCTTTGATTTGAGTTGAGAGGATCTGTGGAGTTGCCAATCTTTGAACTCTTCTTTTTTCAGTCAAGAGCCGTTCAACATCAACAGAATAAATTCTATTGTATCTGTTTTATCGGGGGGTTAAGGTAGCATGTTCAGCAGCAAATTTTAAACTTTTTTCAAAATTTTTGAGAGAGAGATCGATATCTTCTGGTCTTCTCAGCGATATATTTTCCGTACAATGAGTGCTTATATATTTTCTATATTTCAACCAGTTTATTCTTGTGTTTGATATCGCTAAGATACCAGTGGGGTATACAATTTCTCGGGGGTTCAAAATAGTAACAAAATTGGGTGAATGATCTGAAGATAATTCTAATGAAGATTTGACATGGATTAGTTCACTTGGTAAATTCCTCGTAACAGCGAAATCAATGACATCCGGTATTTTATTTGAATCAGTAGGCCAGTATGTTGGATTTCCACTCGAAATAACATTCAAACCCATTTTAGAAATTGTATTAAACAATGCACGACCTTTAGGGGTTATAAGTCGTGATCCCCAGAATGTATGCTTAGCGTTATAATCGCCAGCTGCCAGGAAACGGGGTCCTAGTGATTTATCAAAATTTTCATATTGATTTTCTGAAATTGAAAACCTGGGGGGTGAATATATCGATGAAATCACTAAGTTTCTATAACAATCATCAATACGGATTGTTGTAGCTTGAAGATAATCTTCACGAAGATCACACATTAAGTAGTGCTTGATATGGGTTTCTATTAGAATGCTAGAACCTCCACATGCTCTATCTCTTGGATCTTTAGTGTCATAAAAAGCATATCCATTTATCCTAAATAAGCTTCTTGACGTCAAATGTGTTTCCGAGACTAACATTATATCTACGTCATGACTTTTAAGAAAATATTCAAGTTCGTTTTTGTGTTGGCGAATGCCGTTGGCGTTCCAAAGCTTATTTTAAGACAATTCATGGTTTGTTCAGCACAGCCTGCAATAACATTGATTGCATTTCAAGCATTTCTTGCATCATATTGCTCATTGAATTTGTAAAATTATTTACCGATTGAACAAGAAAATCGATTGTAGCTTCTAGCCGGGTAAAATTTAATGTGGGTATTTGCTCTCTTACCTCTGGGTTCAAATTATTATTTAATTTATTTTGATATTGAAAATCCTGTGATGAGGATTGGTTTTTCTTTAGGAAATTTGCATACGATGTTGTAACGGGGGATAATTAACGTTTACTGCTTGGATGGGGGAAACTCTCTTACTTTGGCTTATTGATTTTTTAACGAATTTTCTCATATTTATCCCCATCAGCAATTCCTATTAGAAAAATTTATTCAATAAGCTTAGTTTTACAGTTGTTAAACACCAAAAGGTAGTGTTGAATATTCAACACTACCTTTTGGCACATCCTTTTAATAAAAAAACAATGAAATTAAACTTGACACATATGGCAGATATGCGATTTTGTATGACTTTTAACTATTTATTAAAAGAACGACTTGAAACTATTATTTGTTTTACATAGTAGTGTGTTTCATTCCCAGATTAAACCCACATTTGACTAACTTATTTGATAGAATATAATTATAAATTAGTATAGGAAAGTAAAATATTAAATAACTTAAATATTTATTTTATTGTATCTCCGAAAATTGAAGCTTTTAAATTTCCCGCAAAACTTGAAATTAGTTTTAAGTTTTTATTTGTTTATTTTCCATAATGTTTTTGTTGTTGCAACATATTCTTAAGTTTTTCAACTTACAATAAACTATAATGGCCGCACATTTATCTTCTCGTACGAGTATGTGATTATGTGTGAGTGTGTTATAAACGAAACAAAATTTCGTAATATTCTCATTTCAATTCAACATTTGTTATCACACATCTGGGAATATCAATTCTTTATAATTCTTTTTTTCTGGATTGTTTTTTCTATGGTTGATTGTAAAATGAAAACAGAAAAAGAACTTTTGTTTTCCATTTTCATGGAAACAATCAACAAACAGAAACACAAACAAACCATACAATTTGAAAGCGTGAGTAGTAAACAGAATGTATGTAGCTGAGGCAGTAGTGGCATCGACGTCACTAAGAACAACAACCAATTATTTT
The DNA here is from genome assembly GCA_951394005.1 of Protophormia terraenovae. NCBI lineage: Eukaryota > Metazoa > Arthropoda > Insecta > Diptera > Calliphoridae > Protophormia > Protophormia terraenovae. The sequence goes on from OX596073.1 coordinate 104,041,421, forward strand.
TCGATTAGTTTCGCTATCATTCCTGCCAGCTACTAGCTTTGCAACAACATGAACCATTCCAGCTATATTTGGCACATCCTTATAGTGTATATTGTACAAATAATAGTATTTCAAATGAAACACATCCATCTTAACAATTCACACAAACACATACATATGTACTGCCAAATACCACCACCACTAACTTCATCAGCTTTAACAGAAATATCGTGAAAGGAACTTGCAACCCAATCTAACAACCACCACCATCGCCTGCGCCACCCTGTAACAAAGAAACAACTACAACGATAACAACAGCAACTGAAAAAGGAAAGTTTAACAAAAATATGTTACGGGCTTTAGACTCCTACAACAACAGCAACAAAACCTATCACATTCACACACACCCAAACCCAAATAAAAAAGGGAAAAATACATAAATATGTATCAGGCAGCATCAGAAAAAAAAAAATAAATAAAACATTCAGAAAAAAAGAAATAAATCTTACTAAAAAGCCATAAAGCATTTTCACCATTCGCAATTTAATATACGAGTGTGTGTATAGACTTTTTTTGCTTCTTTTAGTTATTGTTGTTTTTCTTTTTCTAAGGGTACGGAAAATGTTTATTTGTACGTACATACGAGGATAATTTTAGAATTGTTTTAAAGAGACTACTCTATGCATAGGCCCAAATTTGGTAGATCATATTCTGTAGAGTGTAAATATTTTACTAATATAAAAATTATGGGTGCAAATAACAGTCAGAACCTTAGCGATCATATAGATTCGTAAATATTCAATACTGGATATTTCTATAAGAAGTGGACTCAACATGAACTCCGAATAAGAATTTATACACAGATGGGTCTAAGTTTACTGATGGCACTGGTTATTCCGTTCTTTTTCAATTAGCCGAATTTGTGACTTTTTATCTTCCGTGCTGAAATTTAAACGGTACCCATGGTATGTGATTTTTGTTTTTCACCAATATTAAAACTGCTTAAAGCCAGCTGCTGTCACATTGAATTTCTCTTCAGAAATAACATAAAATTAAAACATTTTAAGTAATGAAAAAGCGAATATCTAGAACTAAATTTTCCACCGGTGCACAGTGTCACATTTATCCAAATTAGAACGACAAAAATACGAAAATAAAAGCTTATTAATTGAAGTAATTATTTTCGCATTTATTAGTAAACATATCATAAATTATGGAAAAAATACTTAAAGTATTGGGAAGTGTCTATAACGCGAATTATGGATTTTCAAAGTTGCAACTTTTAAAATTATTTTAATTTTATTTACTTAATTCTGTAAAGAAGTATGTTAACTTTAACTTCAGATATCTCAGTAAATACTGCAGATATTGATATGGTTCTTTTTGGTATGTAATAATAAATGTTTCCAAATTATTTGACTATAATTTGCTAAGTTAAAAAGTCAATACTGAAAATATTGTTTTTTATTTTTATGATAAGGACTTGTTTCATTTTTATAAAGCTTAGTAGGGGTAAAATTATACTTTTTTACGTATTTTTATGTTATGTTTTCATTCCATTGTGGATAAATATATTTTTCACTGGTCATATTACAAGTTCTTTCGGATTAATCAACATAATTTTCTTTATACTTTAATCGAAGTAATCGTCGCAATAAAGTTACTATTAAATTGCAAAAAACTATTAGCTATTGTTTGTTTCTAAATTCCGAAATTTTGAAAAATCCTTTTCTGGTAGTTCTTCAAAGTGAGAGGTATATGATAATCTTTAAAACAATTGTAATTAAAACGACACTAGTAATATAAATTTTAAACTAAATAATTTTTTTCTTTATTTGTATTGTATTAAAATAATTTTTCTGCCTGCCTGTGTAACAGTACCCACTCACGTATTTACACATACAAATATACTTTCTGTTTCTACATCAGGACACATTAGAATTTTATAAGAAATTAAAGTTTTTTGTACCCTTCTTAGACTTATACGTGTGTAGGACGAACTGGAGTGGAGGAAGGAAATATAGCGTGCGGGTGTATATAGTATAAGACGCAGGAGGAAAAATAAAATATATTAATATAAAGAAGGCTGAATAATTTCTTCGACTTATTACAGAGATACTGGTGATACAAACAAACTCACACAGCAGCAACAACAAAAACACCAACAATAGAGAAAAAAAAATAAACCTATGCACGCACTAAGTGTGATATATCTTCCAGGATTATATAAAAAAACAACAACAAAAAATAATGTTTTATTATCGCAAATTTTTCTATAGAATGCTTTTGTTGTTATTGTACCTCTTCTGTTTTTGTTGTTGGGCGAAACTTCTAAAGTAATAGAATCGAAAAGAAACTCATTTAAAAGTGCGAAAAAGAAAGGATATTAAAGGTACAACAAACAAATAAATAAAAAAGGCAAACATATATAAGGATATTAAACAAATAACAAAAACAACAACTGTGTCTTCAAAACACATATACATTTAATGAAGGAACAGCCTCAGCCTCAGCACCCACTTGCCCGTCCCCCCTTTGCTTTAGTATTAAATTCTCGTGCATAATAAGTATTTTTCCTCAAGTAAACAGCATCTGTCTTAGAGAAATTTTTACTTTTTTTTTTTTTTTTTGTTGAAAAAAGGAAACAACTGGATGAATTATTTGTTTCGTATTTCACATTTACTGCCTCATCTTGAAATATTACCACGGTTGAATGATATACGAGGACTCGTATTTATGAACGAGTTCAAGTACGATGCTCGATGTGAGTTTAATTTAAAAGAAAGTTTTATTTCTTTTATTATTAAACGTAATTATTTATAACGATTTACCTTTTTTGTAAGAATTGCTATCAGGCATGAACTAAGGATTTTTCTTATGATTTTTCTAATATTTATTAAATTGGGCCCTCTCGTAGATTTTATGAAACTAGTTTGCCTAATTGTGAGATTTTTAGAACAAACTTTCAACTGCCACTGATATAAAAAATTACTTAAAGGAATTTCGAAGTATTTATTGAGTCATTCCATTTAAAACCAACACGAAAAAATCCAATTTTTTAATTTTCCTCTCCGAATTTAATGATATTTGGTATCCTCTACATATATATTTTTCACGAATTTAAAAATACTACTTTTTGAAATACGCGACAGCGAAATTTAATTCGCGAATTATCCACCAATAGAATTCAACATAAAAACATGTTTCAGGTATCTTTTTAAAGGTAATTTCATTACCTTTAAATAATTGTCTTAATGAACGTTGTAACGTAAATATTTTGGAAGATATTTGTATTTTTAAAAACACAATTTTCCTTATTTTTGCGTTATTATAATTCGTGAACTATCGCGGTAGTCAAACTGAAACTCTGTATTTGCGTTTCCAGTATCAATATTAATATTTTTGCCGAATTTTGTTATAGTCGGATGATTTTTGGAAGAAATTGGCGATTTTTGTATTTTATTACAAAAAAAAAAAAACAACTCAAATTGATATAAATATTTCGTATTTATTATGACATTTGTTGTAATAACTTCTAAAATATGGCGAGTCCCAGAATGCCACTTTCCATAGATTATAGAAAACATTTTCATCACTAACATATATTTTTCAAAAATTTTAAAAAGCCCACTTTTCGAGATATTTACCCGCGAACGAAAAATCGCGAGATATGGACCATTTTGATGCTGAGAAAAAAAGTCATGTTATACATCATATTAAAGGTACTTTTGATACCTTTAATATGACATCTCAATAAATCTTATATAATAAATACTTCGAAAGATATTTGCAAGTTTGTGTATGCAACTTTGTACATATTTTGAGCTATTTTGCATTTTCAAACCGCGATATTTCGCGAATCACTTGATGAAATTATCTGAAATTTTGAATTAGTCTTAGTTTTGACAAGAATAATAATTGTACCAAATATTATCAAATTCGGAAGAGGTGAGAAAATCAGCTGGTTGGTTTTAAATGGAATGACTCTATTTGAAAAAATTTTCTTATCTGACTTAGTGGTTTTATTCAGAATTAAAAATTGTTATAAAATCACAAAAATACACATAAATTACATGTTTTCCTTTAACTTCTCACTGAAAATTATAATTGTGACTACTAGTGGAAATGTAATATTGAATATTCTTCGTAGTCATTGTTATTAATATGAATACAACTGAAGTTCGTTGACCTTTGTAATCGGTGTACTGCTTCAGTTATCATTCATTTATTTTTGAAAATATTCTTATAAAATTGTCATGTAATTATGAAATATCATACTTTATGTTCCATACAAATTAGAGTACTTAAAAAAACGATGAAAATAAAATCCTTCTAATTTTTATATAAACATACACATGTATGTATCTAGAAATGCGGCCAACCATTATTCAATAAACTCACGTTTTAGGGCCGGTCTTCATAAGCATTGTGTACTCGTATTGTAATTATTACCTTGATAAATATTTATTAGAATTTTTCAATAGTTTCATTTTAACCAGTCTCAAATCATTTTTATTGCTAAATCAAATTTGAAAATAAAATTTTATAAAATAGATAAATATTTTAAATAACCAGATATGCGGTAGGTTGACTAAAATTGTTGATATTTTTGTTACAAACAAATTGTAAACCAAACAAATATAGCCATAAAAATTCCAACACATTCCGGCCATTTGGCTCGTCAAAAATGGCAAACAAACGAACCATCCCAATCAACCATCCAGCCAAACAGTCGCTCGGTCAGTAAGCTAAACTAAGCCAAAACTGATATTTGTACCCGCACAACACAAAACAAACAATCTGACAAACAAACGGATGGATAGACGGAAAAACATTTAATTCCAAAAACGTATTTTGCAAATCGTAAGATAATATAAAAAAATATAAAAAAATTGCAAATAAAAAAATTCCTAATTTAAGTACGTGTCTACAACAGAAACGTGAATTCGCCAAACAACCAGACAGATGACTAACAAACAAACAGACGGACGTATTGTATAAATTTCGAAAAATATAAAGTTAAACTTATGTGCAATACGCGTTTGTCTGTCTGTCCCACCGATGATACCTCCATCCATCCGTACGCACGAATAAGTTTCATATGGAAATAGAAAAAAAGACAAACTTAAAATCGCCATAGAAAAAGTTAAAAATAAAAATATTAATTTAACACATTGCACTATGACTGCAAATCACTCTCATTTTAGACTGACAAGCGTACAACGTGCAACTTTGCATAGTGGCGTTAAATGCAAACGTCCAAAATATGTTTTGACGAGTTTTTCCATGTCAATCCAACGTTGAAATTCGTTACTTTACGAACAAATAAAGACAAGTAAATGCATGCAGTTAACAACTGCCTTTTTTTCATTTAAGTTTATAAAACCTATTTGGAAGTAATTGCCATCGGGCCACAATCTAATTTCAGAGCTTAGCAATAATAATTTCTACAAAAATTTTTAAATAATCTTTGTATGAGTTGTGTTCTAAAAACGATTTGAAAAAATTAATATCCACCAAAAAATATATCACAGGTTAATAAATTAAAATAAAATTTCTGAGGTAGGGGGTTCCTCAATCAAGTCTGATATACGGTATTAATAAGTAATAAGCAGGGAAACCACAAAATGCTCAAAAAAAAAATGGGTTTTATTCACATTACATATGCAGTAAAAAATATGCTGTAAAAAACGTGAAAATATGCACTTAAAACAAAAGATTTTGTATAATTTTTTAACAAAATTATGTTTTTCATTAAAACAAAGGGTTTTATTAATATTTCAACGTTATAAAATAAGGCAAAACTGAAATTTATCAACCACGTCGAAATTTTACTCCCCATTTTTATATTGTATCTCATAAACCGGTTATTGATCTTCTATTTTCTTACAATCTAATTCTAGACACTCTTATTAGTTCAAAAATTAACAAAATTATAATATTGATCACTGACCGCCAAAATATCGTAACCGACAACAAATTCAAAATTCATGTTTTCATGAAAATCTATAATTTAAAATCATTTTGATCATTTGTCAAAATTTCATCGACGTCAAGTGTCATTTCAGATTTATAACGAAAGTAATTTAATCGTAAGTGACATTTTTCATACATATAACAATGTGTAAACAATAACAAAAATGCTTCTCCTGTAAATGCTTTCATAAAAAAATAGTTTTTCCAAACATAAACTTCAATCTTGTTGCTACAAGACAAGCTTCTCAACGATAAAATGATATCCATTAAAATTTTAATGGATATAATTTTTTTCTAATATATATAAATTTTTAAAATTATTTTTTTTTTTTCTAATATATATAATGACAAAATTACTTACAAAATCAAATTTGAAAAACATTTCATGAGATATAAAAAAAAATATCATAAGAATTTCAAAATATGCTCTTAAAGGGTTAAATATGACCTAAAAATAACAAGATATGATATAAATATGGACTAAAAATGAAAATAAATAAATTATGCAAAAATATGCCTTTAAAAGTAAAATATGCAAAAAAATTCACTAACAAATCTATGCCAAAATGATTTATTTGTTCTGAAACTGATAAATATTTAATCGATGGATTCATTCAACGTCCAGGAAAAAAAATGCAATTTCATACTTGTGGTTTTTCTGGTTTCGTGGAAACATAAATTATTTTATTTAAATATTATATCTTAACATAAAATTTTACCTAACTCAAGTATATAAACGAGAGAGACACTATAGTCGGTCAAGACCGACCATATGATACCCTACACCATTCTGTATGTGCTAAAAATTAGACCTGTGGCTAATTGTAGACCAACACTTTTACTCAATGTAAAATAAGTTATACAAATACAGAACTATGCATTGATACTAAAATCTATATGATTTTATGCCCTTTAGGGCGATTCCCGGAAGTGGGTTTATATGGGAGCTATGGGAAATTTTTTTTGGACCGATTCTCATAAATTTTGGCAATGTTGTTTCTACTTATATAAAACTCATTTGTGTCAAATATTAACTTGATATTATCATTCGTATGGGATTTATGTACGTTAAAGTGATTTTCGGAAAATAGATCGATTTGGCACAAAGATTAGCACTTATACAAAACTCCTTTGTACCGAGTTTCATTAAATCGACTCAGAAAGTGATTCTGAGTCGAACGGTATACTTTAAGGTATGGGTCCGATAATTTTTTTCTGTGCGTTACAAACATCAGCACAAACGCATTATACCCCAACCACCTATGGTGGTGTAGGGTATAATCATGCAATTCTTTACTGTCGAGTATTTCCACATTTGTACAGGTAACATCATGCAGTACTGTTTCCACTAACATTACAAATAATACATGATTCGATATTACCCCTCAAACAGAATATGTCATGACATAATGGCACATAGAGATTTGATAATCTTTACGCTATACAGGAGATTTACATTGTAAAAGATGATACTAAAATATGATATTCCTTTCCCATTTACTATGAAAGCTACCAGCCCACTTATGTATCCAACTTATCCAGGGATATCCTCAATTCAGAGTACTCTCATTTACTCAATAATTTTTTTCGGATATTACCTACCGTAGCCTTATTGTCTAAATGTTGAAACAGTATTCAAAAGCTTCCTTAATTTTTTCCTATATTATACACTGAACCAAAAAGGTACATAAATACAATGAAAAAGGTCATTGTTACAATGAATTTGAGCACTAATTTTGACCCTATGTACAGGTTCATTAAAACAATGTATTGCCATACATTAATATTAAAATTCAATGTACATGTTCATTGATTAAATTTATTCTTACATTGAATTAATGAACACATTCATTAAATATAATAAATAATTCCGATGAACAGTACATTGATTTCAATGAACTCATATTTTGTCCCAATGAAACTATACATTAAACATGTATTATAATAATAGGCTTGGTTTTTATTTTATTTTAAATTAAATAATTAAATCATATTGTATTGAGTTAATATAAGAAAAAATAAAATATAAATATAAAATTATTACATTTCACTAAAAAATGTAAGTAAACAAAATGCATGTTACAGATGTGATCGTGTTTGCTTTGTCATTTATAATAATATAGTAATTCCTGTTGTCCTCTATATTGCTCAATGTTGGTATGGAATATCCACTTAGATGCCACATTAATATAACAACAGCATTAACCTGAACAAAAAAAGTTTATAAATAAAATTTTTGAAATTCGTTCAATTGCTTAAAATATTTGAAATAATTACCTTTAAATCTTTTTTATCTATAGAAATTCCCTTATTTTGACGATCATCAGATGTAGCATCCAAATCTTAATCAGTCTGTAAAATATTTTTATTAAGAATTCAATTAAAATATTTCATATATTTATGTATACTTACGAGTAGAATCCTTTTGGTTTTGAAATCACAACATTTTTTGAAACCCTGGCTAATAACACATTCTTCTGCGTTTTAGTGGTTTTATATACATAAATATAAATGAAATGTAATATTTAAAAACTGTTTAAAATTATAAACATTATTAAACTTACGTTTTAGGAAGGCAAGTCTCAAATTCCTGCTTTTGGGTAATTCATTTAATTTGGTGTATTCAATTATGCTGCTCGACTTCTCCTTTGCGAATGAATTATATATATGTATTTCATTAATTCGATTTATAACTTATTTACTTTTTAATTATTTTCGTTTTTAACACAACACAGATTTTTTATTTTTTTCTTTTGTTTAAAACGCGTCATTTCTTGTTAAGAGATAAAAGAAAACTGAGTTGTATTTGTTTTCGTTTTACTTTATTTCCCGTTATAAAGCATTTATTTTAATATAATTTACTGAAATATTTCATTAGTTCAATGCTTTTGTTCATTGCGTAATGATTCTTCTTAATTAAATCAATGTAATAGTACATTGAATAAATTAATTCAATGAATTAATACATTAAATCAAATAATAGCGTTAATTTTTTCATTGAATTTTAATGAATGTTTTCATTGAAACAATAAATTCGTACATAGAATTAATAAATTATTGGAAAAAATTTATGAATTTCATTTAATGTACTTCATTCATTGAAAATCCTTTTTTCAGTGTAATAGGGCTTACGAATAGAACGAATTTCTCCTATTTACTTAATATCAAATCAATAGAAGTTCAGCAGATACACTGTTGAAAATGCTACGATCTGATCATACATATTTTTTTGGTAACTTTTAGAACTTTATAAGAATAAGAATTTTTAGTTAGATCTTTTTTCTCATAATATGTATGGATTGTAAAATTCCAACCATTATAACTACTTGAAAATTTTGATCAAATATATTTTTAACATAAAACTACAAGATTTTAAGGAAGTTATTTGCAAGAAATATTTTGTACTATTTTGTCAAGAACCTTTTTGAAGGATTGGATCAAACAAACAAATTTTTTATAATGGATAAATACAAAGCTACATTTGATTTTATGTTCGTCCGGATGTCTTTCTAAAAAGTTTAATAAAAACGTTTAAATCTTTATAGCCTATGGCCTATGAACTAAGATCGAAAAAATCTTAACATATATATAAAATTCAATCATTTGGAAACGGTTGATCTTATGGTTTTTATTTTTCTATTTAATTGATATTGTATTATAGATCACAGAAAAATAGTCAGAGTATTGAGCTAACCGCTGTTTTCTACCAGATTCAGATATAACAAATCAGGATTGTTTTTAAAAATATTCATACCCGTGGTGTCCAAATTTGGCACACTGTGGAACCGTCCTCGGTATGTCTATACGACCCAATCTCAAAACTTTAACTCACCTACACTTCTACTATCACTGTGTGAAATTTCATTGACATCGAAGCAGCCGTTCGGAAATTTGTTACATTCGAATTAATAAATAAAAAATTTTCGGAACGAATTTAGTCTTTGATAATCTGAATTTTATCCTTTTGGCAGTAATGAGTGCCAGTAGGGTGATCACACCTAAATACTAATATTAATATAAAACTCACAAAATATTTTTTTAATACATCTATTCAATGTTTCATCAGAGCTAAAAACACATACACGGCATTTCAAATTTAGAAATTTACATCATAAAACAATCACAAAATAATATTGAGTGTATGTTGTGATCACCCTGTACTTATTAAATAAACCGTTTGCAATTACGACTTTGTCATCGCTTTAGTTCTCATTTTTTTTTTTTTTTTTTTTTTTTTTGACCGAAGTGTAAGTATTGGAGGGATTTCTGTACACACGAATGTCATAAATGTATATGGAAACAATAATGTCACAATACATTATAATTTTCCAATTAATGTGATGAGCAGATTTACATGCAACGAATGTACTTGAATGCAAACAACTATTTTTCAATACAATACAGTTAGAAAAACATTATCCTACAGCAGTACAAAGAAAAAAATTGCAATTTCTTGCTTGTAAAGTAAATGTTGATTGAATTGACCAACAACATTTGACCAAACGTTGACAATCCTTTAACTCACCACCAGAATTTTTAATTCAAAAACTTTTCATTTTAAACAATAAATAACTTTTGTTTTAGATTTTTACTTTATTAATATAATTTTCTATTAAAGTTAACCAAAATACATTTATAAAAAAAGATTTATGAAAAATTTGTTCTGTATAACATTAAGCAGTAATAATTTATTTTCTTTTTATTTTGTATAATTTATTAAGTCTGCAATTCTTGGAATTCACAAAAATTAGATTTAGTTCTGTTGCTGATGAAAAAATAATTTAATTAAAATATTTCAATTTAAAAAGTGGAGAAAACAAACGAACAAAACAAAATCAGTTTTATTTTTGTTTTATAAATCCCCAAGGATCATTTACAATTTCACTACATATTTGGTTTTGAAAGTTGTCGTAACATATCATACGAGAAATTCTTTTTATCGCTGCTCAAATTTCAAATCCACAACCAAATAGAGTTTAAGAATATTTTTCCAAATGATTTTGTTTTGGATTTTTTTTTTTTTTTCAGATTTTGTTGAAAAAATTGACTTAAACCAATTTCCCTAAAGATTTGGTTGCCACAGATAACCTTAGAAAAGAAAATGTTTGTTTTATCCCCAAATTTTTGATTGAGTTACTTGATGTTGTTGATGATGATGTTTATATTGAAGCTGGTGGAAGTGGTTGGTGATGATGTTATTTCTTAATTCAATTGTGGCTGAAAATTGGAATATTTTTTCTTGTTTATTTTTTTCTTAAAAGTTTTAGCAGGATGATAGACAATTTTCAAGAAATTTAAATGAAGAAATTGTGTGGTTTACGGTTACGGTTTTTGCTTGTTTTTCCCATTTTTTATTTTAAATGTTTGTGTGAAGAAAACAAGTTTATGTTCAGAAGTTTGTTTCTATTTATTCTATTCTATTTTTGATTTTTTTTTGTTTGTTGAACATAGAAATTCTTATGGCTGTTCTAAGTTGTTTCTTAAAAAAATGTTTATTGTTATTTTTTCGGAAAAAACAAGAAGTTTTTTGTTTTGTAGGCTTGTTTTTCTTTGAAAACAAAAAAGGGGAGATTCCCTGTATTCAATATAATTTTGATTGCTTTTGACAAAAGTTTTTACAGAAATGAATATAACAACTTTAACTGTCTTAGTTGTTTACGATTGTGGTTGCCGTACACTGAGCGCAAAAATGGGAGATATTTTAATATTTGTAGTAAAATATTCCCAAAGGTTAAGTAAGCTGATTTAATGATGTAAATTACATTTAATTTTGAAAATTTAATTTTACTAACCAAAGACCCAAAATAATAGTTGTGGTAATTTTTGAAGTACAAACAAATTGGTAATTTTCAAGAAATATTAGATACTAGCATTTCCCTGTGTGCTCTGCTACCCCTTTTGATTCGAAAATAATTATTTGCTTTGTATGGGGCTACATATTCCCGTGGATCTATCCATCCTATTTTGATATTGTCAATGCAATGTAATAAAATAGTGTTTTCCATTTTCATACTAATTATAATTAATTAATTATAACTTTGGAGACTGATGAGAAAGTTATTTCCTTAAAATCTTTAGATTTTTGTTGTAACAGTATTTAAGATATCCGATAATTTGTATTTTGTTTGTATAGGTCATACTTTTTCTCCTGGTCCTATCCTTTCCATTTCTATTTTTTCATAAACGATGGTACGGAAGTTTTTTCTCAAAATGTTAAGACTTTTGCGTAAAATGAAATAAAATACCATATTTTAATTCTGTTATTGTAATACTGTGAAAATTTCAAGAAATTATTTAAATTTTTGTATTTAACGAAAATAAATATTCGTTGTACGTAATACCGTGAGACTATCATTTTCACACATGAAAAAATCGACATATGCATGCGACTAGAATCCATATGTAGTAAAACCAAGTACTAAATTTTTTCCCAGGACGTCATATTTCCTCTTAAAAGGTCTTGGCAGTTTAGAGGGTACACATTAAAAAATATATATATAAAATATTTACTAAAATTATATCAACCCAATATGGATATCAAGTGAAAGCTAAATATTGTAGTATAAAAACTTAAGACAATATCATTTTTAAAATATTACGTTTTACTACTTATTTATTTTCACATGTACTATGTCAACCAGCAACAATCATTCTCACACATGAAAAAATCACTACGTGGTAAAAATGTGAAACCAGTTTATTTCCGGAATGTCACATTTCCTCTCAAAAAGACTTGAACATTTTGGAAAATGAGCAATTTTTAAGAATATTATTAAAAAATTACTATGATTATGTCAACCAAAAATCTTTGGAACATAATAATATTATATTTTATTTAAATATTGCAGTACAAATAGTTAAGAAAATATATTTTTGAAAATTTAACCCTTTAATGTTACATTTATTAGATATTTATATAAATGTTATTTTCATAACATTTTGTTCTGCTACCTTATAATAAAAGCTTTTGGTATATTGTTAGTATGATAGTATACTTACTAAGCTTTCATTTGACATTCATATCAGGTTGAGATAATTGGGTGAAATATTATACATATCACTTTGTTTAAAGTCGTGTAGTTTTCGAAACTTTAAAGCCCTTCTCAGTATTATGTATGGGCTCTAGTTTTATGCATATCGACTTTTTGATGTGTGAGAAAATTTTTATAAAATTGTTAAAATTTTTTTTTTTTAATATTTATTGAGTAGTAACAGCTATATAGTTTTTTTTTTTTTTTTTTTTCATTGTTCGTAATAATAGTAGGCGATCTAAGTCAATTCAAATACACGTAATCTTGGTTTCGTAAGCCTATAAATTCCTTTTTTTTTAATGGACTCTAGTTTTCGAGATATATATTGCGATATATTCCGAGAAAAATTCATCTGATTTTGCTGAATAAAATTTCAAAAATTCGGATTAAAATCATTTATAAACTGCACTTTCCTTTTTTATTTGCCAAATACTTTGGGAGATATTAAAAAATATTTTGCAAAGAATTATAATTTCGTGCAATTGTGTTATTAATTACAAAATTCGCCAATACAGTAATTTTTTTATTGTAAGGATAATAACAGCTATTTTTGTAAGTTTAAAAAATAATTTTGTTGGTTAAAATTGTTAACATTTAACAATTTTTTTAACAAACAAATTGTAATATTAAACAAAAATGTTTTTAAACATCAATTACACAGAATTACAAAATGTAAAAAATCTAAATCAATGCATAAATGATGATTTCATTCACAAATTAATGAAGATACTTATTTGCAAGTTACATAGAAAAATTAAACAAATACATATTTTTTATTTTTTTATATTTCTATATAATTTATAAATTATTTTCACGAATTTGTAACCTTCGAAGCCTTTTCATTTAATGAATGCATTTTTAAATGATAATATTTTTATTTTTAAATTACTACATTTATAGTGGACATATTATCCTTATATAAACAATTTAACTCGTTAAAATCCGTTTACAATTTTTGGAGATATTTAAATTTAAAGTTACACACTTTTCCGATTTTTTTTACTTGTCGGAAAATCATTATTAAAAAATTAAAATGGAGATATTTAAATGGGTATGATATGCCAAATATTAGCAAAATCGGAAGACATAAACAATATTTTTGGGCGTTCTCTCATGGAACCAATTCGACATGAATTTTTTTTACTAAAATTTATTTGGATAAATGAAAACATCAAAAATGTTTCAGTTTATCATAGTTTATAGATAGCACTTTAAACTATCTGAGTTATATTTACATAATTTTTTATTCGCTTAATATTTAGTAATTATTCGGAAATTATTAGCGATTTTTTTTTTTAAATTATTGGGACAATTTTGATTCATAACTATAAAATTAATAAACGAATAGAAAATAATGTTAATATACCTTGAATACAATTTTCATCAATATCTTTTGGTATATTATTTATCAAACGATTTAAACGGTTCTTGAGCTATAGTCTTAATGGGACAAACCATTTTCGAGGTTTACTAATAGTGTGAATGCTGAATAAGGTGATATTAGTAGTGTCCATAAAAAATCAGTACGTCATAGAAAACTAGTAGAAGCAGATTCTTGCTTAGCTCGAAAAGTTCCAATTAGTCCACATATTTTTGTTTAAAGAAGAAAAACAAAATGTTTGCCCACCACCGCATTACTACTTACACACACAGAAAAATGGCTTGGAAATCGGTTTCCAGTATAGTAAATTTATTGTTACAATTAAAAAAACATAATTTTAGCTACTATTCTGCGTTAAGAATTGTAAAACTTCATCATTAATAAAATCAAAGTTGTAAATACTATTTAATAGGTTGCAGTGAGCGAATTGAGTCTTTAATAATATTTGTTAAGTTATTCGAAAGGACAATCGAATTAAACTTGGTATTATTGGTAGTTATAATCGAAATATACGATTATAATACATAAATTACTAATTCGGTGTTCATAATCGTTTTAGCATTACAAAAATTGTTTTATTTTCATGTTGACGTTTGTAGAAAAATATTAAAAATTGTTTGTAAGAAATTTCTTTTTTAGAAAATGTGGAAAAAACAGTTAAAATTAAAGAAAACGTTAACAAATATATCCGGGTAAGTCATTATCAGGGAAACCACAATATGCAATTGCATGTTTTTTTCTGGACTTTGAAGGAAGCCATGGATTAAATATTTACCCGTTTCATAACAAATAAATCATTTTGGCATCGATTTGTTAGTGCATATTTTTGCATATTTTACTCTTAATGGCATATTTTTGCATTTGGCGATTTTTAGTGCATATTTATAGCATATTTAGTCATTTTTTGTCATATTTAACCCTTTTAGAGCATATTTTGATATTTTAAAGATAATTTTTTAATAAATCAAGAAATGTTTTTCAAATTTGATTTTATAAAAAAAATAAGTATATACATATATAAAAATTAATGTGTGTTTGTATGTATGTATGTATGTATGTATGTTTGTTTGAAGTCTATAGCCGCCTAAACGGCTAAACCGATTTTCTTGAAATTTTCACAGTGTATTCCTATATGCCTGGAAGGAAAAATAGGCTACTTTTAATTTTGAAATTCCATGTGGGCGAGGTGCCACGCCCACTTATTAAATAACTATTAAAAGTAGTATATCTCGGAAATTGGTAATACTAGAGTCCTCAAATTTTGCACGAACAGCTTTGACACCTATATGAACATTCTGGAAAAAAATAGGCGAACTAGCATTAGGGGGTGTGGCACATCCCACGCCTAATATTGCTTGCCAATACCAAATGCCGTAAATTTAGGAAACTATAACAGTTACATTTCCCAAATTTTGTACAATAAACTTAAATGTCAATGTGAACATTTTGTGCAAAAATGGGCGGAAAAGAAATAGTGGGCGTGTCATCTCTCATATAAAGTTAATACCAAAATTTTTATATCTGGGAAACTATAAAAGTTAGAGAGCTCAATTTTTGTACGACTAGCATTAGCTTCAATATGAATATTTTGGACAAAAATTGGTACACTACCAATAGTGGGCGTGGCACCTCCCATATAAAGAAAATATTAAATTATCATCTGAGAAAATATAACAGTTAGAGTTCTAAAATTTTGTCGGAGCCACTTTGGTACCAATATTAATATTTAAGAAAAATATGGGCGGACTAGAAGTAGGGGGCATGGTACCTCCCATATGAATTAAATGCAAAAATTCCTATATCTGGGAAACTATTGGAGTTGGAATACTCAAATTTTGCACAAAGAATTTTGACATCCATGAAAACATCCCTCCCATAAAAATTAAATACAAAAATTAGTATATCTGGGAAACTAATAGAGCTTAAATTTCCAAAATTTGCACGGGAAACATCTATCTATCTATCTATCTAGCTAATTTTTAAGAAAAATTTTTTATTTTAATTACTAAATAAATATATTTTTTTAATCCTTTAATTACTATGTATTTCATTTCGGGGGGTGGCGAAGCACACCGGGTATTAGCTAGTAAATAATTAAAAATTTAATATTATGTTTGAAGTTTGTGTTGTAAAAACAATCTTTTTTTATGAAAGCATATCGAGTTCTAACCGCGAAAATGTAGTAAGTGCAGAAAACAAAACATTACACATTATTATCGTATGAAAAATGTCACTTACGATAAACTTACTTGCGCTATAAATATGAAATGAAACTTTATACGTCGATGAAATTTTGACAAATGATCTAAATGTTTCTAAATTATAGATTTTCATTAAAACACGAATTTAAATGGCTAAGAAAATAAAAGATCAATAACGTTTTTATGAAATACAATAAAAAATAGGGAATCAAATTTTGACGTGGTTGATAAATTTCAGTCTTACCTCATTTTGTAACGTTGAAACATTAATAAAACCCTTTTGTTTTAATGAAAATCTTAATTTTGTTAAAAAATTATACAAAATCTCAGTTTTTTAAATGCATATATTCGCGTTTTTAGAGAATATTTTTCGTTTTTTATTGCATATTTAATGCGCATAAAACACAATTTTTTAGAGCATATTTTGGTTTCCCTGGTCATTATAAAAGCCTACATGTATATGTATTTTTATTTTTAAACAGGTTTTTTCAGTCAATGTGCTGTCGGTTTTTTCAAAATGTTCAATTTTCGAATGTCGAATAGACCGGTTTTTTTAAACACAAAAAACCGGTTTTAAAAATACCTTTTTATTTCAAAAACCATGCACTAAATATTGATATTTGAATCAAAATTTATGATTATTTTTTTTTTTAATATTCATAAAGTATGATTTTTATTGGCTTAAAAATATAGTTTAAGATTAAATAAATAAGTAATAATTATCCTTAATGTAATATTTTTGCACCTAATTTAAATGTTTTAGTTTTTTTTCTATTCAGCGAAGAAATTGTTTTTGAAAGATTTTGTTTTAAAAGAGTTTCACCTGCAGAATCCTTTCAATAAAATTGATTCTTGCTTTTTTCATATTAACCCATGGTTTCTGTTTATGCTAAGTAAATGTTAATATATTTTTTGATGATTATTTTTTTACAATTTGTATACCCTACATGCCTATTATGCGTTTGTACTGATGTTTGTAACACCCAAAAATATTGGTCTAAGACCCACCTTCATTTGTACCAATCGGCTTTAAGTCGATTTAACGATGTCCGTCTGTCCATTCATGTAAAACTTGTAATCAAAACACAGGTCGCAATTTTGGTTTCTTATAGTCTAAGAACGAAGCGTGATGAAATTGGTTATGATAGGTCCATTATTTTCTCTAGCCCCCATACAAATAACCTACCAACTATTCGAACTATTCGAAAACCGGTTTCTCCAAAAAGTCGAATAATCGATCACCCTAACAACAATA
The DNA here is from genome assembly GCA_951394005.1 of Protophormia terraenovae. NCBI lineage: Eukaryota > Metazoa > Arthropoda > Insecta > Diptera > Calliphoridae > Protophormia > Protophormia terraenovae. Next base: position 104,059,244 of record OX596073.1, read on the forward strand.
CAAAAAATCGATGAGTGCCATGAAAAATATAACTTTGTTTTCAAGATAATTGGTAATAACAGATATTCTCTTATGGCGAGTTGTACCCAACGTACCCCACTTCTCTTTTTATACCCACCATCAAAAAGATGGGGGGTATATTGATTTAGTCATTCCGTGTGTAACATGTCGAAGGAATCATGTAAGACCCCACAAAGTATATATATTCTGGGTCCTGGTTAGATTCTGAGTCGATCTAGCTATGTCCGTCCGTCTGTCCGTCTGTTGAAAGCAGGATAGGGCTCGAACGGAGAAACGTAGAGGGACGAAATTTGGCACAAATGTTTGTCTTATATAAGGTTTGTTTGGGATTGAAAATGGGCAAAATCGGTTAATAAACAAAAAAGTTACGGGCTAAAAACTAGAAACACAGGGTGTCCATTTCATAGTTTTCTGCCGATATTTCTGCAACAAAAGCATGTAGGACAGCGAAATTTTGAATGTATAGTTCGGTGATCAATATAAATTCGGAAACCAAAAATGGGCGTGGTCCGCCCACTTTACCGCCCACCTCCCATATAAGGTGAAAATCAACGAAATTGTGTTCAAATAGTTCAAGAACCAATGTAAACTCGAAAACAAAAAATGGGCGTGGTCCGCCCACTTTACTTCCCACAATACCGCCCCCTTCCATATAACGCAAAATTTTAAAAAGTTGATGGTGGGTATTTAGATTCGGCCGGGCCGAATATATGCGCTTGTTATAACTTAGAAAATATAAATATTATTTTTCAAAACAAGTTTCACTATACCTTCTTTCTTCTTGAACCATCTAATTCTCCGAAATTCCAATGTGAAATCAATATCCAGAGAGAATGTCTTTATATTATATTTATTCACAGTGTACTTTGAATTTATAATCATATACAAGTATTGCTTGATTGCTTCTTTCGGTGTTTTTCTATCATTAAGTATCATTGATACAAACTCATTTATACTTTTTCTTCTTTTTTCTTGTTTTTTTTTTACTTCAGCATCTTTTAAGTGGTGCCAATCTTATGTTATTTCGAGTCGTCCAACCAACCAAAATTCCGTTTTGTTCAAAATATAATGTATTCGAATTTATTGTAATTTTATTCAATTGACAAATCGGAAATGTTTAAAAAAATACATTTATTGTGGTATGAACTTAAAGTGGGTGGCAATTTTGAGGGTAATTTTGTATGATTTTGTTTGCAACTTCAGAAGAAAAAACTTAAATAAAACCAAAAAATATAACAACTACCATCATAAATTATGGTAAAATCTATAAATTACTTTAATTACTTGTTATTGTAGAAACTTGAAACCAAAAAAAAAAAAAAAACACAAACTTCTCTACATAGAAGACTTCTTGTTAAGAAAAGAAACTTTCTGAATTTTTAACTTTTGTAACATCAAATAAATTATTTTGTTGCTAAATAAGAAAATGAAAACAAATGTTATTTATGGCTGTCAATATAAAAAAATCGAGCAATACTTTAATAAATATTTATGTATGCCACAGTAACAACATGCCACAAAATCATCTAAATGAATTTCATTTTACTCTTCTCTTTATTTACCTGTATTAATTTCTATACAAGTATTTCTATACAAGTGCTCGTGCTACATACATTTTGTTAACATACTTTTTACTTAAATTGCATTTTGTATGCAACAATTGTTTGCTGCATAACGATGGATATTTAACGAGCTCATTGACCTCATAAATTTTATTAAATCACCTTATATCATTCTAAATAGTTTACATAAAGACGAGGTTTATTGATGTTGTCAATGTGGATGACGACACCTTATTCCATACTCCTTTATGTATTTAATTACTTTTGTCAAGGTATTTCCCGAATGCCAAGTACTAAATACAACTTGCACTTTCTTTATTTACACCGTCAGTCGTCGTCTTTCATTTGAAATAAAGAATGAAGAACAAGTGGAGGAAGAAGAAAGAAAACAATTAACCTTGATCTTGATAATCGTTTTAGACAGAGGAAAAATAATGGTTGCGGTGGCCTTGCACTAAATATTCCAGCCACAATTACACCTTTATTGCTGTATTATTACCTCATTTGTTTTGGATCATAAAATATTATACATTTCCAAAGTAACACACATTTAAACATCTACATGAATATCCTTTTACACTTGCACTCATACACTCACGTCCATGCACATTATAAAATCTGTTTGACAATTAAACGATGTTATAAAAAAAAGAAAATTACCTCAGACCATTTTACAAAAGGCCACCACCAGTGATAGTTGCGACAAACATTATTACATAAAAACAGATTAAATCTAAAAATTCCTAAAAACACTTTCATTTTACTTAGTTAAAACAAAGGCACGTACTCATAGAATGACACATTTTTACTGACTTACCATACAACTTACAACAATTTATTATTTTCATAGTCTTTTCTAAATCTTCACCAGCGAATGCTGTTGACATTGAGAATCTCATCTTTGCTTGTTTACCATACCGTGACGTAATCACCTGTCCAAAAGAACATTTCCGCCTACACAAAACCTATAGAAATTTAATTTACCGCTTTCGATTAAATAACATTGAAAAAATAGTATAGTTTTTGTTTTTTACTGTTCCAGGTTTTGCGATTTTCTAGTAGTAACATAACGATGCATCGTGAGGTAAATAATTCTGCTCTAGGTCGTGTAACTACGCTTGCATAAGTTGCAGTAGTTACTAAATACTGTGGCTATCCATGGACCTTCTTTTTGTATCGCTATGGGATTTTTTCCGATCAGATAAATTCTTCAGTTTTTAATCTGCTAACTAAAATTCCATGGCCAACACTCATTAATTGCAATATTCAGAAGAAAACGTTAAAAAATCACTGGCCTTTTACATTTTGTCCAAGAATTTTATCTCGAAATCGGTTACAAAATGCTAATATTGATATTCTTTATATATGCATAAAAATTTAAAAAATATCAGAATAAAATTCGAATATTTTTTGGAAAAATTTGGTAGTTATATTTAACACTATTCCATGTATTAATATGCTTTACATATTGTTATTGCTTTTATGGGCACTATTTTGTTTTCTGTTTTTTTAACTTCTTTATAAGCTACAGAATGATCGCAAATATAAATGTTTTTTTTAATCAACCAAATCTATACATAAGAACTGCACACGAAAAGTCCGTGCATACAAATCTGCTTATAGAAACTATAGCAATGGCCGAATTTTTCTTAAATTATATTTTTATTAATGACTGGATTTTACTGGAGCCAAATATCTTTCAATGGCACGGAGTTCCGGACAATTAGATGGATTAGACCAAAGAAAGGCGCCCATAGCACTCAGAAACCGAGTGTTTTCGGCATTTTTACATACACAACACGAATATTAACGAAGATAAACAATTGAGTATGAATATAAAACAAAAAATCATTTAGTTGTGTTCTAGCTTTCAACAAAGCAAGATCATGTCGCATTGTTAAGCAAAACCAAAAACAAATCACATAACAAAGAGAGCTAGAAAAAATTATTATTTTTTTGTGTGCTAGATAGATATAACAAATACATTCGCAACAAAGAGCGTAAACAAATAAAATGCACAAACACATTAAATTTTTTATGTCTCTCTTTTTGCCTTTCTTTGGATTAAAGCCCAACTACATACAATCAGGGCTGTCAGATGTGGCGATTTTTCGCCAAACGTGGCGATTTTTAATTGCTCTTGGCGACTGAATTTTCCGTTTTGCGACATGGCGAATTTTTTGGCGACTTTAAACAAGGTGGCGATTTATTTGGCTAATTTTAAAAATTTTATTAAATAGGTATTCGCATAGTAAAACTATTACGTTTTCTTACTAGCCAACGTCTATTTTTAGTATTTTTCTATCCAAAAGGGCGGTTCTTAAATGGGGCTCCGCGGTTCTCAACAAGGGGTCCGTATAAAAATTTGTAGATGGTCGCTAAGACCGTTTTCTTGAACATAATATTAAAAGTATTTCTTTAAACAGATAACTCACATATGTTTATTAATTTCTCTATACTTTTAAAATAAAGTTGCAAAAAATATAGAGTAAAAATTATAAAATTATTGTAAGACATTTATTACCAATTTTAAAATCCATTTTTAAATACAAAGGTTTTATTTTAAATTTATAATTAATTGAAATCAAATGTTTTTACTCTTTTCTTACATATAGTCTGATTTAACAAAAGCATTTGGTATCAAATTGAGAATATCCCAACAAACCAAATGATATCGTAATTATATTATTACGATATCATTTCGGTGATATAGAAACCCGAGAATGATATCATTTATAATTCTAAAATTATATAGGTTGCTTTCTAAAAGGTACACTCGAAAACGATATCATAATTTTTGAAAATAACGAAATTAGTAATGATATCGTTAAATTTAAGCAGCGCGATATATACATATATGCTAAGATTAGGTCAATATATAATATTCTAAATGTTTTATCAAAAATTAATAAAATAAATATAATAAACTAAAGTTCATCCTGCTCCAAATCATTTTATTGTAAACGAAACTTTTGTAATTCCCCTTTAAATCCGGGCTGATATTGTTTTCTTATTCTCTTTTAATTTTTGCGATTCCACTAAATTTAGCTGTAAAAATGTAATTTTATTTTCCTGAAAAAGTTTGGTTTTTTTCTAAAGAAAAAAATAATTTCGATATTTTATCATATAATTTTAAAATTATGATACCATTAATGATACTGTATCGTTTCTTGGTTTGTTGGGATGCCATTCATTTTTATCTTTATTAATTTATTTTTTGCTTGAGAATTATTTAGAAATAATATTTGATATAAAATTGAGAAAGTATCACTTTTTTTTCAAATGAATATTCATTTTTATTCAAACTTGAAATTCAACATACGTATTTTCAGAAATACCTTTAAATTATCAAATTTAAAGGCACGAAGCAATAGTTTGTAAAAACCCCTGATCTAAGACGGGGATCACACACAGCAATTTTCCATGCTGCAATTCTGAGTTCCTAAGAGAGAGAGAAGAGAAGGGAATACTAAACATTTACATTCACTTTACCTCTCTCGACTACGAATTGCAACAAGAAAAATTGCTGGTTATGAAACCCGACTAACAAAATAAATATCCTTAATTTATAAATATCTTCAATAAATGTTTGACAATTTGTTTTCCATCATCTTTTAAATATGAATATTAAGATTTTATGGGCCATAATGAAAAGAAAACGTTCATGAATAAATTAATTCTTCGAAACAATTTATAAGTTTAATAGGACAATTATATAAATTTAGAATTATTCTGTTAAAAAAATATAATCAATTTTAATAAATTTTTAAAATTGTTGACCTAAAATTGAGCTATGTATGTCAGAAAAGTGTATTGAAATTAATATTTTGTACGTAAATATATTTTGTAGATTGTTTTATTCTTATTTTAATTTTTTTCATTGAGTCGGAAATTTTAAAGTGCAATTCATTATTTCAACTGAGAACATAATTTAATTTTTACATCTTTATATTATATAAAATATTTTAATAACAAAATAATGAAACGACTGGGTTAATATAATTTGTGCGTTGCGTAGCTGTCAGTCGCAGTTAAAGCGAAAATATTCTATGTAGTTGTGCCTTTAGACTTTTTCGGTACAAACACTAACAATTTCTTTGTTATCCTCCATTGCTTTGTTCCTGTAATGAGAAGAAGCGAGATAAGGCCAGAAAAATACTGATACACTATATTTTCTTAGGAAAGGAATGACACTCATTCATGTATATTTCTGTGTTAATGGAACCATTTTTTATGAATGAAGTGCTTCTTTCCCAAATCAAGAACTTTCTTGGTAATTTTGATTTCTTTGATACACGGCATTATTTTGTCATATTCCCTCTAGCATCTGCAACATGAAACTCCTGGCCAGGAAATTGAAAAAAGTCAGCCTTTACGAAGATTTAATCGTCTATTATACACTAATCATAATTACGAAAAAAATTCGTCTGAAGTACTTTCACGTTAGTTTTTTACCTCCAAATTCTTGCTTACGTTTCCATTAGTTTTTTTTGTACTTTTTACGTCTTCAGGCTAGATTTCCATTAAACTTTTCTGATAAAGATTCAAAGCAATTAACTTGTTGTGACACTTTTCTTCCAGAGATGAAAGGATCTTCTCTCAAAATCCTTTCTATTTTGTTTAAGTCCTACAGCCTGAAGATACTATTTTTTTTTTCTTTGTTTAATATTATGACCTAAAAAACTGTATTTAGTGACACAACTGCCTTCCTAGCAATTTTTTCTTCTTTTCAAATATATATAAAAATGTTTACAATACGAAAATTAATTGAAGACTTCTTGCAAAAAACACTGAGAAATGATGGATTTGTTATTTTTTGCATATTTTTCATTTTTAATTATGCAATAAATTTCTTGTTAGTTAATAGTTTTGAAGGATATTTTCACCTAAGTAGATTTTTAGATGCTTAATTTAAAGCGCTTTTTACTTTTTCAGATTTGTCTTCAAAAAAACGGTATTCCCAAAATATTTTTTACTATATCTTTTCAGCCGATATCGGGGAGCAAAAATTTATATTGCGAAACAATTAAGAACACATTAGACTATATAAAAAGTACAACTTTTTTTTGCGATTTGAGAAATTCAGGTGGAGAATCCTCCTATATAAAAATCTTTCAAATTGGTTCAGATATAAGAATTCATGGAAATCGGAGCAGCCGTTCCAAAGTTATTTCCATTTCATTTTTTGAATCGCTCACTGTGCGATGTAAGATTTTATGAAAAATTTGAATTTATGAATTTTTTGTTCAATTTTCATTTTAAGAAAAACTGGTTTTGCTATTATCATACAACTTAGCACACGGCTAGTGAATATAATCACAAATGTAAATCAGTTAACAGAATTATTTATTTTTACCACATGAAAAGTTATAAGCCTAAGAGCATGCACTGATTTTTTTGTGCGCAGGCCTTAAGTAACATAGTTATTGACCGGAATTAAACCAAATATCGGCCAAAACACGTTAAGTGATACGATTTATGCATTGAGTTAAATGGGTCGAAAATGGGGCTTACTTCAACATATATTCTTGGAATTTTAAAATTTTTCTTGAGCAAATTCTGATGTCCGTCCTTCCATCCGTCTGTTAATTTTTGCAAATTTTCTAATTCAAAAAATATAATAAAATCAGTTTTGAATGTTACGCTTTATATGGAAAAAACTTAAACGAAATCTTGCAAAATTGAGATTGTTGAAATTTCAAATAATAAATAAATAGTACGCAAGCATATTTTTCAAACGATTATTCAAGAGCTTTAAGGTAATATAAAAATCTTTGAAATCGTACAAGAAAAAAACTCGCTAGTGTTTCAACTTTTTCTATGTCATAAATACCCTATTTCGAGCACCCATAGCTCCACTGCTGAAATGCATGTAAGATGATTCTTCCAAACTTTTTTTTTTTTTTTTTTTTTTTTTTTACATATATATTAGTTTTTATTGAATCTTTCTTTTTCAGAAATTTACAATAAGTATTAAAATCTTAACCTAAACTTAAATTATTGTTGATATTGCCACTGCAAAATCCAACGTAGAGTTTTCATTAGTAGTATTATCTTCCAAGATCCAGTGTTTCCATTCCTAGCGAGAGGGTTTGGGTGTTCAGATAATTTTTTCATATATTTGATGCTACTGTTCTTTATCTCCTCACGAATTGTAGGAATATTGAGATCCTTGTGGATGTTGCTATTTCTGACGTACCATGGTGCACCTGTTATTATTCTTAGGAGTTTGGACTGTCTTCTCTGTAATTTTTCAATGTTTGATGAAGAGGCTGTTCCCCAGAGCTGTATGCCATATAACCATATAGGTTTTATTACTGCTTTATATAACAGTACTTTATAGTCCAAGTCTAGGGCTGACTTTGGACCAATTAACCAATGAATTTGGGCAGATTTTAGTTTTATTTGAGTAACTTTGGATTCTATATGACAAGTCCATGTTAAACGCCGGTCTAGGTGAATACCAAGATACCTTACTTTATCCTGTTCAGGTATTTGGACATTGTTTATTCGAATGGGGGGACAACTTTCCCTGCGTAAGGTAAATGTTATATGGACACATTTCGAAGCATTCACATTGATCTTCCATTTATATAGCCATTTTTCCAGCTCAGTGATATGGGATTGGAGTTTTTCGGATGCAATCACCGGATTTGTATGCATACTTACAAAAGCAGTATCATCTGCAAAAGTTGATGTATGAGTCATAGGGCTCGTGGGCATATCTGCCGTATATAGTATATAAAGAAGAGGCCCTAAAATACTTCCTTGAGGTACTCCTGCGGAAATTTTTCTGCGTGAAGAAATCACATCTTTCGATCTTATTTGAAAAGATCTATTTATTATATAGTTTTTTAGTAACTTATGAACGTTCTGTGGAAGTAACGTGGTCATTTTATGTATTAGTCCGTCGTGCCAGACTTTATCGAAAGCTTGAGATATGTCAATAAATAACGCAGAGCAATACTGCTTGCTCTCGAAACCTCTTCTGATGAGAGTTGTAATTCGATGCACTTGTTCAATAGTACCATGTTTTCTCCTAAAACCAAACTGATGGTTAGGTATACTGTTATTATTATTAAGATGTAATAATAGGCTCTCAAGGAGCAATTTCTCAAACAATTTCGAAAAAATTGATAATAAGCTTATTGGACGGTAAGATGTTACTTGAGTGACGTCTTTTCCAGGTTTGGGTATCATTACTATCTCTGACAACTTCCAAGTACTTGGAAAGTAGCCAGTACGTAAAATGGCATTGAAAATGAATAAAATAAATTTTAGAGCCGAGTTTGGCAAGAAACAAATCATTGTGCTGGTAATTTTGTCCGTTCCAGGAGATTTTCCTGCCTTCAGACCTTTTACTGCTAATTTCACGGCAGAGAGCCGGAATTTTAATGGAGAGTGAATATGGTCGCTAACTACAACAGGTCTTAGAGTTGAACCTGTATTATTTGGAGTGAAAACGTGTTCTAAATGACTAGCGAATGCTTCAACTTTTTCATTAGAACTTTTTGCCCATTGGCCATTTTGGAGGCGTATGGGAGACTCATATGCAATAGGGCATTGCATATTTTTCACCGCCTTCCATAGACTATAATCAGTTTCCTTAGTAGAGTCTAAGTTTTGCAGATATGTTTTCAATTTGGATTCTTTTTGATTCTTCAGAGCGAAGCGTAATCTTTTGATACATTGATTAAGTTTAGTTTTGACGGCTGGTGATCGAGAATCTTGCCATTGACGTCTTAGTTGCCTTTTTTCCCTAATAAGAGATTCAACATTTGAGCAACATTTAATATATTTTGGCCTTCGTGAGAAACGCGAAGGTGTGGATAATATAGCTGCATTAGTCAGGATATCCGTGAAGATATTAACTGCAGATTGTATTTCGTTTTCGCTTTTCAGTGGAATATTTTGTGGTAAGTGGGAGCTTATGTACATTTTGTATTTTAACCAGTTTGTTTTCTTGTTTGGGAAACAAGAGCTTTGAGTTTCAAAGTGACTTGGACTATTAATCAGTGTCAGGATCGTTGGTGTATGGTCTGACGAAAGATCAAGTGAAGGAATCACTGATATACATTCACGTTTTACATTTCTAATTACAGCAAAGTCGATAAGATCGGGAACCTTATTGAGGTCTGTAGGCCAGTAAGTAGGTTGGCCACAAGATATGGAATCTAGTTTGCTGGATGATATTGCTTCAAATAACTGCCTACCTCTGGGAGTTGTTAGACGAGAGCCCCAAAAGGTATGTTTTGCGTTATAGTCTCCTGCTGCTATAAATCTTGGGCCTAAAGTTGCAAAATAATCAAGAAATTGATTACGATTAATAGAATATCTTGGAGGACAATATATAGAGGATATTGTTATATTGTTATCGGGAATATTTATTGAAGTGGCCTGAATATGATCCGTTCTGTATTCTGGCATTGGAAAATGCTTTATATCTTTACGAACTAATATTGCTGTCCCTCCGCATGCCCTACCGTTAGGCTGCTTTGTGTCATAGGTATAGTAGCCATTTATTCTGAAAGTGTTCTTTTGAGTAAAGTGAGTTTCAGATACCAGTAGCAGATCAATATCTTGCAACGTTAAAAATTGTTGGACTTCGTGTTTATGTTGGCTAAGGCCGTTAGCATTCCAGTAACATATTCTTAAGGAATTCATTTTTTACTTAGCAAAATCTGCATGAGCATGCTTTGATTTTGCATTAATTGCTGTAACATATTTTGCATATTTGACATAAAACTGTTCATGGTTTCAATTAGTTTCTCAATAGAGCTTTGAGAATTTATGTTGGGAATTACTGAACCCTCTTTTAAAGCGTGAGCATATGAAAATAATGGAGCATTATTTTCATTATTTTTATGAGTTTGGTTGGGAATTACTGAACCCTTATTGAAAGTATTTGGAAATTGAGCATTTCCTTCTACGTTTAATTTCATTTGTGTAGTAGAACCTTCTTTTACCGTATGAGCATACGACAATTGCTCATACGGTAAAACTTAAAATGTTATTCTCCTCTCTTCTATGCCTATGTGAAATTTTATGTAAATACAAACAACCGATTAGTTACAGATTAATTTCCAAAAATGTTCGATTCAACCCCACTGTCGAAAAAATTTTAATTTCTAAAATCTGGCTGTACATGCGCACAATAAACATCTTGGAATATTTTAAGTAGCAAACAATGGAATTTTAAAATTACATGATGACTTTGGTTGATATTGACACATAATTCCGTCTATTTTTATTCAGTATGTTTAGGTTTCAACGAAACCGAAATGGATAAGACGCCAGCAATGCTGATGAAGTGTGTAGCGGCACAGAAAATACGTATTCCATTCTGCTGGTGTCTAATTATAGTCCACAAACTCTGCTTTGTTACCGCCAAACAAAATTTACGATTGCAGACTTTTTCACGGTATGCAACTTTTTTACGAAAATTCAATATTCAATTAAACGCCACTTTCAACATCTTTTACCCCAACGTGCGATCTTAGGGAACTAAAGACCAATTTTTTAATATATAATCGTAAAATATATATAGTCTAAATTTTTATAAACGAATTTTTCATTAGACAATAATTACATATTATAACAGTATTTTATTAATGATTTATGAAAACAATCTGCTATAACTAATCTCAAATACTGCTATGGATATAGACTATTAACACAAATCTGACAAATTAATTTATAAATATTTTAAACGTTTAAGTTGAAATCATATCTAATTTATTTTACTTTTGTAAAAATATGTATGTATGTTCATTAGGATGGTCCAAAATTGGTTGGAACTGGACACTACGCGGCCATTTTAGTCGATAATCCGAGAAAAAAACTTAACATTTTTTATCACCAATATTAATGATATATACATCAAACGATAGCTAAAGAAAAATAAATATACCCATATTTTATAATAGGTTGGACAAAATCGAAATTTTAATTTTTTCGTTACTTTTTTCAAAAATTACAAAATATTAAAAATTTTTTATGAGCTATCGTTTGATGTATATATTATTAATTTTAGGGGAGCATACATTTTTTAACATTTGTATTGGAATCATCAACTTAAATGGGCGTGTAGCATCTTGTTCCAATCATCATAGGAAGTCGAAATTTGGCAAATATTTTCTAAATAACATGTTCTTTCATAATTTCATACGCTTAAGAATTCTATACAAATGGAACATTTATAACATACAATATTGGACAACACTAATGTTCATAAATAAGTATTTACGAAAACTTTTTATATGTGATGTCGTAAAGAGCTGGATCGAATTAAAAGGAACACTGATTAACAATATTTCGTAGATTTATACCATGATACAACTAACCAGGTATTTTGAGTCTTCAAATAATTAAAACATTAAAAAGAGAAAAAAAAACAAATAGAAAGAGAAATACTTATATAAAAATATTTAATTTATATTTTAAATGTGAATGAATACTTCTTGAAAGGCAGCAATTCTTTTTCGCGATATTTTGCTAAATTTAACTTGTATGTTTTCACTATACACAATTTATTAAACACAAATATATTACAAATATGTTAAAAGTGGAGTTGTTTGAACAAATTGGTTTTTTACACTTATCCAAATATTATGGAAATATTACTAAATTATATTTTCAAAATAGTATTACATGTATTTAATATTAAATATTTTTTTTTTTTTTTTTATTATAAATAATAAGTACAGTGCAGTTAATCTTCCTGCCAATTAAGGGATAAAGGACAATAGTTTCTGTGTTTAAAAGTACAATCAAAATATTTCAAGTCATAACTCTGACCAAAATTCAAATTATGTTTTAATGCCCAAGTAAAATTATGGCTATTAATATTAATAAAACAGAAAAAATGTCCACAAATTGTGAGTATAATAATGTATAATAATAAAAAAAAAAGAAGAAACAATGAAAAATCATGAAAAATATAAACAAAAAAGATTAATAAATAAAAAAAGGAATATGAAAATGATTGTACTCGTCGCATTATCAATTATCATTTGTTCACACTCATGTTTTTAATACGTTGCGACTTCGGAAACATACCCAAAAAGACACACCAACACAAATTATTTATGTAGCACATTGTTGATATTCTCATCTCTCAAAGATGATGGCAAAAGAACATGTTTCCACTACGATACTGCCATATCTTCTTAAGATATAAGTCAAGCGAAATGAATAAAAAATAAAACATTTATTTATCATAAAGTGAAAAAAAAAAAAAAAAAATGACAAAGAAATCTACCGTCCTCATCATATTCATACTAGAAATAAGTAGTAGTTAGTGATATTTGGATGCTTGATTTGGTTTATTTCTCAACCTACATATTTTGGAACTAAGTTACAAAAACAGCAGAAGAAAAAAATATACTAAAGACACAAAACCATTTGAATGAAAAGGCCGAAATATAATATACGGCATTTTTTCTACTTATTTTGCGTTTTGCTAAATATGAAAAGTCGAAAACTCATAAGTTAATTCTTCTTCCACCTAAATATGCTGCAAACGGCAATTTCATCGCTTGTAGTAAAATCTTTATACCCTACATTCCTCAACATATATTTAAATTTAGCTATAAGATTACTTGGAAACATTTCTTTGTTTTAAGTGTTGATATGTCCCAATGATTTAATCGAGTTTAATAAGTATGAGTTTTTTTTTTTTTTTTTTTTTTTTTCATGGGAATGAAAGTATATTAGCAACTCTTTCGATTCATAAAAAAAAGTATTTATAACATGAACAGAAGGGAAATTCATCAACCACCCTACTCTGCAGGAAATTGGGGACCTTTGATTCATAGAGAAATTAGACCTTTTTTCTTGGAAAAGTTTAACTTGAAATCTTATTGAGTGGGGATAGTAAAGTCTTTACAGATTTATTCTCTTTCTTTTATCTGAGTGCCTATTCAACGACCCCCGGATGAAATATATGCGAACCCGTTGTAGTTTTCTCTATCACGTCAAAATTCATCTCAAGGATTCGAGAAAATAAATAAAAAATATTTACAAATTTTCTATCATGCCAATATGGGTGTCAAATGAAGGATAACAATCCTTAAAATAAAGGTTATATAACGAGAAATCTTAGTCTGCGCTCTTATTGAGTAGGGATAGTAATATCTTTACATATTTATACTCTTTTTTTTATTCATCGACCCCTGGATGAAAAACAAATATGGGCGAACCGGTTGTGAGAAAACTTCTCCATCACGTTAAAATTCCTCTCAAAGATTCCAGAGAATCAATACAAAATATTTACAAATTTTATATCATGACAATATGGGTGTCAAATGAAAGATAAGAAATAACATTTTGTTTATATTGTAATAAAATATCCTTGAATATTTTTTTTTTTTTTTAACTATATTCATATGTTTAGTTTGACTCCTATTTTTTGATGATATAATTTTTGTAAATATTTGGTGTCTTTCTTTTTCGAAATTTTGAGCTCGATTTGAGAGGATATTTGTAGCGGTGGCGAATAAATAAGCGGTTGTCTAAAACTTTATCATTTTTTGGGTTAAAAAATGTGTGATTTTTTATGATGTAAAGTAACTAGAATGCATATGTATATAATCGTTTCGATTTAATCATTTCGCTCTAGGGGCGCGAAAGTTACAGCGATTTGAAATTGAGCATATGAGAATAATACAAACTTAAAGTTTATGTCAATAGTACAACTGCCACATATATGTTCAAAGACAACACTATTAATAAATTTATAAATTTTCATTAAAGATTTGAACACATCTTTAACGAAAATTTTTACCCACCACTATATTTCTGCTTAATTGTAGATATTTTCACTTAATTGTTTGCATCAATTTTGAAGATAAATGCCTTATTTTATTCGCAGATTTAAGATAAAGATGATAAACTGAATCATTTTTGATGTTTTCATTTATTAAAAGAAATTTTAGTAAAAAAATCTTGAATTTACCATGAACAATTTTTTCTGACGCTAATTTCAAAATAACTCCGAAATTATTTATCACATAAAATAACGAAGTTAAGAAGACTTCAAGATATTTTTAGTCTGTACCTTTTGGAGTATCACTTATATCAATTTTACATACCGTTCTTGAGTTATGGTGGAATATACTAGAGTAGTGGCCTTATTATGGGAGAAATAATAGGAACGCCCATAGAAAAATCCATATCTGATAAAAAAAAATCCAATTTTCTTACTTATCTAACACCTAAATCGTTAAATATTCCACTAGATCGAGCATATCATCATTCATCGAGTAGAAGGCAATTATAGGATTTATTGTGCTAAAGATCATGTATTTAACTTTCTTGACATTAAGATTCATTAAATTAGCATTACACGAAGTGGTGAAATTATTTAAATCAATTTAGAAAAGTGTTTGCTTAAGCCTAGTCGAGCGGACTAGGTAAAATGGTAGCTTTTTCATTTTGAATTATAATAGCCATTACAGACCTGAAATTTTTTGACATCTACTATTTTCTTATAATTATTTTGACGAAATTTTGAACAAAATTAATGGAGTCTTTTATGTTTTACATTCTTCAAAGACTGTATATGTACAAAATATACGAAGGTAGTATTTCGTATGAAAAGAAAGCGTGCTATTTATAATTATTTTATTGAAGTTCTACAAATTGTCCTTACTAATGAATGTGCAAAATATATGAAAAAATATTTTTATTAGAGTTAATAAGTCTATTCAGTTCTTAGAATTCTAATCTGATTAAAGACTACTTCCTTATCCATTATATCTTGGGCTTATATTCAAAATGGGACTCATGCAGATTTAATATTTTTTTCGCTTTTTTTTATCTTCTGATGGGTATGATCATAAATTTAACATATTTTAAATTTTTTTCCCAAAAATATTATCTTTTATTTCTTTAATTTCAGATAAACAAAACGGCCTATATAAAGATTTTATAACTCATTTTAAAAATAAATTAAGACAAAACGGACTATCTACCATAACTTCGCGAATAATGGGGTTAAAAGATTTATTTTTCAGTGTGAGGTTTAGTAGACTTAATTTAAATAAGTCATAGTGGAACGGATTGCAAAATGTTGAAAAATGAGTGTAATAAACAGTTTTTACGTTCTCCTGAACAATTGTGGTTTTACATATGGACCGTTTTGAATATAGTCATCAACATATACTATTGTAACTTCAGATTGATTTTAATTGTTTCAAATACATTTTTGTTGTGTTGATTTCGAGTATATAAAAAGTCGTTTTTAATATTAAATAAATAATTTTAGTTTTTAAATAATATAATTTTGTCCTTGGTTTATCAAAACTTACGTTAAATTTTTAATTTAATTCTTCAAATATATATATATTTTTGTATAGCTAAATTAAGTCATTATTGCTGGTCTTATCATAACAAATACTTGATCATTTCTTATTCGTATTATTATTATTTTTTTCTATAGTCCCTGTAACTGCCCGAGCAATAAATCTTTCTATATTGGACTTTTAGACGATATCAATGAAATTGTATCTCTTTATCCGCATTATAATAATAAATGTATGTATAAAAGTAACTACAAAGAAAAAAACTGTATTTCTATCTGTATTTGTATACGCATACGACTAAAAGTTCGACGGCGATGATGATGCTGATGATGATGGCAAGTACATCTGGAGTTTGGGCAAACAAGTAAAAAAAATTGTATGAATATAGAATATGGTTATGAAAAAAATGCTTGTCGCTCAGTTGTTTTTTTTTGGCATAGCCATGGCCAAAAATGAAAAACAACATAAAGACCGCTTTGATATTTATTTGCTGTTGTAGATATACATATGTACATTCGTAAATATATTTACATACATCCGTACACATTTAGTCATATTTATATTTGGAAGATACTCTTCTTAGGTATTTTTTTATGTGGTGTTTAAGTCGCGATAACTCAAACGTTTTCTGTTGCTTTTTGTGGTATTTTATGTGTTTTTTTTTTTCTGTCCAAACCACCACTCAAAGTTAGTTAAAGGTATGTATTAGTGTGTATGAGTAAGTGAATATATCATTTCTACACATCTGCGGATATTGCACAACATTATGAGATACAATATTATTTTAATACATACTTATATACATAAATATTTTCTTTTATACAAATACAAACTTATTTCTGAATATCATTTTTTGGCTATTTTTTTAAACTATTTATATAACCATCTAAGTGTCGTTTACGCTTTTTTTTGAGCCAGATATGCTTATATATGATTATGAATACAACAACGAATAATGTACATTTGTATCATTGTGTATACAGTTTTTTAACCATAATGTAACAAAAAAAAAAAAACTAAATAACAATGGGAAATCAATTTTTTTAATAAAAGAAATCAAAGCGAAAGAAAAGACTAAGGTTTTATTAAATTATGAAAAAATCGAAGAAACTACCCCCAGTAAAGTTATCTGAAGTATTATATGGTTTTCATATATTTTTTTAATAATGTATAGCAATTGAAAAAAATATTCTACAAATATCGGCAAAGAAGAAGAATTTCTCCAACGGTGGATAAATTTATTGTAGAAACGTTTAAGCATATGCTCACGTAACTTCATTTTAAGTATTTAAAATTATTAAATCTAATCTAACAATTATTACTTTCCATCATTCCTATTGCTCCAGATGTTTTATAATCAGTTATATTCAAGACCAAAACGTGAATCTCAAAAGATACTACTGATCACTTCGCTGAACCTTTCAAACAATTTAGACATCAATTTCGTTACTTTCGATATTGCAGGGATTCGAAACTCTGTTGCCTCTACTATGTTTCCACTGAATTGGAAGCAACTAGTTTGGAATAAAAAAAACATTTGAAAGTATTTCCACTGAGCCGACTCGTTATGAATATATAAATTGTAATTTTTTTCGATAGAAAACATTGCCAGTGAAAATACAGACTGGATTTGGACTTGTTCAGAATCGATTAATATAATAAAAATTTGAAGATAAATCTTTACTTTTTAAACTCTTTTTATTATTTTTCTATTGCTTTTGATTTATTTGTATTAAATTATATTTATTTTTATTTTATAATTTTCTATAATTTTGATGGCGGCACCCCGAATTGAACCCACGTTCTTCTGACGTATCTTACGTTTTATAGAGTTTTACTCTAACCACTCAGCCATAGATTGTTATTTCGCGCGAACTACTAATTTGCTCACTTACATGTCTGTTGGAAATTGACTCTCACCTGATATTTAATTTGTGTGGTGGTGTCAACTGGTTCTCAATTGGAACTTTGTTGATTAGTTAGGTGTCAATTGGAATTCAACCGGTATTGAGGGACCGGTACTTATCATAGCCTGTTAGTTTTGGCACTGCATATATACTATCTCTTGAGTTAAGCGTATTAAATGCTGGAACAACGTCCTCAGTATTTATAGACGCAATGAATAAAGTAGGATGCTAATATCTTTAATCCCTACAAATCATCGGAAAAAATTAACAATACTATTTATACCCTACACCACCATAGGTGGTTGGGGTATTATGCGTTTGTGCTGATGTTTGTAACGCACAGAAGAAAAAATTCGGATACCCACCTTAAAGTATACCAATCGACTTAGAATCACTTTCTGAGTCGATTTAACGATGTCCGTTCGTCCGTCTTGTGAAGAAAGTACAGGTCACAATTTTAGAGAAGTCTATTGAAATTGGCTATGATCGGTCCATTATTTTACCTTGTCCCAATACAAATATCCTCCCTGAATTGAGGTTTAACGATCATAAATGCCTTAAATATAGCAATCTTTAATGAAATTCGGTACAAAGAAGTGTTAATCTTTGTGCCAAATTTCATTAAAAGCAGTCCATAATTGACTATAGCTCCCATATAAATCCCTCTTCCGAAAAACACTTTAACGTGAATAAATCCCATACAAATGTCAGTATCAAGTTAATATTCGACAAAAATAAGTTTTGTTTGGATAGAAATCACAGTGCCAAATTTTATGAACTTCGGTCCATAATTTATCCATAATTTATAAAAGCTCCCATATAAACCCACTTCTGGGAATCACCCTTAAGCGCATAAATTCATATAAATGTTAGTATTAACGTTATATTCTGAATTTGTATATTTTGTTTTACACTTAGTAAATGTATTGATCCACAATTGGCCACGGGTTTAATATATGACCCTTCCTCGAATTTTGATGCACATATATAATGGTGTAGGGTATAATATGGTCGGGCTTGACCGACTATATCTTTCTATCTCGTTTTCAAATGATTTTCCAATAAAAAGAAAATTTATTAAAAATTTTCTATAAAAATTAAGTTTATTGAAATTTTCTATAAATTGAAAAATGTCCAATATTTTATAGAAATTTATTTTCGATAATTAGGGCCGGTCTTATAGTGCTCACTAATTGGCTAAATCGTACTTCAGTTGTAAAAATTATTGTAATTATTTTCCAATCCCTTAAGTTTTTCCTTAGTATAGGCATTTTTTAAATCTTCAAAAATATTTCAAAATACTTAAAAATAAATAAAAATATAAAATCTAACTTTTTTTTTCTTAATTAAAAAAAAAAAAAAAAAATTAGAAAAAACGATTTTCATTTCAATCGTGTGAAATGAATCTTTTCTGTGTGGAAAAGTAGAAGCAAGCTAATGGAAATACATAAAATCTTTTAGCTTTTTGTGTATTTTATTTGTCAACTTAAGTTTTGAACTGTAAAAAGAAATATTACTTAAGTATGAGATTTAACTTAAGTATACACTAAGAGCACAGTATAAAATTTATTATAAAGAGAATATTAATTCCTGTTTTTTTAAATCAATTCAATTTTTAATCTTTTTAATTTTTTAAAGCAGCGATTTGCGCACCACTAATTTATCAGAAAATTGATTGAAGAAATAAAAAACTAGTTCTGAAGCACTAGGTTCTCAAAAAAATTCCTGAAAACATATTTAGAATCACAATACGGTTCTGCTCCAATTGGTGGCGACAACAATACTGCATGTATAGACCTTGTTACTCTCTGCCTGGTACTGGCAAGAAAAGGAGCTATACTACAGTAAGCAACGATTTGTCGATTTTCTTTGCAATTTAGCTCAAACTAGATGCGAAAGTAAAAGTTAGGTCATCTTTCCCCTTAGATATTCTAAGGTCACATGGTCTAGAAATATCTTTTAGCACGCTGAGAGACCTGCGCCGATCGGCTGAAATTCGGCTAAGCCGAGCCGCCGAGTAAATTTTGGAAGCCGCCGCCGCCGTAAAATTTTCGGCTTAACTGGGCTTAAAAACAGCCGCCGTTTTGAAATTATTTTTGGAAAATATCTTTAAAAAAAACTCACTTTTTTATTACTTGAAAGCGTCATTTCCCACTTATGTAAAAAATGCTTTAAAATTAAGCAATTAAGCTAAATTAGTTAAACGTTCACTTAAAGCATAAAATAATCTTCGTACCAAATTTGTCTTAAAACAGGTTTAACAACGGTTTCGCTTATGATATGATGTAATTTTCGAAGATATGAAAATTAAATTTTTTGCGTAGATGTAGTTTGGATCAGTGCATTATAATACAGTAAAAAAACATTTGATTTTTCAGCGGTATCGGCCTTTTGCATTTTAGGTGACGTTATTTTCCTCTTAAAAATTGCTTGAATATAACATATAAATTAAAATCTTAACTTTCGCTAAAAAAAATATAAAGTAGTATTTTTATGAAAAATGTTCAATGGGGAATGAAAATAAGATTTTTTAATTAGAAAAATGTATGCTTAATTTCAGCCGGCTGACAGCCGATTTTAAGCCGCCGCCGAAGCATTCTTACTCAAGCCGCCGCCGCCGATAAAATTCTTCGGCGCAGGTCTCTGCTCAAGATATGCTTCAATATATCATGAAACTTCATTTTCCAAATAGCGATTTGTCGTGAAAGCGAGAGTCAATTCCAGAAAAGTGGTTTGAAGGCTTAGTTCTTCACAATAACGTGCCTCTAGATTCTAGATTGACTAAGAAATCTTTTGCCTCAGTGTATATGAGAATTAGTCGAAGAAACTGTACATTTTTATTACATGCTATGATTTTACATGTTGAGTAAAATGGTTTTTGCAGAAATTACTACAATGAATCAGAAGAATATATATTTTACGTTTTCTGTCAAGTATCTGCATTTAAAGATATCCATTCGTGGTATTTAAAGAAGTGACATCTTCATCTCTTAGCCAATTTAGTATTAACTATTTCCCCATTATCCAAAACCTCGTAACTCGTTGGACGAGTCAATGAAATTTCACAAATTTATACGTAGTGGATTCTTTGCGTTTTTGGATCCCCTTATACTCTATTATAAGAATGTTCTCTTTACAAATATTTCGAGCTTATATGAAGACATCTTTAGTATTTTGAAATATCCTAAAAAGTTTTCAAAAGAATCAGAACTTCTAAGACAACAGTCCTCAAATGGGGGTCCATAAAGCTATTGGTGGGGGTCGCGAAGAGTTCCTGAAAAAGTTTAAATCATTTATCAAAATACAGTCGAACACGGTTATAACGAACTCGAAGGGACCGGCATATTTAGTTCGTTATAAACGTAGTTCGTTATATCCGTAAAATTTCCAAACAAAAAAAAAAAAAAATATATTTGTTAACACATAGTTCATTACAATACTAATATTTGGAATTAAAGCCTATTTCATTCCTTTAAAATGAAATTTATGACTTTGTAATATTAATAATTAATATAACAGGAATAATATTTTTTTGAATATATCATTCATTTCACAAGTGGCAAATTGAGATTAATTATATTTTTATACTAATTCAATGTTTTCTTTTATTTCCGATGTTTTTAAATTGGAATGTTTTGTGATGTTTACTTTTTGAAGAATAGTGATTTTCTAATATTTTGTGTTTAATCCTCAGATAATTTCAGTTTTATTATTAGCTATTTTTGATAACTGTCATAAATGTCAACAACTATAAATATAAAATTCATCTTTTATTTGCCGATAACTTAAATTGAAATTAACGAAAATTATTTCCAATTATCCAATAATTAAATGGAAATAAATAAAATTTACTTCTGTTAGCTTTTAAATTTTTGAAATGTGTAATTTTATTTATCTAAAAAAGTATTTGTAAGAGTTCGTTATAAACGTAGTTTTTTGTATGAAAAATTCTTCTTGGGACCATAAAAATACCCCAGTCAAATAATTATATGTGCATACCTATAAAGTAATTTATTTTCTTCAAAAATAGGATTTTCAAATTCAAATCTTTTTTATATTTTTTTATGTTTATTAGAGCTTTATAAGTCAAATGAAAAAATTATTTCTTATGTGTATTTTGTGGCAAAATTTAATTGATTTTAAAATTGTTCATAGAAAATAATTATATGTGCACGACAAGAATTTTATTAAAATCCTTTATTTAAATAAAGTTAGTTTTCAATATTCATGAAAGTTGTTAAGGAGTTATGTTGTCCTAATATAACGTTACCAGATGCATCCTTCGTTATACAGATTCGTCCTTTTTTCTTTACATATATATAGGTCAAAACTGTAGTATACTTATACAAAATCAATTTGAAACATTTGATATTGTCATATAGCTCTGAATCTAAATATATCTCAGCATACAGTATTCTTTGGAAATCCTTATGTCATGAAGGTCTGAGGATCATTACTGGTCGCTGCAGAAATATAATATTTTGTGACTTAAAAACCGATTTTGAGGCCCGATATAGTAACATCGTCACATTAATTTACTGAAAAATCTAATTTTTGTAGGAAATTCATCAACGAAGCTATTGGATTTTTTGTCCAGTAAATTTATGTTGTGCTGTGAGTTAATTTAGCTACGTCCAATAAATATTTTCAACTTCTATCTAGAACTAAAATTGACTTATATTATGTGCGATTCGACACTATGATTACGCTTCAAGCATGTCGTTTGTAGACGTCGAATACCCATGTAATATTTTTGATAAACACTTGGATAATTTAAATATAATATTTTTCATCCCTTATGCACATGAACTCATGGTATAATTAAAGTTTTTAACCAAAAAATTATATTTATCATAAAATCCTGCGTGTGGATTTTTGTACCGCTCTATTAGTTATGCTTTTGCCATCCAAAGGTCATAATTTTAATCTAAAACCTCTTTTATTATTTTATGCTCACGTCCAATTATTAAAACCCGTTCATTTGGCCGTTATTTTTCTGTAGCACATGTTGTTTTTCTTCGAAAAATGTCCTTAAGCCCCGCTAATCAGCAATTGATTATGGGTTACCGCTCCTAGAATGATAGCAATTTCTCAGATTTTTTAAAAATTTTCAACAGTATTATGATAAACATTTTCTGTATACACCATTTTTTGGAATTTTACATAAACTGTCGTCTTACTTTAATGATTTCAGCACTTCAACTGACAGTTCATGACCTGGTGACATATTTTGGATATAAATAAAAAAAAAAATAATGAAAAAATTTGGGTATTTTAGGTCTAATCATTTTAAATATTCACCAAATAACTTTAATTTTAACTTTAATTGGTTAAACGGTTCAAAATGTGGACTTCATGTCAGTCTGTTGAGTAAAAATTTCAATTTGCACATATAATTATTTTCTATTAAAATTTAGAGAATGATATGTTTATTTTAACGGTACTTTAAATACAATGCCAAGAGGAACCTAAAATTTTGCAAATAGGGACATTAGGTAAGAATGAAAAAAATTGTAAACCAAAGAAATGTATATCACTCTTGGAATATATAAAAACCAGAAAACAAATATTGCATATATAATTATTTGACAGAGGTATGTTCGTTATAAAAAAAGATCGCTATAACCGTGTTCGTTATAAACGTAGTTATTTGTATGGAAAATGTTGGTAAAATCAATGGGACCGAAGAAAAGTGTTCGCTATAACCATAGTTCGTTATAACCGGTGTTCGTTATAACCGTGTTCGACTGTATACCCAAATTAAAGAAAAGCGTAAAGTTTTTTTCTACAATGAGTTCTTTTAAGAAACTACTAATGAAGGAACCTTTGATTGAAAATATTATGCTTGATAAAGAAAACAATGATCAAACAAAGAAAGTACTGCTGTCAATGACAGTATAAAGAAAACTTTACGATATGGCAGGGAAAACAATTAATTTAAAAGATAAATATTTAGCTGACTTAAATTTAATGAAACTATAGCTTTTTCCATTAAATTCTATTTTTATTCTTTGAAAATATAATTAAAAAAATATTATGCCAAGAACATTTTATAAAATCGTTTTGAGCACACCAAACTTTTATTTCATGGATAAATTTCTCGGCTATATAAAGAAAATTTGTTTGAGCAACTTTATAATTTAAAGACGGAAAGTCTTTCAATGTTAATATTAATAAAATCAGGTTCATTTCAAAAACAGTTAAAAAAAAGCTAAGTTTATCCGCTTGTTGGCTCCGAAGCCCTAAAACTATTAAAAAAAATTTTCTCCAACATACATTTTTATGTTTTTTTTTGTCCCTCAAAACAGAGATTCGATTTTTTGTAGACTCAGAAAATAATATTAGATTTATTATATGAAAAAGTCTGTTAATATCAAGGGGTCGCGAAGCGAAATCTTGAGTGAACCCCTGTTCTAAAACAATGACTTACATCGGAGTATAATTAATATATGGCTCCGATCACCATTTCTCAGAACTAACCTTTAGAATAACAAAGCTTAAAGAGTTTTGGAACATCATATTGTCAAAGATCATATATAAATTTCAGAACCTCAAAATTATTTTAGAATAAAATTCTGAAAACCTTAAGGGGAATACCTTCCCTAAATATTAACCATTACACTCTAAGTGTTCAACTAAAAATATGAATGAATGTACGCATCAGTTTTTTTATTTATAACTCACATCTATGATTAAGCGTTAAACAAATTGCGTTATTACGATTTGTCACTCTATAAACCCCTAAGAATTCGAAGGAGTAGATATTAAAAATATATATTTGAATCATTTTAACCAGTACAAATACAGCGTGTGCAAAAAGTAAACATGAAGGTGCCTTCTAGGACTACCTTCTAGGACAACGGTTCTCAAATGGGGGTCCGCGACCCACAAGGGGTCCGTAAGGACATTCGTGGGGGGTCGCGAAGACTTCTTGAAACATATTCTTAAACATACAATTTTTTAATATAATTATTATTTACAAATTAAAATGAAAATTCCAATAAAAACATGAAACTATTTAAAAATGGAAATACTTTTTACAAAATATATCCAAATTAAAGACAAGCGTAAAGTTTTTTCTAAAATTAATTCTTTTTAGAAACTAGTAATGAAGAAACCTTTAATTGAAAATATTATGCTTCAAAAAGACTACTATAATCAAACCAATAGAGTGTCGATATAGGAACACCCCCCGAATGATGCGTAAAAATTTGCTTGGGTCATGGGTCCTATACATTTTAGTCAAAAAAATTTTTTAATCGAAATAGGTATGAAAAAATTCGTAATTTTGTGCTGGTAATGCGAAAAAAATATTTTAAAATTTTTTTCTGTGGGATTTTGTTTCGCTAGAAAACGTTTTAAGACATTTGATGAAAAATTTTTTGGACAAATTTAGAAAATCATATATTATCAATAGTACTTATTACTACAATGCTAATTTTTAATATTTTAGCCATAAAGGGAAGAAAATTATAAAATTCTTATCAATTAAAAAAAACATCGAATTTTATTACGATTTAGAAACCAACATTTTTGCGAAAATTTGATAAAATATTTTTTTTTATAATTGGCAAATGATACCCATTTCAAGATCCAACTCTATACTATTTTTTAGACGAAATTTTCTAGACCTGTGACTTTCAATCGATGGTAGGGAACTAAAGATCAATTTTAAAATTTTTTTAATAATTTTCCCATATTAAGTAAATTTTTACGCATCGTTTGAGAAATCTTCCTACAAAATGTTTGTCTATGGGACACTTCTGTCCAATGACGCAGTATAAAGAAAACTTTACGATGTGGCTGGAAAAACAATTAATTAAAAAGATAAATATGTAGTTCACTTAAATTTGATGAAACTATAGTTTTTCACATGAAATTATACTTTTATTTTATCTTTTTTTACAATTTTTTTTAGTACACAAAAATTTTATTTATCGATAAGTTTCCCGGCTATATGAAGAAAAATTGCTTAAGCAACTTTATAATTTAAAACAGAAAGTACTATCAATGTTAGTATTAAGAAAGCACCAGGTTCATTTTAAAAAAGAGTTGAAGTTCGTTGAATTTAATTTTGAATCAACAGATTTAAAAGCATCTTAAATAGTTGAAATATAGCAAAGTTTATCCGCTTGTTCGCTCCGAAGCCCTAAAAATATTAAACAAATTTTCTTCAACATACATTTTTATGTAAAAATATCTTTTTTACTCTTTTGTCCCTCAAAACTGAGATTCGATCTTTTGTGGACGCAGAGAATATTAGATATATTATACGAAAAGGTCTCTTAATATTAAAGGAAAACAATGTAAAAATTATTAATAATATTTTTAAAATTACTTTATTACTTTAGTTGTAGTGGGTCGCGCTTCCATTACAATGTCAAAAGGGGGTCGCGAAGCGAAGTCTTGTGAGAACCCCTGTTCTAGGACATATACATAGTGAAATTAAAAAGTGGCCACATATCTACAAAAACAATATTTGCTTATTTGTTATTAGTGTAAAACTACTGAACATACTGTCAAAATGCTATGAACAGAAAATGAGAAAATAAAGAAGAGGAGGTGCATACGAGATCACTTTCATATCTAACTATGGAACACATACATCTCAAAATTACCATTCATGAAATTTAGTAGTAAGTATTCTAGCAGCTGTATCTCAAAGTAGTCGTTTAAGTTACTACGTAGTTACAGACGGACTCCAGAAACTGCTGGGTATATGTAGCCTGTAATAACTAGTAAGCATTAAAGTAAAAAAATGAATGAGAAAAAATATAAACAAGATGCTGTCAGTTGGTTGGGTAAGTAGTAACCAGAAGATAGATTATATTGTTGGGATATTTATGTGCGAAATAATATTGAAATACACTGAGGGTCCTTATGGTGTATGTATCCTTGAGTAAAAAAAATTGCCATCTTTTTCAAAAGAACAAAACAAAAATCCATTAAGAGAAAATAAAAACACGTAAATTTGGGTGAACAAGTGCCCATTCTAAGAGTGGATATAAAAAAAGCAGAAGAGAAGACTTTCATGAAGTTTGGCAAAAACATGCTACGTTTTCTATCTGCCAAATATATTTTAGAAATAATATTAAATATTCTTGAATATGTGTAGGTACGAATGTATATGTGCTTGTTTGTATAAAGTGGGTGTTAAAGTATGTGTAAAACAGTTTTTGTCTCCCCACCACCCTCTAAAGTTCTCAAATTTCCTTTCAAAATGAAGCCTACTTATCGGAAAATAGCACAATACAATTTCAAGCCATACCATCGCTGTTAAAAATGTGTGTGGTAGCAAAAAAAAAAAAACTAGTGGCACACAACCGACGACACCCAAAATCACAAATCATACTGATAAGAGTACACAAAGGAATTTATTTCTATTTGAACATTTTCTTTTTTTTGGCAAATTTTATCTTTTTTCTTGCTCCTGTTTTTTCTTTTACCAACTTACTTTCTTTGGTTGTTATTGGTACGTTTTCTCAAGACCCTCTTTACATTATTCATCGATGTTTTAGTAGATTCTATTTTCTTCCCTTACCAAATAAGAAAAATTCAACGTTATTGCGTTTCAGTTTCTTGTAAAGTTTAGTAACTGCAAAAGGATCCTTCAAGTAGCACCCATCTGTCTTGTATTGAAAATAAAGAATAAAAACAAATATGTTTGGATGGAAAAGCACATACAGCTATTTATGTGCACACATATACATAGTTTGTTGTTTTTGTTGTTGCTTGGAAACACGCACCGGAAGTCAATATGTGCCATGTGTTGTATCTGTAGAAATTGTTGTAGTTGCTTAATTCAAAATTGTATATGTTTGCGTGTAAAGTTCAGTTCACCCACAAAAGGACGAAATTACACAAACAACAACAACAACAATACATGCACTTATACATTAATATAGAATTTGTAGTATAAAGCTTTTTTTTTTTTTTTTTCTTTTGGAAACATGTTACCACATCATACGAGTATACATTATTACATTCCTCATTCATTCAAACATCCTTTCTTCAGACAATAACAACAACCACGTTAACAATATTGTGTAGTATATGGGGCAGTGTGCGTGCAACCATTAAAGGCGTTAACTATCTTTCTACGGTTTGTTTTGCTTTCTCTTCATTTTTTCTCAATATTTTTACAACGCACGCATTTTTCTATTAATATTGTAATATTTCATTCGAATATAATAATACGCCCATTGACCAGATTTTTCTATTCTATTTCAATATTATTTATTTTTTCATCATTTTTAACTCTTACTCTGCATTTAAATTTGGGAATCTAATGAAAATAAATAATTTAATAAAACTTTTATGAAAAAATAAAAAAATACGTTTAGTTTTTCATACAACCATTGTTTGTTGACATTTGGTGAAGGAGTAGTTTTGGAATTATTCCTCTGTTATTGGAATGAATATTTAGGAACCACTTACAGCGATATGTAATGATATCAAATGAAATGCTAAAAACTAAAATTGGCAACAGTTCCAAAAAGGCAGAAAGGTAACAGTAATAATATTTTTGATTATTTCGGTAAGGTTAATTTGGCGTAAGGTCATTTTCTTTTAATTTAATAATTAACAAGCGCGAATGTTATATTCGGCCCGGCCGAATCTATATACCCACCATCAACTTTTTCAAATTTTACGTTATATGGGAGGGGGCGGTAAAGTGGGCAGTAAAGTTTTTTTTTCCAATTTTATATCGATCCTTTTCGTTGATTTTCACCTTATATTGGATGTGGGCGGTAAAGTGGGCGGACCACGCCCATTTTTGGTTTCCGAGGTTATATCGATCCCCGAACTATACGTACAAAATTTCGTTGTCGTACATGCTTTTGTTGAAGAAATATCAGCAGAAAAGTATAAAACGGACACCTGTGTTTCTACACTGAACCAAAAAGGTACATAAATACAATGAAAAAGTTCATTGTTACAATGAATTTGTGCACTAATTTTGACCCTATGTACAGGTTCATTGAAACAATGTATTGCCATACATTAATATTAAAATTCAATGTACATGTTCATTGATTAAATTTATTCTTACATTGAATTAATAAACACATTCATTAAATAAAATAAATAATTCCAGTGAACAGTACATTGATTTCAATAAACTCATATTTTGTCCCAATGAAACTATACATTAAAAATGTATTATAATAATAGGCTTGTTCTGTATTTTTGGTTTTTATTTTATTTTAAATTAAATAATTAAATTATATTATATTGAGTTAATATAAGAAAAAAAAATTATTACATTTCACTAAAAAATGTAAGTAAACAAACTGCATGTTACAGATGTTATCGTGTTTGCTTTGTCATTTATAATAATATAGTAATTTCTGTTGTCCTCTATATTGCTCAATGATGGTATGGAATATCCATTCAGATGCCACATTAATATAACAACAGCATTATCCTGAACAAAAAAAGTTTTTAAATAAAATTGTTGAAATTCGTTCAATTGCTTAAAATATTTGAAATAGTTACTTTTAAATCTTTTTTATCTATAGAAATTCCCTTATTTTGACGATCATCAGATGTAGCATCGAAATCTTAATCAGTCTGTAAAATATTTTTATTAAGAATTCAATTAAAATATTTCATATATTTATGCATACTTACGAGTAGAATCCTTTTGGTTTTGAAATCACAATATTTTTTGAAACCCTGGTTTTTGAGGCTAATAACACATTCTTCTGCGTCTTAGTGGTTTTATCTACATAAATATAAATGAAATGTAATATTTAAAAACTGTTTAAAATCATAAACATTATTAAACTTACGTTTTAGGAAGGCAAGTCTCAAATTCCTGCTTTTGGGTAATTCATTTAATTTGGTGTATTCAATTATGCTGCTCTACTTCTCCTTTGCGAATGAATTATATTTATGTATTTTATTAATTCGATTTATAACTAATTTACTTTTTAATTATTTTCGTTTTTAACACAGCACAGATTTTTTTAATTTTTTTCTTTTGTTTAAAACGCGTCATTTCTTGTTAAGAAATAAAAGAAAACTGAGTTGTATTTGCTTTCGTTTTACTTTATTTCCCGTTAGAAAGCATTTTTTTTAATATAATTTAATGAAATATTTAATTGGTTCAATGCTTTTGTTCATTGCGTAATGATTCTTCTTAATTAAATCAATGTAATAGTACATTGAATAAATTAATTCAATGAGTTAATACATTAAATCAAATAACTGATTTAGTTATTGTATTAAGAAATAAATATAATGACTGGTTTCAATATAATGTTTCATAATAGCGTTAATTTTTTCATTGAATTTTAATGAATGTTTTCATTGAAACAATAAATTCGTACATAGAATTAATAAATTCTTGGAAAAAATTAATGAATTTCATTTAATGTACTTCATTCATTGAAAATACTTTTTTCAGTGTAGTTTTTAGTGCATAACTTTTTTGTTTATTAACCGATTTTGCACTATATAATAATATTTTAATGAAATTCGATAAAAAGAAGTTTTCTATACATATCAATCTTTGTAACAAATTTCATGAAAATCGGTCCACAATTAATTATAGGTCCCATATATAACGCTCTTCCAAAAATTACTTTAACGTGCATAAATCCCATACAAATATTAGTATAAAGTTAATATTCGACATAAATAAGTATAAATTATTGTACCAAATTCAATAAAGATCGATCCATAATTTACCATAGCACCCATATAAGGCCCACTTCGGAAATCGCTCAGAAGTGAAAAAAATCAAGTAAATTTTAGTATCAACTAAATATTATCCTTTCGTACATTTTATTTTATACTTAGTAAAAGTTATCGGTCCACAATTCGCCACAGATTTTTTTGGAGTGTGAGTGCACATATAAAATGGTGTAGGGTATCATATGGTCGAACATGACCGACTATATCTTTTTTCTCGTGTTTTTATATAATTTTGTAACTTGTGAACTATTGGAGACATCTAAATAAAATTTCACATGATTAAATCTGATGTGTTTTCGAGTTTATTTGGTTCCGAAAAAAAAATCCGAGGAAAAGTTCTTTAAAAAACTTAATTTTTTCATTAAAATTATATTTTTTTTTTATATTTAACCAAAATATGGGGATATATAGCCAATAAATTTCCTTGATTTGTATGGGGCCAAAAAAGTCTTTGATTTCATTTTAGATACTATTTTATTTGAATATTATGGACATCTTCCATCGTAATTCATATTTGAAGGCATCAATAAATATTATTTATATGTTTATTCATTTAACATTTTAGTTACACAAATAATATTTTGGGATTTCCGTTCCATATTTGGTTAAACAAATTTTAATGTTAGGTGATGCCACCAAAAGTATAAATTGATCGTGTGAAATAAATTTCAAAAACTTCGTTTTATTCGATTATTATCGCGGTTTTTAAGGAACTTATTATATATCTCATAAATTCATAATAAATACTTCCAAGTTACTTATTTGCCAAAATTGCTAAATTAACCCTTTGACCCTCTTACCTCTTCAATAGTATCAGGAAAGACCATTCTAATGGTACGTTAAAACACAATATATTTTATAAAATACATATATACAATTATACATTTGTATACACAAATTAGCAATGGCCTAAGAATGCCTCTATCACAACTTGAAATATTTATTATTATTATTTTTTAATAAAATTTTGATAATTGAAAGAAGTACATATTTCTAGAGGTGTTTTGAAAATGGTCCAACTCAAGTGAATTTAAACAGATTTAATATTTAGAGGGGTACATTGGCAGCTGCCTTTCGTGCGTCAAGAACCACCTATAAGTAAGGAATTTTTTTTTTTTATTTTTGGGGAATTATTATAAAATTTATATACCCGAGGTGACCAAGTTTGGGGTATACATTCTACCCCCTTGCCTCCTAGGGACCTGTACAAATCTATATACATAGATATCCTCAACGGTCCCCAAGTCATGGAATTTTTTCTAAACAAAAAGTCGTTTTGGACAATTTTATAACGTTATCGAGATTTAAAAAAAGTAAAGTTTCAAAATAGTGAAAAAAAAATAATTTTGACAAATTTAATGCTGATCCTAATTTTGTGTACGCCCTGAAAAATTACTATTTGCGCTTGGGACAATGTACCATAACTGTATATCAATTTCCAGCAGAAAACGATTCACTGCTTCTAAAAAAAAGAATATACCACTTCAAAAGTAAAATTTGAACGTTGTTAACAACACAGGGAAACTCTGATACATCTTTTGATGTATCAGTTTTTAACTCATTCGATTTCCTTATTTGCATTTTCTATAATATTTTTTCCAATATTTAAGTGCAAAGAAAAATATTTTTTTTTCACAGAAAAATAACTAATGAACATATTAATGAAATTGATATGTATATCGTTTTAGACAATTAAAAGTGTGAAGATCTTTGTAATCATAGAAAACAACTAGAATTCCAACCCACAAAAACCTAACTCAACTGTCATAAAAACCTAACTCTTTGTATGTGTTAGTAGAATTTTCTACAGAACAAATGTATACGTGTGAAGAGAGTAATTTGTTGTTGCTGATCGAATGAAAAGAGTTGAAGTTCTAGTTCTAGCCAGGGTTGTCAGATTTTTTTGATCCTCTGTCGCCAAATTGTTAATCAGAAATCGCCAAAAATCGCCAAAATTAAATTTTATATATATTTTTTTTATGAAGAACTCAAAACAACTAAAATATTTAGTGCTTCAAATTTTATATAATTTTAAAATGTAAATTCAGCTTCAACAAAGTCAATGATAATTTCAGTAGCTAATAATAATTGAATAACAAAAATATTAGTTTCAATAAACTTTTCTGACATACATAACTCAATTTTAGGTCAACAATTTTAAAAAATTATTTAAATTTATTGTATTTTTTAACAGAATAATTCTAAAATTATATAATGAGCATTTGTCCTATTAAACTTATAAATTGTTTCGAATAATTAATTCATTCATGAACGTTTTCTTTTCATTATGGCCCATAAAATATTAATATTCATATTTGAAAGATGATGGAAAACAAATTATCAAACATTTATTGAAAATATTTATAAATTAAGGATCTATATTTTGTTAGTCGGGGTTCATTAACAGCTATTTTTCTTGCTGCAATTTTGAGTTTGTAGACGAGAGAGGTGCAGTGAATGTAAATGTTTAGTATTCCCTTCTCTTCTCTCTCTCTTAGGAACACAGAATTGCAGCATGGAAAATTGCTGTGTGTGATCCCCGACTTAGATCAGGGGTTTTTACAAACTCTTGCTTCGTGCCTTTAACTTTAATAATTTAAAGGTATTTCTGAAAATATGTTGAATTTCAAGTTTGAATAAAAATGAATATTCATTTGAAAAAAAAGTGATACTTTGTCAATTTCATATCAAATGTTATTCCTAAATAATTCCAAAAATAATTTAATACTTAAAGATACAAATTAATGGCATATTTTCAATTCAAACTAATATATAAAAAAAAAAAAAAATATTTTCAATTTGATACTAAATGCTTTTGTTAAATCAGGCTACATTTAAGAAAATAGTATACATTTGACTTCAATTAATTATAAATTTAAGATAAAACGTTTGTATTTAAAAATGGATTTTATAATTGTTAATAAACGTCTTATGCCAAGGACAAAATATCATTAATGGTTTTTTACAATTACCAGAATGATAATAATCATGTACAAACACAAACAAATTTTTACTCTATATTTTTTGCAACTTTGCAGAGCTTCGAAAGAATTAATTAAATCCTAGCTTAATTCCCTTAAATCTTAATTCTGAATTAAGAAATAATAGTTTTTCATTCAATAATACCATTCACAAAAATATAATTCAATAGTTTAATTCAAAGGCTTTTGTTTAAATAGAATTATTTCTTTATTGAATTAATTCATAAAGAATTCATTAAATTTTTGTTAATTCAAATCATTTCCAAATTGAATGAAAATATTTTTCTTTCATTCAATTTGTAATATTTTGTGTTTTATTCTTTTACAAAATTAATTAAAAAATATTTTCTAAAGCTAATTTGTAATAGATTTGAAGTGAAGAAAATTTGAATAATTCAATATACTTTGTTGAGTACCGCCGTTTTGGATAAAAAATACTAAAAATATACGTTAGCTAGTAAGAAAACATAATAGTTTTAATATGCTAATACCTATTTAAAAAGTTTTAAAAATTAGCCAAATAAATCGCCAGCTTGTTAAAAACCGCCAAAAAATTCGCCATGTCGCAAAACGGAAAATTCAGTCGCCAAGAGCAATTAAAAATCGCCACGTTTGGCGAAAAATCGCCACATCTGACAGCCCTGGTTCTAGCTCTTTCATTTAATCGTTGCTGAGAGTGCAAAGAGTATAAAATGCACTGGAAAAAATTATGGGAATTAATTGTTTGGTAATCAATTTCTTTGATATTAATGTTTTAAGATAAAGTTTGAGGAATGATAATTATATTTTTCACTTCAATATTAATAAATTTCAGTGTAAAGAATGCGAAAGTGCATAAAAATAAGTTTAATATAACAATAAAGAACCATGTATACCTGACGTATTATATTTATTAGATCCATCTTTTCTTTAAGTGCATTTTTTTCACACTCACAAACACAACCAAATTGTTTGTACTAATCGGTATTTTCCTACGACTTTTTTGAAGATATTTACTTTTAAACAAAAATTTAAATCATAAATTTAAACCCTCTTTAAATTATCCTGAAAAATTTTAAAATTTTAAATAAAAATTAATTAAATTTTAAGCCCGGTCTTATAGTGCTCACTTAGTGGCGATATCGTACTAAAGTTGTAAAATTTGCTTCATATTTAAAAACTTAAGTGTCTTTTTCCTATCCCTTAAGTTTTTCCAAAGTGTTGACATTTTATAAAGTCTTCATAAATATTAATTGAAATTAAAAAATAAAAAAATTAATAAAAATACAAAAACTAACAAAATTTTTTAAAAATCTACCAGAAAACGATTTGAATGAATCTTTTCTGTGTGATTTTATATTTACCACAACACCTTTTATAGTTGCATAGCTCATAAGCTGCAGATTTCTTTACGTTTTTTAAATTATTTCAAATTATTAAATCATTTTTTTTTTTATATTATTTTGCCATAGAAAAATGTTGTGCATAAAAAATAGATTTAATATTTGATATTATTTGAAGCAAATAATAATTTAAAGCAAGAGGTATTCAATAAAAGGTTAAAATAATTATGAGAAAAAGTTAAAAATAAATAAAAAAAACTATAAATTTTACTTATATGGCATTTATACCAAAATGAAATACAATTGGTTTTTGAAAAACTAAATTTCAAAAAACAAATCGTTTACATACCTTATTTTCTCTGCTTGTGGTTTTTGTTGAAGCGCTGAACTTTTTTATTTCTTATTTTGATCGCAATTCCCGGACTTTTTGATTTCCTGGGATAGCGGGAAAAAAATTTCGACTTCCCGGGATCCCGGATTAAAAACTATAAGTAATACTACTCTCATTAAATGAACAACTTAGACTTAAAGGGACAGATTTAAAACAGAACTGTAAATGTACTAAGAAAAGGAAATTTGATCAATTGCTTATTCTACTGATTAATTAACTCGAGTAAATGCTGTCGTGAAAGAGATTTGTTTATATCGAAACAATATTAAGCAGATCGTCTTTTCCGAAAACCTTTGGGGTAACTTAAGTGTGTGCTAAAACTATATTAAATTGTTTGTAGCTATAATCGCAAATTTTAACGTACCTTCATAAAGTTTTGAACATCATAGTTATAAAATATAGAACTAATTTCAATTTCCGAAATAAAATTATTTTTATTTTTACAATTTGTTTTTTCCTTTATGTTAAATAGTGGTCCAAAGTGCGTTTTGTTATTTTTAAAATGCAATAACTCAGAAATTAATAAACATATTTAGTAGGAAGATCAACTCGGTTTTCCAACCGGTTTTTTCAGTCAATGTGCTGTCGGTTTTTTCAAAATGTTCAATTTTCGAATGTCGAATAGACCGGTTTTTTTAAACACAAAAAACCGCTTTTAAAAATACCTTTTTATTTAAAAAATTATGCACTAAATATTGATATTTGAGTCGAAATTTATGATAATTTTTTTAATATTCATAAAGTATGATTTTTAAAATCTTAAAAGTAAAGTTTAAATTTAAATAAATAAGTAATAATTATTCTGAATGAAATTTGTTTTATCTATTGTAACACCTGCAATATTTTTGCATCAAACTTATAAGTTTTAGTTCTTTTTCTATTCAACGAAGAAATCGTTTTTCAAAGATTTTGTTTTAAAAAAGTTTCACCTGAAGAATCGTTTCAATAAAATTGATTCTGGCTTTTTCCATATTAACCCTTGGTTTCTATTTATGCAAAGTAAATATTAATATCATTTTTGATGATTATTTTCTTACAATTTTTATACACTACACGCCTATTATGCATTTGTGCTGATGTCTGTAACACCCAAAAATATGGGGTCTAATACTTACCTTCATTTGTACCAGTCGGCTTTAAGTCGATTTAACGATATTCGGCCATCCGTCCATGTATAACTTGTAATCAAAATACAGGTCGCAATTTTGATTTCTTATAGTCCAAGATCGAAACGTGTTGAAATTGGTAATGATCGGTCCATTATTTCCCCTAGCCCCCATACCTCCCAGAAATCATATACATACTTTTAAATCTGTGTTCCTAATTTCATGAATATCGCTACATAATTGACCACAGTACTGTTCCACAATTCCACAGTTCTAGAAAAAAAAAACACCCCTCATCGAATTTTGATGCACACAATGTCGGCCTTGACCATCACCCTAATATTTTCACAGTTCTTTCACAGCCTAACAGAAACAAGTCTAGTTATATAATATTTGTGTAAAATATTCTGGTCGGAGTCGGATGTACTATGTTATAAAAAATAGGAAGAAAGAAGAAAAAAATTGACATTGACTATTGAATCGAGAAGAGTAGTTAGTTCTAACTAATTTTATTTTTGACTTATGGATTATACTAATTTATAGAATTTCTTCTATTTTTTCTCCGATATTGTTAGGAAAGTAGGAGTTGCGAAATATTGAACTAAAACGTAATCACTAGATCATTATAATACAAATAAGAGTAAATCATCTTAAAAACTGTGTACATTTGTATAATAATAAATGATCATCTGAATGCCTTCCAACTATTGAACATAATTAAATAATGAATTGAAATTTGATACTAAATATGTTGAGATATGATTTCGCTATAATTAAAAAATATAAAGATATTTTATGCTCCAAACAAATCAGGATTTAGTAGATCTCCGATACTAAAAATTATTGTAAAGGTATTTTGAATATATGTGAAAACCTCTGTGTAGCACATATATTAGTACGTGTCCAAAGTAAGAAATGAAGTTATGAGACAAAACCGCATATTATTCCAAAGTGGATAAAAACTGAACATTAATTTTTATTTGTGTCAAAAGTAAAGATAATCACTTTTAATTGGGTATCATTAGAGTTTCCTTAGTGCAAAAACCAGTCATTTTATAACATTTCAGAAATGACAAAATGCACTTCGGACTCACTACATACTTTTTATATTAACTTTATTAATATTTTGTAAAATTTTTATGAGATAAATTCTTCATGTTGTTTATACATATTACTGACTAAATTATAATATATGCTTATAATGATTGTTTCAAACAGATATACTTTTTCACCTACTGGGTTTTAGTACTGATATTTTATTATGATATTTAATTGAATTCATGCTATAGAGTCATTCCATATAAATAATCTAATGAATTTTATATAAAACTTTAAATGACATTGTGGTTAAGGTATAGTTCTCATCTGGATTTTTGGCTTAATTTTTTTTAATTACTCAAATTCTTGCTGTTTTCTTCCATTTAAGTGATTTTAAAATTCCCGGGAATTTCTTCCAGGGCAAGGATCCCGGGTTGCAATCTCTAATAACAACTTTTCTTGTCCAATTGAGAAAGTATACATTTTTAATATACGTATATTCATATGTGAATGCAAACTAGAAATTTAACTTGTATTTTTTTTTTTTTTTTTAAATATTTGAAAAAACGTTAAAATTATAATATTTTAATGTTTGATTTTGTAGGAATATATTCAATTTTTTGTTCCAAAATTTTGGTGAGTCGTTCTGAACTTGTAACGACTCAAGTCGTTCACTAACGAGAACTGTTGATTTAGAATATTTTTCTACAAAACTTTTTGAAGTCCAGCTTTTTCAATAAATTTTTTTCAGAATCCCGATGTAATCGTTCGAGTCCCACTTGTTGAAAAATAAACCTTCAGGTCACATTAGATATGATGAAAATGTCAAATTTATAATTGTTTTAAAACATCAACATATAATTTACTTTAACTTTTTTTGTTACAGATCTTATAAGCATATTTGGGACAACAAGTAAACTATTTGAGTTACTCATTTCCTATATTAAGCCAGCGTTATGTACTTAGATCTACATACTTCTCCTACAAAATTTAGTTAAATGAAATAATTAATTCTAATATTCATAATGCCAACGGCATTTTAAAGCGAAAACTTAAACTGAAAATATTTTATTTTTCACACCCACATACATACATACATAAATGCCGGTTGTCAAAAACCAAAATATTTACATCTGGTAAGTAGTTTGTTACTAAACCAAATGTCAATTAGAAGAAAATAAAAAGAAACACAATTTATGATTGTTTTGATTTCTTTATTAATTCTATTTTTTATGAATATTGTTATGGTTATGGTTATTGTTATAGTATTTATATTGTTTTGTGTATTAACTCAATAATAAAAATTAAAATGAAATAAAAATGCAGAAAAAAAACCATAAGATATTATAATACAGTGTTGCTGACGTCAACCGCTCAGCCGCTGCTCGGTAGACGTACACCCAGCATCGTTTTGAAATAAAATTTATGTGTGAATACTGCCAACAAAATAAAAAAAAAACGACAGCAACAAAAGAAAAACAACTACAAAAATGAAAAAAAAAAAAAAAAAAACATGGCTCACTCACGGGACACACCATAAAGTAAAATAATAACGTAATTCGTCACACTTAACGCATCCATAAGCAGTCGTACTCTTTCTATCATCTGGCCCATCACATACGATCATCCCTCTCGCACATAGTCATTCATCTTTATGAATTACTCTCGCAGACGTCGTCATTACCATCGCTCAACTATGCAGCACATACAGTCACACTGATGTAATCCAAGGAAAAATTATATAAAATACAACAATAATGCTCATGCAAAACTTTGCCGGCAGCTGTTTTTGATTTTGAATTTTGTTGTTGTAATTCGAGCTTCACTGCTAGAGGCGCTGCTGCTGCCGCAACTGCTGTCAGTATACACAATAAAAACGAAATGAAAATGCTTTATTAGTTCGACTCCTCCCTATTTGTAGCCCGTTTTATTGCCAATTGAAAACGGGTATGGATGATGATGGTGTACTTTTGACTGACGTTCCGACGATCTGACGCGACAAACAGTGCCTTGTTTACAGTTGTTGGTAGGATGGATGTATGGATAAATTGAAGTACGAAGAGTTGTGCAACACACGTGGTAATTTAAATGAGAATAACTGCAAAGAGAATAAAAATATTCGATATAGAGAGTGAGAGTGATATTTTCTAACAAGAGAGTTCAAGAGTACTTTAATAACAAAGAGAACAGGGTTGTTTTTGTATTATTTTTTACTAGTTCTCGCCATGAATGAATAATGTCAGAAATTGAGTGTAGTTTCTAAAACAACAAAAAAAATTGCTGTTATAATTGTTATTGTTGGTTTTTATTTGTAGATTTTACGCCATGATTATTTTGCCGTCGGCAAACATGGTTGTTGATGATGATGATTTTACAGCTGATACTTGAAGTGGTATTTTTTCCCTCATCATTTTTGTTGTTATTTTTACTTCTATATTATATTGTTCTAGTAGAAGCGGCAGCCATAATTGTTGGACAACCAATAAATCATACGAGAATTAAAAAGATGCCTCGATCAATTAAATGCATACTTAAGCAAAAGCAAAATATATTACAAAAACATTTAACTAAAAAACATGAAACGTTTTAATTTAAAACAAAAAAAATACAAATAATTAAGATTTATATTTTCTGTATGAATAATAAAAATTCGTGAGGAATATTTCTTGTTTAACATTTGATGTCTCGTAGATAACTGGTGTCATTTCATTATTAACATTGAAGTCTTACTACGAGCACAAACAAAAAAAAAATGCCTCAAGGAGTCATAAAGTATAAAACTAACGAAGTGAAAAA
Organism: Protophormia terraenovae; assembly: GCA_951394005.1. Taxonomy (NCBI): domain Eukaryota; kingdom Metazoa; phylum Arthropoda; class Insecta; order Diptera; family Calliphoridae; genus Protophormia; species Protophormia terraenovae. The sequence goes on from OX596073.1 coordinate 104,099,373, forward strand.
GCTCAAAGGATTTTTTTCTTTCTTGCTGTTTTTGCTCTCGCTTTCAAGTTAGCTCAGCCAACTTCTGTACGAATTTCTTTTACAAATGAAATAACTAAAATCTTTATCCTACTGTGACTGTCAATGTTGGGGAATACACAAAGTACCATTATTATTATATTATGGTAACATTTTACATTAAAGCCCATAATTCTCTGACTTTTTTAAAAGTTTGTATTGCAATTCTGTATCTGGCTTGCAAGAAAAATACTTTTCATTATCTGAAATATCACTTTTCAGTTTTTGCACTCCATCTGATTCACAGTTGCTATTGACACGTATCTCCAGAATATGATTAAATACGTTTCATGATCAGTGATATGGAAAGCCCCTGAAACTCGAGCTTTTACTTTTTTAAGTTAGACCCTTTAATGAGATGGTTCCTGCGGTTTGAGATAAAATTAAGTGTAAAAACTTCATGTCCATGATTATAATATCAATAAAATCGCTAGTAGTTAACCTCATCAACGTTACTAGAAGTGCTAATAAAATATTTAGATTTTTAATCGTTTGACATTTATATTTAATATTAGCGACCAATTTAAGAAAATGTCTTGCACTGCTAATTTGGTACTTTTTTTGGTAAGTCTTAAAAATTCCAACACTGACAAACAATTGCTCTACATTTTTTAAGTTTTTTACTTTTTTTTCTTTGTTCTTTATACACATTCTCATTACCACATCCCCAGGAAACATCTAAAGCTAAGCACTCCACAGTACGCCAGAGTGTATACATTAAATCTTCTCCATATGAATTAAGCACATCTTTGCCAAAATGAAATACATATGTACATATGTACATACGTAAATTTTATGGTCTCACATTTTATGTTGAGATTTAGTTCCTTCTTCATTCATCTGGAGAATATGTGTTTATTGTATTTGCTTTGTTTTTGTTTTTGGTTTTGTTTCTTTTGAGTCTGGAGATTTGTTGTCTCGTGTGGTTTATGAGCTCAATTTTGGATTTTCAAAATAAATTGATCATAGAGTTGCCATTGTTTTAGTTAAATGAAAGAATTTCCTTTGTATAACTTATATTTATAATTTATGTTTTTTATAAAATTAGTAGATTTAATAGATGGAATGAAGCGGTGAGAAGCTAATTGTAATCATGGAACTTTCAATCATTCTATAAGATCATAATTTATTCCAAATAATATCTAAATGAAAGTGCGAAACGTCATTTGCCATAGAAGCAAAAGAAAAAAATCCACAAATTTTATTTTTTTGCTTTAAAATTGAGCCATTAAGTGAAATTTTTCAAGCATTCCATTAATGCAAAAATATATAAATCATAAAACACTTCAAATAAAATTTTTCTTAAATGGAACACAATTTACGACTGTTTAGTTTATGAAGTCAATAATACGATCTTTCGACTTTTGTCAATATTGATGTAATTTTCGAAGATATGAAAATTAAATTTTTTGTATAGAGGTAGTTTGAGTCAGTACATTATAATCCCGAAAATAAAACCAAAATTAGATTTTTCAGTAGTTATGGCATTTTGTGTTTTAGTTGGCGATATTTATGTATAAATAGGAATATGTATAACTAGAAGTTAATTCATTGCAATAAATCTTGAATGTTGAAATAAAATTATATAGTACTGAATTACCCCTTGTAAAAAAGTATTATGTACCATATCCCATAGACGGATATCTTCCGCAAAACGGACAAAATATGCGTGACGATCGCTGTCCGCCTATGGGAGCTTTCACTGATAAATTACTCAATAAGTAATATCTATGTCAGAGTTACAAAGTCCGTTTATGCACAATATCATATATTTTTTTTTAATGCAACAGCGTCTATAAGGACTGACTGTTCTATCAGTACTAATATTAATTAATACTAATAATACAAACTAATATATATATATTTTTTTTTTTAAATGTGTTAAGAAAATAATATTGTAATTAATGTATTCATACGTTTTATTTATATGTATATTAGAGTGTCCCATTGAAAAAATTTTTCGTAAAAATTAGAATGTCATGGGTCTAGAACATTTCGTAAAAAAAAAAGTATTGAGTTTTGTCTTGAAATGGGTATCAAAAAATAACTAATTTTAAGCCAATTATGAAAAAAAATATATTTTATAATTATTCGCAAAAATGTTGACTTATGAACCGTTTTTTTAGTGCATCATGCAAAAAAAGTTCGATATTATACTCCGCACCATCATTAGTGGTTGGGGTATTATATGTTTATGCAAATATTGTAACACAGCGAAATAACTTCCGACCCTCGCCTTAAAGTATATCGTTCGACTCAGAATCACTTTCTGTGTTACAATATTAACCATGTCCGTCCGTCTGTTTGGCTGGCTGACTGCATATTTAAATCTTGTGCGCACATTTTGTGTGGTACATTTTATTTTTGTTTTGCACAAGGACGAAACCAATTGAATTTGGTCATGATCGCCCCATACAAATACTCCCAGAATAGAGTTTTAATACTTTAATAAAAATATTTGAATAAAATTTGGTACAAATAAGTATATATAAGTATAAATCCGTATACCAAATTTCCTGAGGATCGGTCCATAATTGACCATAGCTCCCATGTGAACCCTTCCTCCGAAAATCACTTTAACGTGCATAAATCCCATAAAAATGTTAGTATTAACTTAAATATAAGTATAAATGACAGTGCAAAATTTTATGAAGATCGGTCCATAATTTACCATAGTTTCCATATAAGACCCAATTTCGGGACTCACCCAAAAGTGCATTAATACATGTGAATGTTAGTATTGATGTAATACAAGTATCGGCCCACAATTGGGTATCATATGGTTGGGCTTGATTCATTATATTTTTCATTCTCATTATACCCTAGATCACCAAAGGTGGTACACAAAGTACAGGTCGCAATTTTGAGGATAATTTGATTTAATTTGGCAAATATATTTATTTTGGCATAACGACGAACGCTATGAGACACATGATTTTTCAACCACTGGTAAGGTATTGAGGACCAAAATTTCTTTTAATATTTTTTTCTGTATTAAGCCCATAAATATGCATGAATTTTGAATTTTATTTGGCTTCAACAAAAAGTCTTGCAAATGGTTGGTTTGCTGTCACTGATTCAATTTACATAAAGTAATGCATTTGTAAAATCCCCAGAAAGGGTAAAGAATTCGTGTTTGAAATCTAAAGTTTGTGAATCCGTAAACAGACCCTGGAAAGAACTAAGGTCCTAATTTCTTAAAACACTTCCCCCCACTTTGAAAAATTTTTCATATAAATTGTTTTTGTTTTTAAATAATTTGTATGGAATTTTTTTCAAAGTTAGGTGAAGCCGACGACAAAACCACGTTATAACTCCAAATCTGTGCGAGAATACGAAAATTGGATTAACACCACAAGGACTATGATAGAAAGTTACACTTATATACTTACATTCATATTTTATGCTTATCCCAGTATATCCAACTGAAACACTTGGATGTCGTGATGAGTCACTTGGCAACTCTGTTCGATTAAACCGAGTTAATAAAAGTTTTCAATTATGTTATTTTTAAAGAAACCAAAAAAATTATTACTTTAAAAATTTAATAGAACATATTTAAGTCAGACTTTAAAGTCGTAACTAAATTAAAAATATAAGGAAACCGTACAGCAAAGAAATTTCAAGAACAAAAGCACAAAACACAAACAAAATGTATTATAAACACAAAAATTCTCACATAAATTGCACAATTTAAAAACTCAAATAAAATAGCAATAAACCAAGTAAAACATATGCACACACATACTCACATCAATAAAGAAATCACAATACTCACTCATTTTATTTTTACAAACAAACACGCACAAATCCCATAAACACTCTCTTTACACAGATATTTAACTCAAATTTTTTACAAAAAGGAAAACGTAAAAGTACAAAGTATAAAGAAACAAAAGGAATAAGCAGAAGAGGAAAAAAAGCAAAAAACAAAAAATTCACACAATAAATTTGCAACAGACCCAGAAATACTTTATTGCTTCGGCGCTACGCGTGGTCACTCAAATTGTGAAGAACAACAAAATTTACGAGACGTAACGTAAACATTAACGTCACTGCCGCTAACGTAAGCAGAGACGTTAACGAACATAAATAATAAAGAAAGAAAAATACAACAGTACAAAAAACATACAGAGAGTAACTTGGCACAGTGGGCTTAATGATTTTTCATATGTTTGTATGGCTGTGTTTGTATATTTTGCTTTGAATTTTAAGGAAGGTTGGGTTGATGGTTGTGTTTTTATTTTATTTTTTTTCGTTTTGTTTTTTCTGGTATAAAATGTGTGGTGTATCTGAAAGGTTGGTTATGGTGTAGTGGTGGTTGTTGCTTTATTTTATTTCAGAGTATCTTATAAGATTATTTATATACTGTTTTGCAGTCAAAACAGTCAACTGTTCTGCTTTCACAGTTGACTGCTACGTTGGCAGCATAGCCAGAGCAATAATGTATGGTTAGCAATTGTATTCGTATCATCATATATGTGTTATTTATATGTGAGTTTTGTGAATTTGTTGTTTATTTTCATGAATTTCTTCTACTCTATATTGTATACTTAGTACATTTTCCCCTTTTTCACAATTGTAGAGTGTAGCGTTCTTGCTTTTGTTTAGTTTTCAGAAATAAAAGAGCTCCTGACTCTTTGGCTGATTTAACTAACTAACTAAGGCTGGTGGCAAACTAAGTATATGTTTGTTTATTACTTTTAGCTTTTTTCAGTACGTTCGATTCTGCCTCCGTTAACGTTTACAGATATAAAGAGAGACGGTACCGTCCGCTTTTCGTATATTTTTCTTCTTATTGCATACATTTTCATTTGGATTTCGTATTAAGGAATACTTGCTACTACTACGCGACGCGCGGCTCTATAATTTTGCTCGGATTTTTCACATGTATATGCTACAAATTGAATACTTTATGGGTTTAGTTTGATAGAAGTCGTAAAGAAATCAACATCATCAAAAACAATAATAATAAACATAAAAATAAAACTGAAAATACAGAAAAAAGAGAGAGCATCATTATTACTATCACAACTACTGTAAATGTAAAAAAAAAAAGAAAAAAACGAAAAACCACAATAACTATCAATTGAATTCTTTTAATTTAATGAATAATAATAGTAGCTAATGATAATAAATCTCTCAAAACCGTAAAAGAAAATATAAAATTTAATTGAAAGTCTTTGGCAAATTGAAAGAAAAAGAAAGAGTGCTGCTCAAAAATACACTAGTTTCTTATTCTATTCGTTACAAATTCCATTTTCTTTTAAAAATTTTCATTTTACTATTTCTAAACGACTGTCTGACTCTATATAGTATGATTGTACAAACTATTTACTCTATATTTTGAATCAAAACAAATGTGTTCTTCTTCATCTTCTTTGTGTGTGCGTGTGTGAGCTAGTTTCATTATTTATCTATTCAAATGCTTACTAAAGCAATTTATGACAATAGAAATCGTACATACAGCCCAGAATTAGATATAGAACACAATAACAACAAGAAAAACAATAATAGTATCAGCATTATTAAATGTATGTATAGAAGAAAATTTGAGCTACGATAGACGGGATACAAGTGGTGGCTGGCTGGCTGCTGGGATTTTGGGAAAATAAAAACAACAAAACACAGCAAAGACAGCAAGTAAAAAAGCTGCAGCATACAAGACGGCAGCAGCCATCCTCATCATCATAGCAGCATCACCATCTCATAAACAACATCTAACCGACTAACCAGTCATAAAAATAATCATAACAATAATCGTAAAAACTGAAATTTATTCGTACGTTTACAGTCACATCAAAATCAACTTAACAAAACGGTAGCGCGTAAACTAGTGTGTGTTTACACTATCACACTATCATCACTTCACTCCATACTCTCTTCCAATTCATTCTAATATTATTAATGGAGGAGTAATAAAAATAAAACCAAACAAAATATTAAAATAGAAAAACATAAAAACGACGTGTAAACAAACAATAATAACGGCCGGTCACTAAATGGCAATAAAAAATTTATTAATATTAATAATAAAAAAGAAAAATAAAAAATTATCACCTTAAAACACAACAACAACAAAAAACATACATAAATTAAACTAAATAAAAGTGAAAATCCAATGTAAAAACAAGAAATTATAAAAAGTGCAATATAATAAAAATAACTAAATCTAAATAGAATTAAATTGTGCCAATAGCAACTAATTTTCATTGGAAAAAAAACAAAATATTTCTATCTAAAAAAAAATAATTAATTAATGCCAAAATTTTATCTTATATAAATATTAACAATATAATTTTGTGTTTCTTTTTTTGATTTTAAATCCAATTTAAAACAAAATAAATAAAAATATTATAATATATTTAGAGTGTATATTTAAATAAAAAAAATAATACAAATTAATCTTCTCTAGTCTCAAAAAATATATAAATATAAATTAGCAATAAATTTAAAAATATATTTAAAATTAATTTATAATTAAATTATAATAAAAATATATATTCTAACAAAATGGCTTTATTAAATAAACAAAAAAAGAAATTTAATTGAACAAGATTTTCCTTTAATCCAGCCCACTGTTTTTAAAACTAAGAGAGTGTTTATTGCAAGAGGAAATTCTATAAAAAAAATTATAAAAAATAGTGTTTTGCGAGAAAGTGCATCATAAAAAAGAGCATAACTTTCGTTAACAACAACAACGATTGCAAAGGATAGAAAAGAAAACTAAAAAAAAGAAGAAATATAGTAGAGACTGTGCTTTTGCAAACAATCAACAACCTTTTGCAAGGAGTAAAATCCTGTATGTGTATACAACTTTAAAAGGATTAAATGTAAGTATTTGGAAAATGTTTTTCAACTACAATAGATCTAGGAGATACATATACATATAGTACTATACATAGATATTTGTGTATTGCACTTAAAGGATATAAAATCGATTTTTTATTTATTACGTTTTTAATACACTTAGACAAGAGCTTTGATTAAAGAAATTTTAAAATTATAGAGTATCGCCTTGTAAAAACCTTTAAATTAAACTTATTTCGAAAGAATTCATGTATAAAATATCTTGGCTCGTATATATTACTCATATAACTCGTTTTACATATTCAATTATACCAACGGTTCTCAAATAGGAGTCCGTAAAGCCATTCCTGGGGGGTCGAGAAGATATTCTGAAAAATATTCTTGAACACACAATTTTTTAATATACATAAATATTATACAGTATTAAAAATTCAAATGAAAGCCTGAAACTATTTAAAAATGGAAAGACATATTTATACAAAAAAACCCAAAATTAAAGGCAAAAATAAAGAATTTTTTCTAAAATCAGTTCTTTTTAGAATCGACTAGCATTAGCTGGAAAAAAAACTAATAAAGGAACCCGTGCTTTAAAGTCAACAATTACACTGTGATAGTCGTAAATTTTAACTAGCTGGGTACCCAACTAGTAAAGCTAATTTAAATATTCTGAATTCAAAGATGGCAGCCGTTTTCGAAGTTAGCTCTATATTTGCGATATTTGAGTTTAAAATTTATTATGAAAATATCACAAATACTAGAAAATTTATGTAAATGAGACATTATTTATATATATTAAACAATGAATCTTTTGATTATATACCCCAATCATGAATTAAATAAATTTCAGGCTGATTTTTAAAACATTTGTTTTAAATCTTTGTTTGAAAAGTTGCTCATTGGTACCACTTGGTAGTTTTCGGACAGAATTGTAGCAATATTTGTGTTAGTTTAAAGTTTTATAATTTAGCTTTTAAGCTATATTACATAATAACAATTTATGATCCTATACTTCAATAGAATCATAATTGAGTATTTTGTTAAAATTTAACGACTAAATTCTTAAAATTAAAAAAGAAAAATTTAAAATATATGATTTTGAATCAACAGATGTAAAATCATTTTGTCCATCAAAACAAAGAATCGATCTTCTGTGGATGCAGGGAATGATATTATATATGCATTATCCGAAAAAATCTCTTAAAGATCTCATGAAGCAAAGTGTAATTATTGATAAGTATTATATCTAAATTATTTTATATTTACGTTATATTTTATCTGATTTTTAAAGTAGTCAAAGTTGTCGCGACCCACTACAACTTCCATTGCAATGTCAAAAAGGGTCGCGAAGCAAGATCTTGTGAGTACCCTTGATTTATACAATAGTATGAATTAAATATTAAGTTCTCTATTGATACCTAGTTGGTTAAAGAATTAAACACATTTTGTGTAAGATACAAATTGTTTCTTCTCGATTACAATAACGTGTCAAATTAAATGGCTTAATATATGCAGAATTTTCCGAAATGATCATAAATTTTATATTTGTCATCCCACATCTAAATATATAAAGTCAACGATATGTTTCTGAAGAATTATATAGAATCTAAAGTAATCTTCTAAAATTCTTAAGTATTTATTAATAAATCTCAAAATAAATTAATTTTAAAAAGCAGCGAAAAAATAAAATGAAAACTGTTGTTTATTTTCCATAATATTTACTAAACATTCTAACAAATTTTTTGTCACCAGAACGGATTTTTAGTTCTGACAATTTAATTATGTCAAATATTGCTACATTTTATTTCTGTAAATATGTTGATCGACATTAAAACTTATAGTTTATAAGGTAAATTTTACATTCCGATTGAAACGGTTCTAATTCGGGATTAAAATTCAAATTATTTTCAGTTTTTTCAATAGTTTAAAAATTACTAAAATTAAAGAAATGAAAGGAATCGTAAATTACCAAAGCTTTAAACCCGATTATAGTTTTGTTAAAGACCTATAAAAAAACTTATTTATGATTAATTTTTTGATATCTATCTGGATTTTTTTACAAAAACAGACTCGGCCATTTTTGTGCGTAGTTTTATGTAAAACTATAATCATTGTTTTATTATATTGTCAATCAATTTTCAAACAAATTTTGTAAGCTATGAAGTTATTAAAAGGATTCCTATATGAATTTATATAGCTTTTATGTAAAAAAATTAACTTGATTTTCAACATCCAGTGATGCAATGCGGGTAGATTTAAAAGCTAATATAGCCGTTACATATTATTTCAAAAATTTAAATCCGTTAATCTATTTTATATAAGAGCTATGTCCAATTATGGACCGATCCTTTAAATTTATTACTGTGATTTTTGCTTATATAAAACTTATTTGTGTTAAATAATAAATTGATACCAACATTGTTATGAGATTTATGTATCTTAAAATGATTTTCGAATGAGAGGTTTTTATGATTTTTATGAAATTTAGCACAAGTATTTATATTTATATTTATATAAAACATTGTAATTTTATCGAAAAATATATTTAACCCTTTTCCGGGAGGAGATTTGTATGGAGACTAGGTGAAATAATTTACCGACTTGAAAAAATTTCAATAGAGTTCGTTGGTAGGGTTTACTTAATTTCATCAAATTATCTTTGAAATTGCGACCTGTAGTTTAATTAAAGCTTTACATGAACGGGTGGATGGACATCGTTAAATCGATTTAGCTAACGATGCTAAGCCAAATGGTATACGTTAAAGTGGGTCTTGGACCAATATTTTTGTGTGTTAAAAACATCATCACAAACACTTTAAACCTTCCCAGCCTTTGGTAGTGTACCCTGTGTTAAAAAAGTGAAATTTCTTCATTTGATATTACATAATTTTAATTATGGCAGATTTAACTGGATAACAGCACTTAGGGAAGATTTTTTCTATATACAAAGCTTTATAACGTTCAAAAATATTACTGAGAGATAGAGAGAGAAATTAATTATTTTATATGAAGTTTGACAGTTTAACTAATCAAACACATAATCTGCTGAGCTAACGATATTACTTTGTAAAATATGCCTTGATTTTAATAACTTTGAATAAACTTTAATCCAATAATTTCATGTTAAATTTGCTGTCTATTATTTCTTGTAGAATTTTCTGGAAGATAACATTTTAAGCTTACAAAATGTAGAGGTGAATGAAAATTATTAAAATTTTAACATTTAAGACATTTAATTGGATCATAGAATTAAGTTTAAATTTGTTTGCGAAACCATTAATAAATCAAATGTTATATTACTACAAATAATCAATTCATAAATTTAATTAATCAAAATGATGCTACTGACAAGCTCATTAAAGATAAACATTTTCTATATTTGCATATAATTATTTTTAAACTTTAAAACTAGATACAAAACTATTAGAAAAACTCAACGTATGTATAAGTAAATACATAAATTATTACATTTGCAAACATTTACTATTAAACTAGCAAACAAATATAGTCGTTTAATGTAATAATAATTTTCGTTTTTGTACATCTTAACGACAAACTACTTGCATATATATTTACTTATACAGATACAGAAGATTCAGATGCAAATTTTACAAATGTATGTAAGTTGTGTCTGTCTGTCTATGAGTGTTTGAATTTAAGCATATTTAAGAATAGAAGTAATGGTAGCTTTGAACTTGGTACTTGGTTTTTGAATTATGATTATATACAATTAAATACATGCATAATAATATTTATGCTGTAACTCATACTCACATATACTATATCTGTAAGTTTATTTTACATATGTATGTGTGAGTGTTGAACATTTAGCATAGTTTTACTTCCGTTTTGTGTCATTGTATTCACATACAGACTGCATTTTATTAAATTTTCTGCTGCGCATGTGAGTCAAGTCAATAATGCATTTAAACATTTAAACCTGCATACATATAGACTTAAATTTTATAAGTATAATAGTAGAAGTACTAGTAGTATTAATAGTTGGTAGACATTGCTTTAGGATATTTATATCCTTAAAAACAACTAAATCTGTCTGTGTGTTTTGTTCATGATTACAAAAGTGTGTGTGTTTTTTTTTTAATTTTGTATATAAATACCTTAATAAAATATTATTAAATTCTTTTTATCTATTTTAAATATCTGCTATTTTATATAATAATTTATGTTTTAAAAATAAAGCAAACTTATCATTTAAATTTATCACAACAATATCTAAATATAATAATCATTATGATTTAATTTTTCATTTATATATCATTATAATCTATCATTTTACATACATACATTTATTAAAGTCCTTTTAACTATTGACTTAATGAAAAAAGCTTAAAAATGGCTTTTTAATAAACTCAATTTTGATCTGCACTTTATAAATAATTTTTGTGCATTTTGCTCCATTTGTTATATGTTATTTTATATTTTATTATTGTTCATCTGTGTATGTATATATGGATTTATTTTTCTCCTAATTTGTTGTTGCATCTATGGTGTATCTTGCACACTTGCAACATGGCAGTGAGAGTAATTATTATTGTATTATTAAAATATTGTATTTATGTATGTATGAATGTTGTTTTTATGCATTTTATTGATTTATTTCAATTGATATAATTTCCACTCAATATTGTTGCCAGTTGTATGAAAGTCGAGAGTATATAAATATTATTTTTATTATGTGCCATGAATGAATGAATGTTGTTAGTGTGGCCAATTGAATATTTATTAACTCCATTAAAGTTTAGTTAGTTGTTTTATTAATTTATGCCATATTTTCATAAATTTTCGAATATTATAATAATTTTCTAAGGGCAGTATTTTGTTAGTAGAAACTTGTAATTATATTAAGAAATTTATTATCAAGCAATAAGACTTGCAATTTGTTTATAATATTTCAATACTTTCAAAATGATTTGTCCTTTACTTAATATTACATATATGTACATATAAAATAGTTTCTTTTATATCGTAGCAATTTTCCTATTCTGTCATATAAAAGAGCAAATCACTTATTATATAAATTACTAAATATAATTAATTAAATTCAAAATAATAAAATTTTCAACAAAGCCGTCGGATATTAAAATTTAAAATTTTTTATAAAATCTATTAAAATGTACCAAGAAATAAATTAAAATAAATTTTGTTTGATTTTTTGTACAGGTAATTTTGTACCGTTGGCAGTTATATTATACATCTTATATCCCAAAATATAAAAAAAGTCGCATGTTTGAAAAAAATTCGGGAAAAAAGTTCATAAGAAATTAAAATTTCATACAAATGATATATGGAATAAAAAATTAGCTTTTTTCGTTGTTTAACCAAAATCATTGAATTATACAAAAATGACACAAAATATTATTTATTAGATTTTTTTTTTGTCAAACAAAAAACAAACTTGTTTAGTTAAGAATTTGAATTTATAAGCTAAAAACAACAAAATTGTCACTTTTTTTCTTAAAAAATGGTAGAATTAATTTAGAAATTATTTCTTTGTTTCTTTATCAATTTTTTTTATTATTTTTTTGCAAAATGATATATGATGACAAAGAAGAGAGAGAAAAAAAATATTTAATTAATCACTAGACAACAAAAACAATGTGAAAATTATATAAACAAAAATAAAAAATAAAAAATTTAAAAAGATACACAGATTCTACATAGAAAGAGAAAGAAATGCGTTACATTTGAAACGAGCATTAATTAAAATGACAATTAAGTTAAAACAAAATAAATTTATGGTTTAGAATTTATAAACTTTGTATTGGGCAAAAACTTTTAATTAAGTGACAAAGTTGAGTTTTTTATTTTATTTTCTTAATTACAATATTTTTATTTTTATTAAAAATAACTAGATAAAATACTCTGCTTTAGTCTTACTTTTTTCGATTTTCTATAGTAAAGTACTAATTTCAATAAATTACTTAGTCCGCAGTTGGTAAGGTATATTGAGGGTTTTTGTGAAACTAAAATAAGGAAATTAAATGTATTATAAGTACATAGATATTATTTCTGGAGTAGAATTGAATTTCATAATTTAGTTCTGAACAGTAGTAAGTTTTAATATATGATCAAGTACTTTTTAAATAATATTTTATCAACATTTTTTTTTTTTTTTTTATGAAATCTTTATTGAATTTTAAGTATCAAGTAAAAGTTTGATATTATTTTTTTTCTCTAAATCTTTTTGGCCAAAATCTACCAAAACTATTGAAAAATTGGAAAAGAAAATGCCATAAATAACTCACAGTCTTTCTAAATATTCTAACCAGTAATGAAGAAGAAAAAAAGTACAATTTGGTCTACTTCTTTTTTAGGACAAGAAAGAAAGAATGAAAAAATGTTCTTAAAAAAATGATTACAAGTTTAAATGCACAATGGTTTGATTATTTTTTGCTTTTCTATTTTCTAAAAAATAATTTCTTTTACTTTAAAAATAAATCAACTTAAAGTCTAGCAAATCAAAAATAAAACTTTCTGAAATATTGTAAAGAAAATGAATTATTAATGGAAAGGCAGAGTAAGAGCAACAAATATCATTTGATGTAAATATTTTATTTCTGTTAATTTTATTCCATTTTTTATTTTAATTTTATTTTACAATAACTATGAGAGAATTTTATACAACTATGAATTATATAAATTGTATGTAGTACGAGTATTTACAATAAAAATTGGTTTGGTTTTTGTTGATGTTCTGAATTTAAAATACATATCTCTACATACATACATATGTACACTTTATTCATGTTTATATACTAACTATATAATATACATATGTATGTTTAAATGTGTACGATGCAAGTAAATACGTATGTCGCGTATCTCTTTGCAATAAATCATTGTCACCCTCTCTTGTGCAATGTCACTGTAAGCGCCCCCTGCTGGGCTGCAGCAGAAGCAGCAACAAAATCCTCATACTTACATACATATCCTCACAAAATAAAAAAATAAAAAAACTGAACAAATATTTCCAAGTGTATTCTCGAATGGCACAGAGACAAAAACGTAAAACTAAAAATACAGCAACAACTAAAGCCAACAAAACGAAAAAAAGAACAAAATTGCAAGTAAAACTGAAATCAAGCAAAAATATGCAGTCCACAGCACCATCATCAACATCATTCCCTTGCCTTACATGCATACAAATTTTGGTGTATTTGGAAAAAAGCTACCAAAAACACCAAAGAGATTTTCCAAAAAAATTACCACCCAACTTTAGAAGTTTTTCTTTTGTACAAAACATTGAAAAACTCCTGAAATATTTGTGCAACAAAAACAAAAAAAAAAAAAAACATATTTAAGTAAAACTGACTATAGAAACAGTAGTAAAAGTAGTTGAATACTCTAACGGCTACACATGCAATTCCTGCAAAAATAACAACAACAACAATAAAAATGACGACGACATTGACTATAGTTGCTTTAGTTTGAGTAAACCGAGTAAGTACATCAGTTTGTGTGTCTTTTAATCCTTTTGGTATTTTATACTACCGCATACAGTCATACATCAAAATCACACAGGATGAAAGAATTGTTTTTTTTTTTTTGTTTTTTTTTCGAAAGAAAAAACACACACAAAAATGCTGTAAGAAGCGAAATGAAATAAACTAGAAAAAAACTTGCAATTGTGCATTTTGAAGTGCAGCACCAAAAAGTGTTTGTAAGAAGAGTTTTTCCTTGCTTTTTTCTATTGCTTTTAGCTTGTCTTAAAAATACCTCAAGTTTTTAATATAAAAATTATTGTACATTTTGAGAAAAATACAAATCGAAAAGTTTTTCTAAAAGAGTAAAGGGAAAAACTGCAAATTGTTTAGTTTTGTCTGGCAGCGTTGATGACAGGCCTTTTTTCCTTCACCCTACATTTTTCTTTACTTAGTTTAGTCGTTGAACAATCCCCACAAACATTTGCTTGAATATCGTTATCTATTCGACTCCCAGTGTTTGGATTTTGTTAGCGAACCTTGTCAAAATTTACACCGATAATTGTCAAGGTATCCATAATAGTTGTGAATTTCAGTGTATGCGAAGAAAAAAGATATTTCTGGAGGTATTTCTTCTATTAATTTTATTATTTTCTGTAATATAATTTTTGCAAAATAACTTTCGTTTATATCCTATAAGAAAATTAATCATGACTCCTGGATGATTGGTAATAAAATTATCTTTCAAATGTTTACTGGGTTATTGTAGAAACATTAACCGTTCAGACTTGAAAAGTTGCGCCAAAATTTTAGCAAAAACAAAAGTTCTAGCAAAAAATTATTTTGTCAACAACAACAAATAGTTAAACCTTTGAATTGCTATTGTTTTTGGTAGTTGGACATGAAACGAGGTTAAAAAATTAAAGTAAAATAAAATTTAAAACGAAAAATCGATATTAACACAGAAAAAAATAAATATATATTTCAACTACAAAATTGCTTATGTCAATTAAAATTTTATTTGATTTTGCTCCAATCACCAAAATGATAATGAGTGATTCCATGTCAAAACGGAGAGCAATTAGACTTGACATCTCCGACGTACATATATTGGCAATTGGAAATATTTATCAAATCATATGTTACACTGCTTTAGTTTAGGAGTTATATAACAAAATATAAACTAATGTCAAACTTTGTATATAAAATTTTTGATATTTTAATTATGAGCTCATAAAAAAAATTCTTTTATTAATTTTTGCAAATATTTAAAATTTTTAAAAACAAAAAAATTACTTTTCACCACACTTTGCTTTGAACTCTTAAACCAAACAAGTCTGCAATTAAAATTATTAAATTAAGAATTTTAAAACACCGTTTTTGAGATATTCAGATTTGATCTTTGTATTATCGATTTTGACCTTTGAACTTTCGAAGTAATTCAATTTTATACACGCCATTTTAAAGTCAATATCTTTATTAAATGAAATAAAAATTAGAATTTTACAATGTTTAGCTTGGAAGTTATGAGCAAAAAAGTATGTACACTATTGGAAAAAAATCGAAAAAGCTCATTTCTAAAACGCCATATTTTTGGACCGGAATAGGTCCTCAGCCTGAAAGTTTTAAATTCATTGAAATTCGAATTTCATTGAAATCGGAGATATCAAATCCGAAAATGCTTGTTCTTTGTCCGTTTTGATATGGAATTACTCTAATATTAATTAAGACAAAATAATAGATTTTTATACAAATTTCAGTTGTTTTTTTTTTTTTTTCATTTTTTAATAATTAAGGATTATTGTTAATCTTTTAAAAGATTAACAATAATCTTCATCAGGCAAAATATGTTAGTAAGTTTCAGCTGCATAATAAAAGGAACAAGAATTTTTTACCAGTTTAAAAAAATATTCAAAACTTATTTACCTTTTATTTTTATAAGAGTTTCCGCATTCCGTATATAGCCCTGTCTTTCATAAACTCCTATTTTAATGACTAAGACTCCTGCTTTGAAACTAAAATTCTTAACAATTATCAATTCAAAAAAAAAGGACATAGTTTTACTTACCAATAACTACAAACATTTGTTAGAATCCAAAAACCCTTCTTATCTCATAAAGATTCCATAATTTCGAAATTCATTTAAAAATTTTATAAATTTTTTTTGTTATTTTATTTTTTTATTTTTAATCGTTTTCTAAATATTTTTGTTTCGATTTTTTTTGAAAGGCTGTCAGTTTAAGTGAAACAATAATTAAAATTAATTAAACATATAATTAAGTTAATTATTAATAGGGAAACCATAATATGCTCTAAAAAATGGATCATTTTACCCTTTTGATTTTAAAAATGTTTGCTTAATATTGAAGACAAATTTGTTTATTATATAAAACATTAGCACTTAATCTATGGCGAATAGGTTTTCTACCGCAAATAACAAATTATGAAATATTATGATTAAAATTAATTTTAAAATAAGCTCACAAAAATTAAGTTTTTTTTTTTTTTAATTTTTTATTATTTTTTTTTTTTTTATAATAAAATTTGAAGAAATATTAATTTATTTTTTTTTTTAATAGTGAACCATTTTGTCCCTGAACAATTTATATTGCAACTTTTAGCAATCATAATAATGTTTTTTATATCAGAAGTAGAAACAAATTGAAAGGGTAGAAATTTTAAAAAAAGCATCCCAAAATTGCATTTGCATTATGAATACATAATTACTATATATAATATATATTATATATATCGACCATTCCAGGAAAGAACGCCCGAAAAAGTATATTTTTTTACTTGATGGCTTTCAATTTCGATAAAAATTTGTATACATAAACTCCATTAAGCCTTTTATCAATTTCAGTTTTCAGTTTTATGAAATTGCAAAAACTCGCGATTTAATTTCGCTTTTTAATTTTCTCAAAAACCAAAAAAATTTCAAAAGTATGTAACTTTGAATAGCAATATCTCTGGAAAGACTTTGTGAATTTTAATGATTTAAACGGCCTTAAAATTTCGCATATAGCGGCTTTACGACGAACATTTTAAAAATAAAAAAGATTTTTTAAAAATGCATTTTAATGCAATTGCATTTTTCAAATGCATTTTTATTTAAATATGCTATTAAAATTTTTTAATTTTTTAACATAAATGAAAAGTTTGGAATCTTTACATTAAAATAAAAGTGTCAAATTTTTGGGACGCGAAAATCTCATATGCATAATCCAATTTTTATAAAAACATGTTCCAAATTTTTCAAATAAAAATAAAATTTTTTCTTGTTTTTGAAATTTTCTTTAAAATTTTTATAAAAGTTAACAAAATATAAAAAGTATGCAATTTTAAATATTCATATCTTTTGAAGTTATTGATGGATTTCTGTAATTTAAAAAGTATTAAAAAGGCCATTGTATATTTTTTGTGTAATTTAGTCAGCATTTCGAAAACCACTTCTTCGATCCATAATATTTTAAAGATATAAATGCAGTTTTTAGATGCATTTTTGTTAGTTGCGAATTTATTAAATTTTAATTTTTCAAAAGTGTATTTAAAAATGCTTTGTTTATTATAACTTAAAACAATAAATAGTCTAATACATAAAGTTTTACTATTTTTCAGGATTTTTTAAAAAATAACACAATAAAATTTTTTTAACAAAATACGTAAAGATACTCACAATACCAGAAAAATATAATTTTTATATGAAAAAATTTAAACTAGTTGAAGAAAAGGGGAAATTATGCACAGTACATGTGTGCGTCCCAAAAATTTGAGATTTTTATTTTAATGTAAAGATTCCAAACTTTTCATTTATGTTAAAAAATTAACAAATTTTAATAGCATATTTAAAGAAAAATGCATTTAAAAAATGCAATTGCATTAAAATGCATTTTTAAAAAATATTTTTTATTTATAAAATATTCATGTTTAAGCTAACATAATTACAATTCAAACACCGTTTAAATCACAAATTTCTGCAAAGCCTTCCCAGAAATATTTGTATTTAAAGTTGTATACTTTTGAGATTTTTTAGATTTTTTCAAAAGTGAAAAAGCGAAATAAAATCGCGAATTTTCAGAATTTAGCGAATCTGAAAACGGAAATATTTATAGACACCCAAAGACCTTATATGTATAAAATTTTATAAAAATCGGAGGACACTTGGTATATTTTTGGGCGTTCTTTCATGGAATGGACGATATACTTCTTAAATATGCAATTTAAATCATTAAATCCGTTAACAACTTTTAGAGATATTGGTATTTAAAGTTAGACACTTTTGTGATTTTTTTAACTTTTCGATAAATCAAAATCGCGAAAAAATTCGCGAATTTTTCAAAATTAAAAAAAAATAAAAAAATAAAAATTGATATATTTAAAAGGCTCCATAGGGTATGCGTATGCCAAATATTATTAAAATCGGAAGACATAAAAAATATTATTGAGCGTTCTTTCATGGAATGGATGATAAATAATATTTCGTTAGAAATTCCTAAAGAAGAAAACTTCACTGGTAAACCTATGGTTAAGAGTTTTCTGAATGTAATGACCTAAATATATTGCAAGGAAAAGAAAAGGAAAAATCTGCAATATTTTGTTTTTTAAACGAATTGTAGACTTAAGGCCGCAAATGCGCTTTTAAAACACCTCATTTACTTATAAATGCAACACAGACGTATTATTTTTGTTTTAAATAAATTTAAAAATTTTATAGTTTTATTTGTAAAATGTTACAAGCAAAACATTTTGTATTATATTATTTCAATTGTGTTGTTCATAGGGTAGAAGGGAAACCATTTGCCATAGCTCCAAATCAGCCATTGCCGTTTATTTTGAAAACTAAAAGGCAATTTTTTCTATTACTTTTTCCATGATGTCTCTTTTCTGATTTGTTTTATCGATGCCCCTAATAAATAATTTCTGTAAGAAAATTTATATAAAGTTGAATTCCGTTTCTCTGGCCATTTACTTCATTTCATCAGAAACGCCTCACTGAAGCAGTGTTACCGTTTGTCTTTGGTTTTTCCACCACCTGGCCACTCTTTTGGCCCCTTTTTTAAATGGCAACTTTTTAAGACTATGTGCTAATTAATAAAGAGAAACTTTCAACAAATAAATTAACAATTTTGAGATTGTTTCACAGTATAGTGATATAAAACTCCGCGGAGTACTTATAAATGAACTGAAATATTAATAACTAAAAAAATATTAAAAAAGTTTATCTATTTATATCATCATATTCCAAATCTTTTTGGACTGGGTTGAAAAATTAAAAAAGAAAAAAGATTTGATGAATATATATGATTTTACATTCCACATAGCAATCGCTCGGGGGTACTTGTTTTTTTTTTACTAAATTATCAATAATAAAAAATAGTTTGTATAACAGACTTAAGTCAATAATTGTGGATCCATGCGTTCCGTCATAAATTTCTCCGACGGGAATTTGAAAGACTGGAGTACGAGTGAAGAATTGGTACAAAAGAACAAAAATTTAAATAATTAATATGTTAACTATTTTTGTGAATAAATCTTTATTTTTGCAATAAAAAAATTTGTTATTAATAAAACTGAATTTTGTTGTTTTTCTTAAAATACAAAATTTTTTGTTTTTGTTGTTATCAAATAAACAAACTTTAAGAAGTTTTTTTGGGTCTTAAGGCAATTGGCTCCTTTTTTAAAAAAATTCCCTCTTTTGGCGACTTTTTATTTTAAAATCCCCTTTTTTAGACACTTTTTAAAAATTCTTAATTGTAACGCTGCACTGGAGCGACTGAAATCAGCAATATTCATTCAAGGTTTAATTTGGTTCAGTTTTAAAATATAAAAAATATGTATTTTTTCTAAAAGAGGATAAATTTACTTCTAACTCAAAAAATCAAGGTCGTAAAAATGAACATATTTAATTTTTTACCTGGTTATAGTATATAAATCTTAGCTTGACCGTTGAAAAATATTTTTTTAAACTAAAAAATGACCTTGAAAACACAACAACAAAATTATTAAAATTCAGTTTTTCCTGTTAAATTACTTGCATTTTCGTTAAAAGGAAAACTCAACGGTTCTCTTGAGGAATTTTGAAAAAATAAACTAAAATCCAGGCACCTGCTTTACACAAAGTAGCCACAATCAGCCGAAAATCTTAACCTTAAATTCATGGGTGTCTTACTTTTGTTTTTCACACAAAAATCATACAGTTTTCATTGTTAAAAAAAAAAAAATTATGCAATAATTTTTTACGGTAATAAAAATTAATATGCGTCCTTCGTTTAAGGGTAATTAACTTGGTAACAGTTCTAAATTACCTTCAAAAATTCAATTTGACTTTTATTTAAGAAAAACTCCAACACACCTTCTTTAACAAACTAAATGAGTGTTTAACTTCTTGACTTTATGATTTCTTATATGATATTGGTTGGTATTGTTTTAATTTTGTTAAAAGATTTATGGCTACATTTAGCAACAAAATGTTTGACGCTCAACATGTTTAGTTTTTACACGTATTTTCTATGATTTTTCTTACTCAGTTAGTGAGTGATCTAAAACAGGTATAAAATATTAATAGTTTAGGCAATTAGGTTTTTTCTTCTTTTGTGTGTTTCAAAATTATGATTTATGATAGTTTATGAAAGAAAAAACATGAAAAAGAAAAAAAGATGTAATAAATCAACGAAAAAATCACTTTTGTTTTTTGTAAGATATTTTTGGAAACTCGTATTGTTAATAAGTGTGTGCATTTACACATACAAACATCTACTGTCATCCTAATAAATCTTTTAATCATAATAATTTGTTTCAATGTTAATACTTTCAAAATATCTGAAAACTCAATAAATAACACAACAACATGTTCTGTGTGCTGTTAATGTCATACAATGAAATACTTCATATATCATCATCATGTTGCCAAAAGACTCAAAAAAATAAAATCCGCAACAAAAAAAAAAAGTTGAAATCACCTTCTTAGCAGAATAATTTAAGGAAAAAAAAACAACTTTACTTACACTCCTTTTGCTTAATACTCGCTCGACTCTGTAGACATTCAGGCCCAAAATCGTACAGGAAAAGTAAGGTGTTGTATGTACGTAGATTTTTTTTATATTATTGTATACCGGTATTTCTGCGACGAATGCAGTCTGAATTTATATATTTAACAAACAGCAAAAGACTGAACACGAATTTGTTTTAACTTAAAATATTAAGTTTTAAAGAAGTGTTTAATTGATAATAAATTTATTTTTAATTAATATTTTAATTAACGCAATTATTACAAATAAATGAATTTAAATTTAAGTTTCATTATTTATATTTATAATTTCATTTATTTAATTCAATTTTTAATATAACTAAAGGTGTTATCTAATTTTAATTATACAATTAAATACTGATAAAAACTAATTAAAAGTAAAAACAGCGCAGTATTCAACTAGCACCTGGTTCAAAGGACAACAAATAAATAAAAACATGGCCTTGTTTTCCAGTTTTACGGTATCAACGTAGAATTTGTACATAGGAAAAAGTCACTAATCACCAATAATTCATTCAATTCATAAGTTTTCAAATTTGCACCTCACGCCGAAACAGAACTTTTTTTTTCCATTATCCACTTAAATCAATCAAGTGGATAAATGAATAAATAAGAATTTTAAATGTTACAAAATGTTACTTGATTTTTTTCTCTTGAATATACATGTTAATTAAATTTTGATGTAAAATTAAACAAAAGTGTTAATTGAGAAACATAAGTTAATATTTTTATGTGTAAAATATACACCAGTAGAATCAATTACGTTTTTTGTACATCTTTTTTCTGGGATTTCTTTGAAATCTAAATATAATTAAACTGATAATTTACTCATTACTCATCTAAAATTATAAATTGCATTTTCTTATAATTGATTATAGTTTTCGAGATAAACTGTTATATAAAAAATTAATGTAATTGCATTACATATTTTGTTTGAATCATGTTTGATTCGATTTAATAAAATAACAAAAATAATCAAAAAAAAAAAAAAAAAAAAAAAAAAACAATGTAGAAAGGAAAGTAAGAAAAGAATAAAATCATGGTTTGTTTGTTGGGTTTTGTTTAAGCTTTGATATTTATAGTGTAGAACTTATAATTATCATTGAGTTTATAAAGTTTACACTGTAATATATCTTTAGTTTTTCTAAAGAAATTGGGAAAGGTTTTCTGATGAGCTGGCTTAAGCAACCGGCGAAATGCGCATAGGAACTAGCTTCCCCCCAACAAATAAATTGTGAATTTATTCAAAGTAATAATCGCGACATTAGTACAATATTAAAATCATTAATATTCCTTTATCGCAGCTTAATTATTTTGAATGGAAAAATAATTCAAATTATCTTCTTCAGGTTATATCCACATTATTTTTTATCCGCTCAATAGTAAAAAAATCGTTGATGTTTCACTTTATATGGGAAGTGCGCGGTAAATTAGGCGGACCTCGCCCATTTTTGTTTTCCAAGTTTATATCGACCTCCGAACTATCTTTATAAACTTTCGTTATCGTGTTCAAAAAAAGAAAAATTATATGGCTAAAAATAAGAAAATTCAATTTATTAAATGCAATATAAATTACAGCTTATTTAACTCTTTAAATAGTTGAAATAAATCGTATAGTGCGCTCAAAAAAAATTTAAATGTTTAAATTTTTGGTTAATAACGTTTGTTATATGTACATTATTAGAGTTTTTCGTAGACAAAAATATTGTAATAAGACCTCTCAAACGATGCATATTTTGAACTGAATATGAAAAAGTATTAAAACAATGTTTAAAATTGACCTTCAGTTCCCTACCAGCTATTGAAAATCAAGGGTCTGGAATATATTGTCCAAAAAAGTTTTAGTTTTTGTCTCGAAATGGGTATAAAAAAACTCGTAATTTTTAGTACATCATGGGAAAACAGTTCGATATTTTTTATTGCAAATGTACACAGAGAAAGCAGATTTGTTGAGGCAACCGAATTTTTTGCCAATCGAATTCTGTCGGTTCCAATAACTATCAGGCAATTTAGTTGCAGAAATCGAATTTATTCGGTAGCCATAATTGTATATTAAAATTAATTGGTTAATAAAATATCATTATTGTGAATTAAAATTGTAAACAAAATATTCGTTTATTCAATATCTGTATATAAGTATTAAATGAATAATATGTATGTACATTGTTTTTTGCTGAGGAACTAGTATTCGCTCACACTGAGTACCACGATTCCTTCTTTCTTAACCTTTCGGTGTTTCTCTGGATTCTCGATTCTTACAGTATACACTTAGGCAGTTTGACTATATGTACTATCAGCAGGACTAATAAGAGATATCTATTCCCAGGCACAGATTGCGCTTAAGAATGTCTGCAAAGATAAAAAATTATGTTACATAATGTATGACGATAAGTTATTTCTTTAAGCTTCTTACCATTAATGCAAACGAAATATGTTTACAATAAGCCATACGCTTTTTGTTTTTGCCAATAATGCAACTTAACACTGATTAATTCTTATTTTTTGGAAAGCTTTCGTTTTAAAATTTTCGTGTTCAATTTATTTTTTTAATATGTATGTATACATAAATATGTAATTAATTCCAAAATGTCAATGAAATTTACTAATTTTCGTTTGTGAACATCGAATTATTTCATTTTTCTATTGATTCCATAACTACAATCAATATTATCTTTTATAAAAACTTTTTATAACATTTGAAATTCGGTTGTATTATTTATTTTCTAAAATAAATGTGAAATAATTACAAATTGATTTATATAACTGAATTTGCTATTGTGATAAATACAATTACATTCAAATTGTATTTTAAATGTTATAAATATTAAAAATCCCTTAGAACTATTAATTTACGTTTAAACAAAATGAGTTTTTGCTATCAATACCATTTTCTAACTAAACTTTTTTCTGTGTGTATATAAAAAATATTATTATGTTTCTTTTATTGGTAAAATATTGGAAAGCTACATTGTAGTAAATATGGCCTATAATAAATTTGTGCATCATTGTTCATCATACATAGCAAAAGCTTTGAAGAAAAGCTTACAAGTATTATTAAAACCAATAAGAAATTTAAAATTTAAAACATGCTTTCATATAACCAAAATTGTTTGCACTAGATTTTTCGTGCTCACTTATAAGTATTTTAATCACAAAATATATTTTATTTGGAAAGTATATTATTTGATTAAAATAGGAATAAAATATTAAAGAAAAAAAATAAAAATATAATAACAATTTCCAATAAAAAATAATAATAATTTCTCGAAAGTTATAACTTTAATTTTGAAATTACTTACATCTGAGTATATAATTTTTGTAAAGACTTATATGCACGAATAACTTAAGGCTTTTGTTTAAAAAATAATTGAAAACCGCTTAACCGGGTTTTTCAAGAATTCAAAAGCGAGCAACCTTTTAAATTTGTGAAATTGTAATTTTCTTAGAAATTATTAAACTTTTTACTGCTAAAAATAATTTGTTTCTCTTTTTTGGAAGTATTTATTAATAATTTTCAGCAAAAGCAAAAATTATGGGCTTAATTATATTTTTGATATGGTGAAAAGTTCCTTTTTTGAACCAGTTTTTTTTTACTGAGATTACCATAGAAATTTTTGACGACAAAAAATATTGTATTTTACTATACAGCTGAATATATGTATTGCCGATGAAACAAACTATACTTCATTAAAATCGATTAATAAAATTCGACTTTTTTTATGATTAACAGTGCTATTCTCGATTTCGTGACAATTGTCAGTCATTAGTTAATGTCATGTGCTTTTATGAATGTGACAACTATCACCAAAAATGTATAGAAAAAATTTCCTTTTTGTCACAATTGTTTTTACTATCACAATAAATTCGTTTGGCACTCGCTCGATAATAGCACTGTTAGTGTAACTATTTCATTTATAATTGCATATGTAAACTTATTTTCGTGGACATCCTTTTGAAACCAATCTAAAACAACTGATGATGACGAAGATGAGGCTCAAAGACATAAAAAAAAAACTTGAGTATGTTTGTAAAAAGAACATGTATGTTTTTACTTATTTTTTATTTTTTTTTTTTTTTTTCAATACAAAACAAATTAATCCCGAAATCAACTTAAAGACAAGACAATCTTAGTATTTTTTTTTCTTCTTCTTCAGCCATTTAAAAAAGCTCACAAAATGCGTTGGTGATATACACACTCTAGACTTGGAACTAAAAAAAAAATACAAAAATATTGATGATGTAGAAGATGATGTTGTTGTTTTTAATACGAATGATGATGAAGTTGTTAAATGTTTTTAGTATTTTTCAATTTCTGTTAAACATTTCTGTAACTCATACCTTGAAATACATAAAAATAATAAAGTTGTTATGCAGTTTTCATTAGAGTGTGTATGTGTGTGTGTTATATCTTCTGATGTATGTATGTATGTATACAAAATATACAATAACATTTTATCATCTGCATGTTATTGGGAAGATGGTTCCAAATGTCGAATTGGTTGTCTTCTCTCTGGTTAAACAACATCTTTAGCATTTTTTTCTTTTGGAAATACATAAAAAATTCGTGTTTTTTTTTATTTTTTTTTTTATTTTTTTATTTTTTTATTTTTTTATGTTTCTGGTATTAAGGCGTATTTCTTTATTTGTATTTTTATATTATTGACTTAGTATTAAAGTGTTTGTATATGTGTCCGTCCGCCTGTCTGCATAATATTTGTATGAAATATTTCATTTAATTTTGCTGTCACCTGATTTATCACCTTTCTTGTAAATTTGTTATACATTAATCTTTTAATTTTATTGATTTTTGCGTTTGCATTTCTTTAACAAATTGTTTTTTTATTTAAAAGGTGTTGATAAACTGGTCAAAAGAAACTCAAATTCAAAATGAAAAGAAATACAAATCTGTTTTGTATATCTTTGTTAACCAAAAAAGAACTTAATGAATAAAAGAATTCAAGTGTAGGTTGAAAATGATGAATTTTTAATCATTCAAATTAAACCGGTTAAAGTTTTTAAAGAAATTCTTTGAAATGTTTGAATTAGTTCTAATTTAATGAGAGCTATTAAATAAGTTAATGTTAGGCTTAACTGAGATTAGTATTCTGATGGCCCCACAAAAAATTCGGATATATTCAGAACCTTTTATGGCTTCAAGAGAAAAATTTAACTGGATCTTTATTAAGTCATGGAAGTTAATCGTTCTTTTATCTAGTTTTAATACTCCGATGTTGAGCCAAATATCAATGTTTCAATTGATTTCACAAAATTAATAGTTTAATTGAATCAATTAAATTTATTCGATAAAATATTTACATTTAATTGACTAAAATAAAATAAACTTACTTCAATAAGACTCTAATTGTTTAAGTCGCAGAAACCTTTAATTCTTCAGCCTTTGAACTCATCACTTTTTAATAAGACCATTTTTTATGTCAAAAATTATATATTGATTTATTTTATTATTATTTTTCAATAAAAAATCATGTTTCTAAAGACAGAAGGAAGAAGGTAATCTAAACCCTAACAGTAAATTGCTCAATTCTCTTGTTTTCACCTAATATTATTACGGTATTAAGTTTGTTTTAAAAGCATATTGAGAGCAATTTGTTACGCCGATTAACTTAAACGTTTCATTATATTTAAGATTACTTTTTATGGGCTCAAGTTTACTTAATAAACCCAAACTGAATAAAAACGAAACAAAGAAAAGGAAAAATAGGGAAAAAAATTCAAAACATCTTGCTTCCATACACTCAAAGGAATGAAATTTATGTTGAATTTGGTGGGGTAAAATCATAAAATGGTGGTTAGTTTTAGCAAATACCCTTCCTATCTCATAAACACACACATATACAAATGATAGAGAGTAAAGCTAACAATGCTGGAAAAAATGTAAGCTCTTTTAAATTATTGAAGAAAGAAAACCCTCAAAAGAATTATTTTTGTTGGTATTTAAAAATAAATATTATAAATTTGCTTAAAATAAGAAAAAAAAAAAATAAAGGACATTTAAACCAAAGGATTCAAATTGAGATTATTTCTTCAACATACATATACACTCTCATAAATACATACATAAGCTGAATTTAAAACTAAAGACTAAATAATGATTGTAGGAATGGCTAAAAGTATTTAGTCAAACAAATTTTTAATGGTGGTTGTGTTTTTCCAACAGCCAATATCTAATGTCATTTTCATTTATTCTTCTATTCAATCCTATTCGATTTTATTCATTTAGCTTGATATTGACTTGGTGGTTATAAAATATTATCATTGTTTACCCACTAACTGCCCTTATAATCTTTTAGCATTTTGTTTGAATTATTTTTTTTTTTTTATATTTTTGTTCTGAGTTTTATGGCATTAGCAGGAGCAGCATGCGTTGCCGACGCTACGCTACGCTTGGCATCAAGATTAATTTTAGATGAAAAAAAAAAAAAAAACAGCCAGCGTTGTGAAATGAAAAACAAAAAGGAAAGAAATAAGTCAAAATGATTAATGTGTTTAATTTTTTTATTTTTGGTTTTGTTTCGGTTTAGCTTTATTTTGAATACAAGATGAAGAAAAATATATGTATGAAAAAAACAAAATGAAAGCAAGAATAAAATTGAGTAGAAGAAGTTTTTTTATATACTTAGAAAATTAAAAATATATGTATACATTTTTAAAGTTTTAAATTTCATTCTAAAACATATGTGTTTGAAGTATTTTACTATATGCAGTGTTTAAACTAGTGAAATACAGATATTTAATATTATGATCACTTTAAAATAAGTATTTATTCTCTTTTATACTTATTTTTTTTCTTTTTTTTTTACATTAGAAATTCCATATTTTATTATTATTTATACAAAAGAAGTATGTGAATAGAAATGTTCGATTGACTAAATTTTTCAACAGTATTAAAAAATACCTTCTAGTAAATTCAGCTCCACGAGTAAATTTAAAATACTAAACATAAAAAAATATGAAATAATTCAATACTAAAAACGTTGATCGCAAAAAATATATATCGAAAAATTAAATAAATTTGCTTAAACATTACATGTTTTTATTATTAAAAAATCACTTTGCAACTTATGCAAAAATTGTCCTGATACCTAAAATCATTTGATAGATATTGGGACTTTATGATATGTATTTTTATTTAAGAATTTAACATAAAATACAGTTAAATTCTTGAATATATATATATATATATATATATATATATATATATATATATATATATATATATATATATATATATATATATATATATATATATATATATATATATATATATATATATATATATATTACATCGTTTTATAGAAGACACAATTCAACCTTAAATGATTTACAATATTAATGTCTTTTAATAATTTAAAATTATTCAACATGCAGATTCTAATTTATAAAAGATACAAGTTCCAATAGGCTTTTCACATTCGAGATGGTCAACTTTATTCCACTATCGCACCTGAATTTTAAATTATCTGAATTTGTTTATTCATAAAAAATTTTTGTTTTTTTTTTCCAAAACAGAGAACTTTATTAACATTAATAAAACACTTCTGCAAACAATATTTTGAAAGACTCTCTTCTCTATCGATGTTCCAAATTTTATCAAAGTTTGTGCACTGTTCATATCCTAAAAATGCTTTATTCAACAGGTATTTAGCATACTCCAAAGAAAATTTTAGACGGCTATTAGGACTTAATGCTACGTTATTTTATAATCCCAGCAAACAAGTTCTTCCAAAAAAGAACATTATTACAACTTCAAAGGTGAAACAAAGTGCATATTTTAAACTTTTTTTGGAAGTTCTTAATAATTACTTACAAAAAAGTGAAAATAAATGAATTTTTAGCGGAAAAAATTGGTTATAATTTCTAACAAAATTTAAATTTTTAAGTATTTTTATTATTATTTAATAGGGCAAAAACTGAATTTTTATTAAAATATTGTATAAACATAGTTTTAGGAGAAGTGCTTCAAAAGCGATGAACAAGAAGTATAAAAGAATAACATCCAACCAATGACAACCATGGTTTAAAAAAGAACTTCTGCAGCTCTTTTTCACCACTAAGTACTTCTTTCCAATGACAATACAATGTTAAAATCATGACTTTTTCAGTTCTTTTTTTGCTGGGATGTTTAATATTCTCTACCACAATTTTTGGTATCATTTTAAAGGCGAAGATATTGTCTTAAATGTCTAGTAAGTTAATTTAATTCGAAAATTTAAACGTTTATATCTCTAAAAATGTGAAACTCTTAAAAAAAATATATATTGTTAACACAGCTCTTGTCCATACCCGTGAAAATTTTCATTTTTGGTTTAGAAGTTATTTAACAAAATATAAATTAAAGTCAAATTTTGTATATAAAATTTATTATTTTTTAAATATGAGCTCATAAAAAAAAGATTTTAAATAAATTTTTGTTAATATATAAAATGTTTACATATGAAAAGATTGCTTTCCACCATAATTTGGTTCATAAATCCTAAGCCAAAAGAGACTCCAACTTGAATTTTGACACGAGTATAGAATAAAGTTATCAATATATAATTTTTTAAGAATTTTAAAATACCGTTTTCTGAGATATTCACCTTTGATCTTAATATTATTGATTTTTCAACTTTCGTAGTAATTAAATTTTATACACGTCATTTTAAAGTTAACATCTTTTTCTATTAAATAAAAAAATAAACCTAATTTTACCCACAATCAGAAAGATGGGGGGTAAATTGATTTTGTCATTCCGTGTGTAACATGTCGAAGGAATCATCTAAGACCCCACAAAGTATATATTTTCTGGGTCCTGGTTCGATTCTGAGTCGATCTAGCTATGTCAGTCCGTCTGTCCGTCTGTTTAAAGTAGAATAGGGCTCGAACGGGAAAACGTTCGAGCACAAATGTTTGTCTTATATAAGGTTTGTTTGGGATTGAAAATGGGCAAAATCGGTTAATAAACAAAAAAGTTACGGGCTAAAAAGTAGAAACACAGGGTGTCCGTCTTATACTTTTCTGCTGATATTTCTTCAACAAAAGCATGTACACCAACGAAATTTTGTACGTATAGTTCGGGGATCGATATAAACTCGAAAGCCAAAAAATTGGCGTGGTCTGCTCATTTTACCGCCCACCTTCTATATAAGGTGAAAATCAACGAAATTGTGTTCAAATAGTTCAAGGACCAATGAAAACTCGGAAACGAAAAATGGGCGTGGTCCGCCCACTTTACCGCCCCCTCCAATATAACGTAAAATTTGAAAAAGTTGATGGTGGGTATAAAGATTCGGCCGGGCCGAATGTAACATTCGCGATTGTTTTTTTTTAATTTGTAATTTGTACATGAGTATTTTCATTAATTTTTGAATAAAATAAAAATTTATGAATTGATTTAAATAAATTATATCTAGTTTTTATTATTTGCCACAGATTTGTCTTTATGAATAAGGAGATAATTGTACTTCAATATATGGTACAACATTCTTAATTCAAAAATCGAGATTTATTCCGTGAACTAACATCGAAATAAAAAAATGATTTAGAGTCTTAGTACTTATTATACCGTAGAGAAGTCTAGTATGAAAAATATAATTTGTCCTTCAAAAGAAATTAACATCGTTTAAAAGTTCTGCTTTAAGATTTTGTAAATTTCTTTTAGACTCTTCAACAGTTAAAGACGACTTATTTACTTATTTTTTTAATATATATTTTTTCTTGTAGTGAATTTAAGTTTGAGAGGATAATTTATCATTTTTTTCATAGTTGTAACTCATATTGGACATGGCATGTGTTGCCATGTTTTTTGTTCATCCTATTTCCCTCTTCTTTTCTATTAATGTCTAAAAGTATACCACACACACACACAAAAACACACACACTCAATCACATACATACATTTAGTGTGTCTTTTTTCTATGATTATAAAACACAAATGGCATGCATCCCTGAAATCAGACGCAAATAGTACCATACTTAAACACACACTCACACACTAATATTTTACAATATCCCTTTAAATATGGCTGCTTAGACTAATGGATGTTCTTTTACTGGATGTTGTTGTTATTATTTGATTATATTGTGTAGTTTCTCTGTTAGACATGGCGATTGTCATTGTATTCAGTATTTTTCAAATTATTTAATTTACAATATTCTCAAATATGTAGTTTTATAAAGCAAAAAATAAATGAAAAAAAAAAAAAATCTCAAACATTTAAAAATCCTTAAAGATGTAATTTTACTTGAATTTCTTTGTTAAATCAAGAAGAATAAAAGTATTTGAAATCTATTTCTATTACAATTTCTATAATTTTGCCAACATTAAACCCCACCAGCAGCATCCAAAACTACCATCAGCATCACCCATCTCCTCACCTTCAATAGCAGCAGCACCAGCCGAATCAGCAAAATCCTCACAAGAACGTTATAGAAAAGACACCTTGCTAGTTTAGAGAGGAACGAGCGCACAGACAAAATAGATTACATTGGTGCCAAGATTTATGGCTGTGATCAAGTATTTCCCGTTTTTTAAGTTTCTTAGTTTTTTTCCTCAGTTCTTGTGTATATTTCTTTTACTAAAAAAAAATCTTGTAAAAGATTTTTTCTATTTTTTATTTTTGTTTCTTGTAATTTCATGTGTATTTAGGTTCTTTTTTTTAATATTCCTCTAAAGACTGTTTCGTTGTTGTATCAACGTATTTTGTATGTTTAAGTTGTAGTTTTTTTTTTTTTCTTCATCTACTATTTTTTGATGTTAAAGATGTTGCAAGTGAGAAAAAGAATAATGTCTTTTGGGTGTATCCATAATATGTCGAAGTCGTAAATATTCCTACTCTAGTTTGTTGTACGATTTTACATGTTTCAAATAAAGAAAAATCTTTCAAGTAACATTTTGATGGATTTAAAGATGTCAAAATAGCAGCACAACATTAATAAATGTTGGTCTGTTTTTATTTTCAAATTAAATTTAAATGCAAAAAATAAACAGGGAAATGATAAATTTTAAAAATAATTAGGTAGTAATTTTATTAAAATTTCTTGCCAAATCTTTTTTAAATAATGAGATTCTAATTATGATTTGAGGTAATAAAATTAAGAAAAACAAAAAATAATTAGAAAAAGTATATTCCACAACAGATTATTATGAATATAGTTAAATACTTATTTCTTTTTAATCCAAAGGCCACATTTTCAATTGTAGAAAATTTTTCGGTCTAATATTTTTTTATATAATAAAAAATTACAAATGCAATCTTCTTTAACCAGAAGAAAAATTTAACAATTCCAAATATGTTGCATACAAACCTTTACATTCTACTCGAAGCAACCAAAAGAGGTACAAAAAGCCATAAGGGTTGCTGAACTGGCTTGTTTTTTGTTTTCTGTTAATAAAAATTGTGAGAAAATGAATAAATAACAAAATTATAAAAAAAGGAAAGCAAAATACTGCAGTGGTATGTATGAATGTATGAACGTATAACAAAGGATATTGCAACCATATTGAAAATTATTAGAATGAAAAAAAAATAAAAGTAAATAAACATTTCCTAACTGCTGCAGTTGTTAACTAGTAGATTTCTTTGTATAGAAAATAATACAAGTAAAAACGAAAGGTGTTTTATGATAAATGTCTATGAGTACAAATTATTTTTATTCATATTTTTTTTTTTTTCTTTTCTTTAAAATAGAATAAATATAGAACATTCACAGAAAACAGTTGGTGTTTAAGAGTAAATATTAAATGCATTTTAAAATTATTTTTACTTTTTAGTTTAATATTTTAGATAAATTTAGTTTTCTTTGATTATTTTGTTCTATAGATTTTTAAAAGTTTAAAATAGATTTATCACATGTTTCTTTCCAAATAGGAAACACTTTATTAAACGAGGTCGATTAGGTGAAAATTTAAAAAAAAATCATTATTCTCAATAAAATCTATGATCAAAGGAAGAAAGCATAGCCAGACAAATTAATATGAATTTTAAGCTAGAATTTTATTAATAAGATTTCTCTGAATAAGTACTTTATTAGAACAGTTAAGAAAAGTTGGCCTAAAAATAAACAATTCACAAAAGGTTTCTGATAGGATAAAATATGGAAGCCAAAGAGGTAACAAAAAATATTGATATTAAATTATATGAAAATAATGACTTATATACTGATGGACTTTTTACAATTACAACAAAAACACAAATGAGTGTTATCAAATCGAATGAGGTTAATTCACCAAATTGTCCAGAATTTATTATTTAATGAACTTTTCCAAAATGATTACATTAATAACACAATAAACTTTTTTATAATACAGAATACAGAATACGATATTAATAAGTACTAAGCCTCTGTTTCACTTTTTTTGAATTGACTCTAGTTCTCGCATTAAATCTCGATTTGTAAAATTAAGGATGTTGCACCATATATTGAAGCTTATCTCGAAAACGATTTGTACGATTTTGTTAAAAAAAAAAAATAATAATTAAAATTATCTTCAAATCGTTCTTACATTACTTCTTAATACGGTCAACAGTTATGAAGATACTATGCCCATCTTCTGAGAAAAAATCAAATTTGATTCCAAATTTCAATTGAATGGGTTTTTTGACAAAAAAAAAAAAAAAGTTATTAATAAAATTTTTTATGATCGGTCCATATTTTCACCTAGCTCCCATACAAAGATATTACCGGAATAGAGGCTTAATGGTTATATATGACATATTTGTAGTCCGATTTTGATAAAATTTAGCAATACTACATGTATGATAACCATAAATTACTCTACTAAATTTCAAAGGATTTGGTCTACACTAGACCACAGTGTCCCTATAAAGTACTTCCCAAAATTCACTTTAAGTGCATGTATCACATAATAATTTTAACATCAGATTCAAATTTGATACAACTAGCTTTTATTTATAAGATAATACAATTTTATGTGCATCAGAAACGGAGGCATTACAGTGGTATATATGAAAACAATTTTTTTCTCTAATTTATAATTTGCTATTATGTTGAATAAACTTCAGAATAGTACAATTTCTGATATGAATTTATACCATTTTTAAATTATTGAATAATAAAATAGTATTAATATATTTCATTGTCACCAAAAACTAAAATTAAAAAAACCTTTATGTATATTTTCATTATTTTTTTCATTAATATTGAGGCTTGGTTATAATATTAAAATATATATAAATATATAAATCTATAAAAAATTATCTTTTTAAAGATATCCTTCTTTTATGTTCAAATATCGGGATTTACTTAATGACACCTATGGTTTATCTTTGCCTATATCTGCATTGTTGACAATTTAATAAACAAAATTCTACGAAATTTAAGAAAGGTTTAATTTTAAAAAAATTAAAAACATTCATCAAAACTCGACTTCCTTGTAAAAAAGAATGCAAAAAGCTTAAGTAATTTTTAGCCGTTTTGTAAGTTTTTGAAATTTGAACAACAATGATGATTATATAAACTCATTATAAAGAAATCCTTGATGCTAAAAGTTTCATCCAGGTTAAAAATTTCTTATAACGATGTTATATTTAAAAGATGTTTTTGAAAAGTTAAAACTTATTTATTAGAGTTTCATTGATTAAAAAAATTTTAATAAATTAGTTCTTATTCCTGAACTATTAAATTTAAAGAATTAAATATAAAACATACACTTTCTGTTTATATATCTGTATGTATATTAGAGTGTCCCAAGGAAAGCCTTTTTCGAGATTTCGATGTAGGAAGACCCCTGAAACGATGCGTAAAAATTTGCTTAATACGAACAAATTATTTAAAAAATTTTCAAAATTGGTCTTCAGTTCTCTACCAGCGTTTGAAAAATCATGTGTCCCATACATTTTGATCAAAAAAAAGTTCGGAATTTTTAGTCGAAATGAGTATCAAACAATTTTTAATTTTATACTGGTTATGGAAAAAATATTTAAAAAAAATTTTCCCATGGGATTTTGTTTCGCTAGAAGACTTTTAAAGGCATTTTGATGAACAATTTTTTTTTTTTTTTTTTTTTTAAATTTGGCAAATTATATATTATCAGCAATACTTACTACAATGCAAATTTTTAATACTTTAGCCGTAAAGGTAACATAATTATAAAATTCTTATCCATTTTTTAAGAAAAATATCTAAATTTTTTTTGCATGATGTACTAAAATGACGGTTTATGGGCCAACATTTTTTTAAAATATTTCAATCGCTGGTAAGGAACTGAAGATCAATTTTAAACATTTTGTTAATATTTTTTCCATATTAGGCTAAATTTTACGCATCGATTGAGGGGTCTTCCTACAAAAGTTTTTTCTACGGGACACTCTAATTTTTATATATTTTTCAATGTTTTTAAGTATTTATGTATGTATATAGGATTAACAGATGAAAAGAAAATATTTTTATATTATAAAAAAAGAAAAACTAATACCAAAGATTTCATAAAAAGTCATAAATCAATATCAGTTTCTAATGTGTTCACAAACATCACATCACAATAGAGAAAGAGAGAGAAAAACTAAAACTACAAAATAAAAATTTAAACAAATAAAGTAAAAATAAAAATAAAAACAACATCGGAACGTTTTATGATTTATTTACAAGAAGTAGTCAATAATTCATAAAAGATGACAATAAATCTTAAAATGAGAAAAAAAAAATGTTACAATAAAAAATAAAATCAAAAAGATTTTCTACAAATACTTAAAATAAAAGAAATTAAACTTAAACACACCGAATGTTTAAAGAATTAAGCAGTAAAAACAAGCACAGTGGGCGGTAAAAATATTTAAATTAAAAACAACCAAAATATATATAATAATTGTTGTTGTAATCCTAGTTGTAAAAAAAAAAGATAAAAATCACTTATTCACATGTTTAATAATATTCAGTGTGATGTAAATATTGCATAACATTTGCATATGTCAGGTCATAGTCTAATAGACTGACTACTGCCTGTGGGTGGCATTATGTCTGTCTGTCAAATAGTGTATGTTTTGATGGATGTGTAGATGTTTATTTATGTTTAAGTCATAAAACCATAAAAATTTTTATTTTTAACGGTAGCGTTGTTTGTGCGTTCGCTCGCTTGCCCGCTTTGAACAAAATATGAAATTATGATAAAATATTTTGGTTTCGGTATTTTTTTTTTTTTTTTTTTTTTTGTAAATCTTTTGTTTTCCGTTTTGTTTTATATTTCACAGAAACAATTATATTGTGCAGTTGTTGCTTGTAATAGTTTTGTTAATTAGAAATGCTCTAATTTTAGTCTGTTTTGCATATGATGTCTTTTTTTTTAAATATTTTGTGTCTAAAATGTTTTATTGAAGGGAAAGTAGGAAGTGAAAAAAAACACAGATAAAATATGACAAATTTGTTAATTTGACAAAGGTTTTCTTTTGTTGGCGTTTATAATTTTTAAGAAATATTAAGTGTAACAGGCCCTGCCATATCATACCCATGACAACAACAAAGATAGTCGTTTAATGTTGGCGGCAAACGGCGAATTCTCGTTTTGCTTTTTTTTTTATTTTTGTAATTTCTTTTTGTTGCAGGAAGTCTAAAAGGTTAATGTTTTCTTTTGTTTAGTTAGAACATGTTGGCAAAACATGCAATAAAACATTTTCAAAATAATCTGCTGAAAAAAAAAAAAAATAAATACAAAACTACAACTAAATAAGTAACAAGAAAGAATATGTATGTCGCAAAAAAAAACTTGGTTACATTCAAAGTCACACATGTCAAAGTTGGCACAAAATGACACAATAAAAGACACGTTCTTTATTATTTTATTTTATTTATTTTTTTCTTTTTTCATTTTTTGATAGAAAATGTACAAAAAATAATCCAAATTTGTTTACGAGTGTGTCTGTTTTCTTTTTTTGGATTTTTTGAATTAAAGTTAAAATTCTTAGAATTATTTTTACAAGTTTTTCTTGTAAGTAGTATATATTTGTGTGTATGTATATTTCTCAGGAAAAACAAACAATAAATATTTATTTGTTTAACAAATTAAAAATATAAACTTTGATTAAATTAAGGTCTTAAAACAATTTCTTTTACATTTCTAACGGAAATATTAATAAAATTTTATATGGCTATATTTTTATTACTATGTAAATCGCAAACAAGGAGTCACAAAATTACTTATCATATTGAAAATGTTATAAAGTTCTAAGTATTTTTTTACACTCAGAGAAAATACCCAGCAAAAATAGAACTCAAAAATAGCTGAAAAATTAATTAGTTCTGAAAAAAACTGCAGAAATTATTTTTTTAACCCATTTTTGCCATTATCAGGAGTTTCTTGTTCATTGCTTTTGAATTGCTCCTCTTAAAACTACACACAGAAAAAGAATTAGTTGGAAAACGATCACAAGAATTAAAATTTAATAAAGGTATATAATATTTGATTGCTATTGTAAAATAATTACAAATTCAACAAATACTTCATGTTTATTATATTAAAACCTTAATTGCGGAGGAATAAGTGTTCATGCAATTATATATTTGGCCATCGAAACCAATTCATTTACTTTGAATATTTATTTTAAAAATCTATGTAGGAGTACGGAATTTTAAGCAAAATATTGAATATCATAACTAAACTACAGTGATTTTAATTAATTATTTATTATAACTAATAAAAAAGAATCAGATAGAATAATAGAAAGTCAAATTCTATGTTCACAACCAAAAATTTTATAATATTTCTGACATTTTTAAAATTAATTATAATAAATTAAAATTTCAATAAAACAGGAAGATAAATTCATAATTTATAAAAATAAATAATAATAATAATTTGATGAAACTGCTCCGAAAAAACCCTTAACAAACAGGTATAACTAGTGCTTACAATAATGGTACGTAATGACATTTTTCTGAAACATAAGATGGAATCTTTCCTAATTTTAAATTTGTATGCTTTTTAAGATAATCGCCAATGCAGTGAATATTTTGGGCTATTAAATCTTTTTCAATTCATAACAAAAGCTAACTAATCGGCTGGGGAGATATGAAAGATGTATCTAAAAATAAAAGAACTCATACAGGAAGGATACTTTGAAATTTCCTTTGTAACCGAATTTGCTTCTAGAATCGCGAAGTGTTTGAAATGAGGTTACATAATTGTATTTTAATAATATTTTTTTTCAATTTTTATTTTATATTTTTACATTACTATCCACATATTTACTTTTACATTTACTATCCACATATACATAATAAAAAATAAATATCAAATTATTTGTTATTCATAGTAACTTGTACTTTTAGTACACTTCATTGAATTATTTTTGAAAACAATTACGAACACTATAAAAAGTCAGTAATTGCAATCGAATTTAGGGATAATACACACAACCGACCAAATTCGATTGGCGAAAAATTCGGTTGTGACAACGAAAGTAATTTCTCTGTGTATGTTTATAACATTTTTTACGAAAATTCTTTTTTTATCTTATTAAAAGATAACAAAAATACTCGAATTATTAAAAATTTTGCCGATAAAATTAAATGTATTTTGGCTTTTTTGGAAACACTTTCAAAAATGCATATAATATGCACTTAGTTCTGCTTTTTAAGTGGTGAAAATGTTCTTTTAGGGAAGCACTTAATCGTTTTTTTGTTGGGTTTCTTTACGATTCAGCAATTTTAAATCAAAACTCA
Organism: Protophormia terraenovae; assembly: GCA_951394005.1. NCBI lineage: Eukaryota > Metazoa > Arthropoda > Insecta > Diptera > Calliphoridae > Protophormia > Protophormia terraenovae. The sequence goes on from OX596073.1 coordinate 104,138,382, forward strand.
TATCAACTTAGTACTTAATATAAATCTGTAAGAGAAGAGGATCCTATATTCCCAAGTTCAGATTTCTTTCTATATCTTCAAAATTAAATAGTAATTTAAAAATAGTCATTATTTAATATAAAATTAGTATCATAATTTTGATTTCAACTTTTTCGAATTTAATTTAATTATTTTATCTAAATCAAGTTGGTCTTTATTATTATTATTAATATTATTATGTACCTTAAACAAATTTTCCTAATAAACCAACTTTTCTGACATGGCAAAATTTTAATATAAGATATTTCTTTGAGTGTTTAATAATCTTATGCTACGATAACATCAATACATTAAAATCACACCCAAAACAATAAAAATCAACATATCGACAGCTTAATAGCAATTAAAAGCTAAAACTGTTAAACAATTAAACAACAAATGTCATAAAAAGTTAAATAGGAAAAAACAAACAAATTTTATTAAGCTTTTAACTGAAACTGACATTTAAATCATAAAAAAACATGCAACATTGTAGCACAACATACACGCATACATTTCAAAAGAAACCAATGCAACACTTAAAACCAGAAAATTATTTCATAACTATTTACGGAATACACTTTGTTAATAACTTGCAAAAGAAAAACGTAGTAATTTACAAAACATCAAGATGTACTACGCTTTAATAATTCTACTTAAGTAGAGGGAGAGACAAATATTTATTAAAAAATATCACGGCTTTAAGTTGACAGTTGTTTTCATAATGAACCCAACAACATCATACGAACAAAATATTTTAAGTTTTTGTCTAATGATTTCAAATGATTCTGCTACACGTACAACATAAAACAAAGTGTTGCTGTTAGAAATGCAGAACGTGCAGTACATAACATTTAAATCTGCCCTATTGCGGATAGTTGTGTTAAATTGAATAAAATATGATTGTTGGGATTAAAAATGTTTTGCAACATTCATCATGAATGTGCCCTATTCTACAGAGGAGTGATATGTCAAGCAATTTATTTAGATATAGAGATTATGAAGCTATTAAAAATACCTCCCAGGATTCTAAAAAAAAAAAAAAACATTTTTTTTTTAATTGAATAAGCATTTTGAATGCAAGAGTTGTGACTTATTCAGTATAAAATGAAATGGGTTTGAAGAAAACTCTTAAACAGATATTCTATACAGATATTCGCACAAATAAAAAATGATCAATATTTGCTTTGTCTTGTGATCTTTTTATAAATACTTCTTCATATTTTAATATACTCTGGGCTTTTTCTATAATGCAGCTTTGAAACATTGCTCGGCATTCAAAGTCCTCAGGGGATGAGAGCCATTCTACATTTCCACATACACAATGCACTTAAAAATTCCAAATAAATACAAATACAAATATCACAAAAAGCATTTGGAAAATTCCAAAATTTTTGGACATTAAATACAAAATTTTTTTAAAAATTCAACCGGAGTTTATTACATTGACAGGTTTTGTATAGACTAAGATAAAAAATAAAATAAAAAAAATATATTACTATTAATATTACTTTTAACCATCAAAACGGCTTTTAAATCTCCTACAAAGATTTATTTTCACTTAAGAAATGTAATTTTTTTAATTACTCAATACCTCGAAAAGTTATTAAATATTAAACATAAAAGTAATTTAAATTTAAAAACACTGTGTTATACTTTGTATTTTGTTTGGTGCATACATTTTGGGGCAAAATTTAAAAATGTATGGAAAGTTTAAGTAAGTTAATCCAGTAAAAATTTAATGGGGTTTTGTTTAGTTTAAAAAATTTTGCGGCGGGTACATTATTTTTCATGTATAACGTTTTTGTTTATAAATCAAATTTGGCCATTTTCAATAAGGAAAAACTTCATCGATAAGGCATATTAGAGCCAAATTTTGTTATCTTAGTGAAAATTATTCAAGACCTATAGTACCAACACCACACAGGTGGAATGACTAACTCAGTATACTCTCCAACATCTTGGTTAATGGGTATAAAAACCAAACATTAAGTGTTGATAACGTGCAAAATTGTTTAAATGTTTTCATTGTTTAACATAGAAGTTTAATGTAGGAGCTTGTTGCATGGACATTGACAAATACCCAAACCTTTATACATTTAAACCTTTCAAAAGAGTTTCTAAACTCGTAGTCATACGCAGACAGGTGGTTAGAACTTCATAAATTTCTACTTGTGATTATTGTTGTGTAGAACTTCTAATAAATTGCAAAAAAATTTAGTCGTCTTGCAGTAAAAACGTTGTAGGACAGTAGGCAAAAAAGAAACGAGGTAGTATTTAGTGTATGCATCCGCCATTAAACATTTTAATAAACTATTTTGTATGCATTTCACATAGTGTCTTTGTGTTATTTGTTGAGTCATAAAATGTTGACTTATTTCTTGACTTGACAAATTCTATTGTCACTTTTCTAGTTTGCTGTTGAGAGTGATTTTTTTCCTTTGCTCTCTCTCTCTATATGTATTAGTATTATTTTATTTATAATAAAGATCACCTACGCATTTTGGCTGGTGATTTTTTTTTTCTACAAGATTTTAGATTAAGTTGTTATAAAATTCATTTATGTATAATGCGACCATTACACATTAGACAGTTTTGATTGTAGACTAAAGATAATAAATTGAAAAATAAAATATAAATAACAAAGTAGACAAAGTTATAAATGATTAGGGTTTAAGTTTTTGCAGCTTTTGCAAAAAGATTTTAACTGTAATTATCTAATTTAAAGTTTTTATATGTTTTCAATATATATTTTTTTATAATTTCAGGCAATTTAAAACATCTTTAAACAGATAGGGAAACATCGATGCAAATAAGGTAAGCTTCTAATTAAACATAAAATTAACACTTCTATAAAAAAGGACAAAAAACTAAGTTCTAAGTGTGCTATATATAGCATTTTAAAATCAACCAGCTATTGAGTTGATTAGCTTTAATTTGCAATTTTTATTTATTTTAAAACAAAAGTTTTCAACAGTTACTTTTATGCCATTTGGAATTTTAAGTCTCTTCTCTATAAACACAGTTTTATTTAAAATAATCAATTTATAAACAAAAGTTTTATTTAATTCATTTCAAATGCAAACAGTTTTCAACTTTAAAAATTAACCAAAAACTTTGTAACCCCTCTTTGAAAGCAGGGCACTGAAAATATACAAACATACGAAATGGAACACATGTGTCCTCTTTATCATTAACATAAAATCACAAAAAACCCCCATGGTTTAAGAAAAGCTTAAGGGAGTTATAGAATGTTAAGAAAATCTCACAAAAAAGTAAGCAAACAACCCTAAGAATGAAATGATGTAAGAAACTTTAGGCTCACACATACAATTGTGGCTATAAAGCATTCAAAAAAGTAACATACGCGTGGCAATTGTGTGGCAATAGGAACAAAAACTTTGGCCTACAGAAAAAATACCATGAAACTTTAGGGGGAAAGTCTTCAACGTATGAACGTAGTTATATGTAGAAATGTAAAAAAATAAAATAATATTCTTATCAAAGGCAACAGCAGACAATGTGAATTTTTTGTTGTTAAAGTTCTATAAGTCTTTGTTGAGTGTAGTTGTTGATAGTACAATTACCAACATTTAAACATTTTTTTTTTTATAAAAAGTATTTAGGCTCAGGCCTAAAACTCTGGCATATAGTGAGTCATTTACACAGTTATTCCAAAAAAAAAAAAAAAAACTAAAGTGAGTTTGTTAAATTATTTCCAAAAATGAAAAAGTAAGACAGAAGGGGATCCTTTTAACGTTGTTTTTTTTTTTTTTGTTTTCTGTTCCCAATGCCAATTTTATTTAAGACCTAAATTCATTCATGCGTTACACATAGTCTGATAACAAAGAATCTAGATAAAAACAAAAAACCAACTTTAGTTCATCATCAGGATACACTGAAGACTACAACAAATCAAAAGGGAACATTATCATAGAATATAGTTAAAGTAAAAGAGTAGAAGAGGAAATGGAAATAAAAGAAGACAAAATAAATAAATTCTGTAGTAAATAAATTAAATACATTTCCAAAAGAAAACATTTATTTATTTATCTACTCATCTTATAAATATTTTCAAATTGAATTCAATTTAAATGTCTGAGTAAAAAAAGAAAATTTATAAAAAAAATGTCTCTAACTTTAATTTGGAAAGTTGAAGAATGTTGTATTTTTAATAATTTACCCTTAACTATAAAATTAAGGTCACTGGGTGTGACAATTTCCTTTTTTCTACGTTTTTGGCCTTAAAGAACTCTGAGCACTAACACTACTTATACACACTGACATTCAGTCTAACAGACACATACACTAACTGTGTGTGTAAAAAGTAAAATAAACAAAAGTTTTAGAAAACCCCCTTTACATTTGAAAACACTACAACAAAAACAAAACTTTAGAATTAAATCATTTTTTCTGACATTGGTATGAGTGTGTGTTACTTTTTGTATTAGTATAAGTGCTTTATGTCTGTGTATTTGTTTGGTTTTTTATGTAAAGGTCTTTTTTCTCTATGTAAAACTTTAACAAAAGTTTAACATTTTTCGTATTTTATTTGTAAAAGAGTACAAACGCAACCGTCCAATATTTTGTTTTATATTTTATTATTTGCATTACCGCCTGCTGTTTTGGCCGTTTCCATTTTTTTAGTCCATATTACCATACCATTTATCATTTTTAGTATATAAAAACATCAGCTTTTATTTACATTTTTTAACATTTTATTTGTATATAATTGTATACAGGGTCAGATGAACCAAAAAAATAAAAAAAATAAAATATTGTAATATTTTAAGGTTTTATTGGGTTAAAGATTAAGCAATTGAAGGTAATAAACTTTAACATTATAAAACTAAAATAACTATTGTATCGGAATATATATAATATAAGTAAATTTTAGGGCTGAAGTAATTATTAATTGATTTAGCGTTTCTACACCCAAAAGAATATCGACCACGTATATGCACAAAATCACACCATATCAACCCAGTATTTGTTTAAATTGTACACTGCATTTTTTAATCATTAGCAAGAATTTATATCGCATTAATTTCAACTACACCTCACTTTAGTGTATATACATAAATTAGGTTTACGAATTTTTGAAAATGTCAAAAATACCATGGCAAGGTCTTGTAAAGCATGGAAAGGAATTAAGCAATATTAATTTTTCGCGATATTTAAAAAAGTTCACCCATCAATGGTGCTTAAAGATTTACTTAAGCTCTCATCACATTGTAGCTTCCCTTTTGGTAACAAATACATACACACAGAAAAAATATTGGTTGGAAAATACGTAGATGTCTCCAGTGATCCCGTCTGTGTAATCTCCTTGCCAACATCAATCATTATGAATCTTTTTGTCCCGCATAAGGTATCTGATGGTAATACGTAGGCGTACGATGTATGCTACAGCTTTTTGTCCTGCAATAAGTATCAGGCGGTAACATATAGACGTCTTCCTTCACTCTGTATTCTAAATTATGAATGAATCCAATAGATGTTTTCGAAGGAGTGATGGAATCGATATAATTGATAAATACATTATCAATTGGAACGTATAATTGAGTCGAATTAGCTAAAAAGTATTATAATAAAATTTTATCATACTTACTTTTACTTTTATTATGTAGTCTTTTTTAGTGTACATATGTTTTGTATATGTATTTAGATATTGTTGTCATTTTAATAAAATATATTCAAACATTTTAAAATAATATATTTATTGTTAAATGATAGTTTCAGTACTCCCAACCGAAACACTTTTTAAAACAGTTGAGTGTACTAACATTTTTAGTACAATTATGTAATAGTTGTCAGAACCGACTGAATTCGATTGGCAAAAAAATCGGTTGTGGCAACAAACCTGTTTTCTGTGTGTATAAAACTTATAAACAAAAGAATTTATGATGTAAATTAAAATGCAAAATCATTTACTACTAATTTGGCACAAAATATGTGCAAAAATGTATTGAATTAGTTTCTAGTCAGTTTGTTTTTATTTGATAACTGATAATTTCCAAGTATATTTCTTCTGAATGTCTGACCATATTACTATTACATTATTTCCATAAGTAATATGTGTTTAACTCATACCATTAAAATATTAACAAATTTATATAAAAATGTTTCAAATAAAAATTTAAAAACAATAAATAAAGGCATTTTAGAAATCGCATTCGATGTAAAACAGTTTTTTTGTACAAATGAACTAAAAAGTTCGAATATGGTCTATCTATTTTTTAAATCGTACTGCAAAACCAATTTAAACTATATTTTGACACACAAATATTAGAGATTATGTCAAGCATGAACTCTTAAAGCTTTTCCACAGCTCTAAATTTTTGTTATTTGTAATAATTTTGCTTTCCAATATTTTTTGTCTAAAAGTTTATATTACCGTTATGCAATCAATTAAATTTGGCAAATTCCCAAAACATCTACTAACCCTGTATTCCTACACCCGCGAAAAACTGTTGGATCAAAAAACGAAACACCAAAAGAAACCTGCAGTTTATAACCAAATCAAGTTAAATTAACAAAATTTAATCAAAATTTCGTTTCTTTTTGTGCTTTTTAATTTTCAAATAAGAAACTGCGTGCTGTTTTAACATTTAATATTTTCATTTCGTTCCAAAATTAAATGTCGTGTTTGTTTATAACTTATTTAAGAATTTGTTTGATTAAAATCATGTTACGGGGGAAGAGGAAATAAAAATTACATTCAAACAAAGGTGTAGTAGTGTAAAATAGCGGTAGGAGTAAACGAATGTGCGTTTGACATTTGTTTAGTGTATTTATTTTTCGTTACAAGCATCATGGAAATTTTCATACAAAGTTAATACCGCCCTTGATGTGATTTATTAATTATTAAGTGTGACATGAAGCATTTCAGTTTCGTTTTTTTTTTTTTCTCTCTTTAAAAAAACACTTTAAAAGTTTTTTAATAAACAGGATATTTGAAAAACTTGTATAAGGCTTCTATAATTAAAAAACATAATAAATATTTGGCCTGATTTTAGCTAAAAATAACATTCAAAACCTATTATTAAAAAAAAACAGCTGAAATGAATTTCTGAAACAAGAAACAAAAATCAGTACCTGACATTAATTTATGACTTCACTTAAAATGGTTTTAGCAAAAAACAAACTACTTGTCTCATAATTGGCTGTTTGGTCACTTTCGCTCAAAACTGTTGTATTATTAATTGAAAAGGGAAATTTACGTTTAGTCAAGCAATAAATGATGAATTTTGCTTTAAAAGCCCTCAACTTAAAATATTTACTTGTATAAAAGAAAAGTTATAAATTTCTATAACAACAATTTGAGTTGAACAAAATGCAAATCAGAAAAGTTGTTTTTTTTTATATTTAAGAAATGTTTAAACAATAAATTTTTTTAAGAAAAAGGCCAACTGAGTAAAGATTTTTTTTCGTTTATTGAATGCAAATAAATCGTTATGAAAATTATACATGATAACAGCAATTTAGTTTGATCATAAACCATATTTGCCAAACACGGCAAAAAAAAAAATTATTTATTCATAACAAAATAAAAAATAAATACAAATTTGATTTCCTTAAACCCATTATAATATTAAAGTAGTATTCATAAATAGTTGTGTTGTATTGTGTATACAAACCCATTTTCATACATTGTATGAAATGTTGTCTTTCGGTAAGGCTCAAAACTCAATCATGCAAATTTATGTTCAGTTTAAAGTGTAAAAAATGTCTTCTTCTATAACGAACTCCATAAAACAAATACAAATATTTCTAAAATTGACTTGTTTTTATTTTTTATTCCAGAGTTGTGTGTTACATTTTAGAAACGAGTTCAAATATTAGTATGTATGTTGATTTGTCCTGTGAGTTTGTATGAATTCCATATAAATACTGTTGTAGTTATAAAACACACACCTCCTCCACCTTTGTGATGATTTGTGTATTTGTAAATATAAATGTGTTGCAAATCAGAATATTAAAGGTATTCAGTTTTCTATAAACTCATAAACATTTTAAAAGAAAAACAGAACTGAACTGAACTTAAAATTTAATTTGAATTACAGGACTGGCTAAAACATCACCAACTGAAAACAATTTTATAGCAATTACAAATAAAAATAATGTTTTAAGCAATTATTTTCTTCTGTTTCAATAATTTAAAATGTTTTTATTATTATATAATTAAAATAATAAATATTCTTTAAAAATATTGGAAAAAGTTTCAATAAAATCACTAAAAATTTAAGTGTTTTAAAAATCTGCAACTCTCAAAAGCATTAAGAGAAATTAAAAAGGTAAAAATACCCGAAAGAGTTAACTTTTCTGTTAATATTGCTTGTGTTGATAAAAGTAAAATTAAAAATTGAAAATATGAATATCTTTATTTAATAGGCACAATTATATTTGAATTATAAAGTGAAATTAGTTGCCACAAATCGTTAATTCTTCACTTGAATAGAAGCTGAAATAATTATTGGCTGAGAGAAATTTCTTTCAATTAGTTTTTCTTCTGAGTACCACTGCCTTCCAAACATTTGTAGCAAAAGTTGTTTAAACAACAAAAATCTTTAAAAAAAAGCTATTGAGAACTGAACTGTAAATAAATGTTTTAAAATCAGTCTAAAGAGTAACAGAAAGTGTTTTAGAAATAGATTTTCATAAGTCTACATAAGTCTACTGAAAACCTTCAATTAAAGACTCAAATTAATAACACCATCATATCTAAAGCAACTTTAAACTGACAACAACTTCAACTTGACTTTTATCCGAAAATCTATTGAAATTTTAACAAAATAATACCTTGGCAGTTCTGTCATTGACTCCACATGCAAAATTGTTTTGTTAAAGTGTGAATATATGTGGGAAATAGAGTTTGTTCTTGTTTAGTTATAAGCTTTTGCAGCAAAATGATTTAAACTCGTATGTAAATTTTTACAGTGAATGACATGTGGTGTTGCCATTTTTGTTGTTAATGCTATTGGTACCGACGCCAGTTTGCACTATTTGTTATTATTTTTTCCTATTTCTAAGGGTCTTTCTCAGTTACTTTTTTATTTTAGAAAAACATAGTTTATATTGGAGTTTTTAGTTCTTTTATTTAGATGTGAAAATAAGATACAAAAATAAAAAACATTTAAGGACTAAGAAATAAAACACTGAGTGTGGTGACTACACAAATTACCAAATAATTAAAAAATAATAAAAAAATAAAAACATTTATTCATATTTTAAACTCGGCAAACACTTGGTAATGGCATGTAGTTACGGATGTAGTTACTTTTCAATGATAAAAACATACCAGCCACATTACATAGAAGTAGTTTAGTGATTACTTATTTATAACCCTATATGTATTTAATTATTTATGATCAGATTTTTTGAAAAACAAATGTTTATTAGTTTTTTGTTCAGTTAACCAACTAATACATTTAAAGAAAGAATGTAACGAGACAAAATATGCGTATGAATTCGTTTTTAATCTAAAATAGTTTTTAAAATATTAAATGTTTCCTTATTTTTAAGCAAGCACCCGAAAACGTTTTATTTTTATTTTTCAATCAAAATAAATATCTTTAATGTTCAAAATATTTTTTCATTTGTTGAAAAAAATATGTGAGGGATTTTTATTTTTAAAATGAATATCCATCAATGATGAAAAAAATAAATATCTTTAACGATAAATATCTTTAATGATAAATATCAGTTCGAAAAAAATTTAAAATTATTGTTTTTTTTTATTCATACTTTTGTTTTGTTTTCAAAATATTTTTTTATTCAAATGAAATTGTTGTTGTTTAGAATTTTTTCCATCCGATGAAAAAAGTTCAAAATAATTTTCAACTTTTGAAATAAATATCACAAAAGATATTTATATTTTTATTTTCATCATGATGAAAAAATTTAAAATATTAATGAAAATAATAAAAATCATGATGGATTTTTATTATTTTTTGAACATTAAAGATTGTTTTTCGATTGAAATAAAAATAAAAAGATTGTTTTTTTAGTATTAAAATCCGGTCTCTGTTTTTAAGTTCTAGAAATTCAAATTTATAAAATCATTTCACTTTTAAAATTAAAAAAATAATTTAAAAAAAAAAATAAAAAAAAAAACAATATGTATATTAAAATTTCATTACTTAAACGCAACTGGATCCTCTTATTTTAACTTATAATGACTTCAGTAACACTTTAAAATCATTTAATTCTTGAACAACTTCAAAGTAATTAGTTCTTACAATAACATCTAAGTAATGACATGAGGTATGTAGTTGCGTCTAACGTCAACACCGTGTTAAAATAATAGGTTATTTATCTAATGTGTAAGTAGTCTAAAGCCATTATATTAGCTTCTTAACTCATTACCTGACAACCAAAGTTTTTGCTGGATAGTTAGCAAAAGGTTCTATTTTTACCACTATGTGTGAAGAATCACTTGTTCTTCACCACTGTAACTTATTTTGTATTTCAAACAACAATTCACAATAGTTTATGTATTTTAAATTATAAAGTAGGGGGTTAATTATAATTGTATTATTGTTGTGTTAACAATATCATAATAAAAATGTTTCACTGATTTTTGCAATTTTTACAAGCAATAAACACTCAATTAACAATTTAAAAATTAATTTTTCATAAATTTTCACAATATCGCATTATGCAAAATAAAATGAAATAAAATAATTTATACGTAAAAATGTATGTAACACATAAATGCAAATGCATAAAACTATCTGCAACAAAAATATATAATCCAGCTTTTGAATATTTTTTAAAGGATTTGCATACATACATGAGCAGATTTGTTGGTATAAATTTCGCCATTTTTTTTTATTTTATTTTATTTATTTCATCAGCACTACTTGCTGTGTCTATGTGAAGATGATTGTAGACTGCTCTGAACAGACTAGAGTAAAAATTATAATTTTCATCCTGACCCTTGTTGTTGCCAGTGAAACATGTGTTAGCATTGAATGTGTGTACTTTCTGCATGAATACATTTTTAATTAATATTAAAAGTGTGGAGAGAATAAAAAAAAGTGAAGTCTACCTACTACTGTGTATGAAGATGAACGCACTGTATATTTTTCTTCTATATTTGTTGCATTTTGTTTTCAGTTTTTTTTTTTTTTTTAAATTCAGCTGAAATAATGAATGTTAATTTTTTTTGTTTAACCTGTATTTTGTGATTTAATTTATGTTAAAAAAAATATTTTTCTTATATATTTTACGAGATTTTTGTGTTGGGGATAAATAGTGTGTGTAAGACAGTGGGACAAGATCATTATAATATGGAATTAAATTATAAATATTTGTATGTACTTTATTTTACTATCAGAATAATTTTTTATGTATACAATAACTAATTAAAAGTTTAATTAATATGTGATTTTCTAAATTTACTCTTTTATATTCTATATATTTAAAAAAATATACTAAAACACTATTGTTTATAAAAATAATGTTTCACTGTGTTTTACTTCCTACTAAATTATTATAAATATTTTTAAATCTTGTTAAAATCCCCTCATTTAGCAAAAAAGAAAAAAAAATCAGTTTCACAAAGATTATTTTCAAAATTAAAACCAATACACTAATTATGTGTATGACATTGCTTTTTTCTTTTCGCGACAAAAAAAAATCTATACGTTTAAATATAAAAAAATTAAATGCGAATAAAAAAATAAAAAACAGTCGTTTATTTGTTTTAATTTATTTTTATCTATAAATTTATCATGTTATATCTGTGAATATGTCGTAGTGTCTGTCCAACTGTTCATTAATTCATTCATACATTTTAACAAATGTAATTTTTGTAGTTCACACATATTACATTATAATTTTTTGTTCTGTATTTGGTTTTTTTTTTTTTTGCTTTAACAAAATTTATGTACTCACATTTAATGTTTTATGAAAAGTGCAGAGAAAAGAAAACAAAAAAAAAATTTGTATACATGTGGCACCAACACAGTTATGCATATGTTAATGTATGCGAATTATACATATGTACATACATATGTAAATATATGAATATGTATAGAAGTCTGTTTGGGTGCATGTAAATTTTGTTTTAACCCCCGGCAGCAGAGTGGCATAAATATATTTATGCATTTGCAAACGAAAAATATAGCTTTTAATACTTATGCTGCTGTATTAACAGACCAACATAAAGTAGCAGCAAGAACAAAAAATAAAATAAAAAAAAGCAACTATAGCAAAATGAAACAGCCATAATTTTCCAATTAAGCGAAAATGAGCGATTTATTTGCCATGAAATCAGTGAGAATCACCGATAAAAATCTCTTCATTTTCATGCAATTGTGAGTACTGGCCGTTAATGCAACACAGTTGCATTCATGTGAGCAATAGTAAACAAGTACTTTGGGTCATTGTTGTGTGGCATATACTCAATGCTACAAGAGACAAAAATAAAATTTGTATAAATTGAAAGATTTTGTTGTTTTTGTTGTTGTGTTATTTTTGCGCACGCGTATGGAAAGTCTTAAAAGTTTTTACCGCCTAAAAAGTGTAGGTGTATAGGATATTTGTTTTTATTTATTTTTCTTTGTACTACCATTTCCTTGAGTTTATGTTGTTTTGGTGGTCGGTTTACAAACCATTAGAGATCCTTGTTCATAGTGTTGTAAGGGTGCCAACAAGAGTATGTCTAGTTTTTACACACATTTTTGTAAAATTTAATATATTGCATTAAGAAAATGCTGTCTCAAGTAGTGTATATATAGATATTTTTATAAATGTTACAGTGGGATATGTAAAAATTGTTCTTATGATAAAAAAATTTAAAATGGTCCACAACTTTAAATCTCTAAAATGGTTTTTTGAAATTTCTTGCTGCACTTTTTAACAAAAAAAAAATAATAAGATTTGACTTTCAAAAATGGGTGAAATTACTAGTTGGAAAATGTTAAAACTAGCAACCAAAAGAACAGACTTTATATTAGCTTGAATAAAAAATAATCTCAAATGTTTGTCATAAAACTGGTGATCAAAACATTTGCAACTGAAATTCAATTTTTACAAATCGAAAAAAAGTATTTGAAGCAATTTCTTTCTTTTGTTTTAAAATGTAAAATATTGATTTTATTGTACAGTTGAAACATAAAATATTTATTAAATAAAAATTATTCCAAAATAGGTTTTAATAAAATAAGTGTCCAAAATATGTATAGCTTTCATTAACAGAAAATATGAAAGATACACTAAATGATCCATATTTGCATAAACATGAATTTTAATTCCTTCAGAAGATTTATTATGTTAAGGTTATATATAATAAGCTTTTCAATATTGTTGTCGGCTGTAACATTTGAATGTTTTTTTTTTTTCAATTCTTTGAAACACACTGAAGTGAGAAGATCTTGGTAGTTTTATTATATTAATCATTTATAAGATAATTTGGACCAATGTCGTGTTCTTTTTTTATTTTATGAGTCCAGATTACAGCTGCCTATGATAATAGAAAGAATTACATGTAGTGCAATCAGTGTTGTCAAAACTTTGGAGCCATGTCCCACCAGATGGTATTGGAAAAACCGCTAGGAACCATCTGCACCTTAAATAATATCGTTTATTTTTACCGCATAAATATTTTTTCTATTTAAATATGTTTAAAAAAGATATATATTCTTTTAAAATCTTAATTTTGAGAATGCATTTCAAAGTCATCAAATTAAATTTTAAAACTTGTTTATTTGTGGTTTAATTTGTATTATTTTCAGCTGGCATATATAGAGCATTTTCAGGCAAAATCAGCTCGAAGTTCATTACAAATTTTGTCTTTTGCTGTGTCTCCATACTGCAAAACATCAAACCGAGGGGCTTTTGTATAATTCAATTCTATTTTTTTGATTTTCGAATAATTTTCGAAAACGTTCTCTTTCGAATCGAATTACTATTTACACTGCATGGAAATATCTTTCCAGGGTTTTAAAAAAATGTCCATACAATAATGTTGTGGTGATTTAAAATTTAAAGAAAAAATTTAAATTTTAAATCATTTTATATAAAATTTCCGGATTTCCAAAAAAAATACCGCTATATCTAGCAGAATAACCGACGTTTTTGCAACAATGAGCACTATTTTAATCTTAGTTTCTTTGAGAACAAATTCTATATGCTTGGTGAAAATGTTCTGGATTTTTTACCTTATCGATATATTTCTCCTTTATATAGATTCTAGAAGTAAATATTTAGAACTTATTTGAAAAATAATTGATTTGGGAGTAGAATATTTAATGCAAATTTTATTTTGCGAAAGGGAATAAATTAATTAAGGGAGAATAATATTGTCGTTTCTATTCATTTGTTCCTGTAAATACTTTCATTTAAAAATAGAGAAAAAATAGTTGCATATATTTTGAATACTTTTATTTCGATCATCCAATTTTATACTGTTATTATAAATAAAAGAAATGGTTTCTCTTAAGTTGTTATATAAAATATTTGAAGAAAAAAATCCATAGTAAAATATTATATGAGCTCCGAATGTTTTGATCACTAATTTAGGTAACTTATAGTTCTGACAGACTGTTGATAATTTCGTTAGCTGGTTATTAATAGGCCATCGAATATTTGTTCTTATTTTGGCCCACTGTTTTTAGGCTATTGGAGATGAAATTTTCCTATTTTAAGTGGGGGTGTTTTTTTTTTTTTTGTATTTGTTTTTATTTCTTTTTTTACGAATTCGTTTGGTCAATTGTTTATATTAAATTTGTAATGCAACTTATGCATGTTTGTATAAAAAAGCACAAGTAAAAATTAAAAGCAACATATAATTCATACAAAAAAATTGTACAATTCTCTAAGGACAAAAATTAAATAATATTGGTAGACAAAACGACAGACAGAAATGAAATACTCGAACGAAAATAATTTGTTGCAAAATGCCCTTTAAAAATAACCAACAACAAGCATAAATGTTATTGTTGTTGCTGAGTCGGGGGAATGCTACCGAAACGGAATTTTGTAACAGTTGCATAAATAATGGAAAAGCAAAAATTTTATGGCAGCAAGACAACAAACAAGCAATGCAAAAAAATAAAAACAGAAGAGAAAAATGCGCGCGTTTGACTCGACGACAACATTTGTTTTGAATGGTCTCTGTGGCATCATGCTGATCACGGTGGAATACCAACAAACGAACAAACTAATGCAAAAATGCAAATACATAACTACGGGTATGTGTTGCAAATGCACACATTTGCTCAAACATATTTGCAAGTATTTAATTTTTTTTTTACTCACATGCCAGTTATAGAGTGTTTAAGTTGTTTTTATCATTTAATTTGCTTAAATTAATACAGAATAAAATTAAGCCTTTTTTCCATACACATACATACACACAAACTCTCATAAAAATATATGTATATAAATTGAAGTGAAGTTGCATACAGCTGCCATTATAAGTTTATGAAAAAGTGTTTGACCTTTAACAATTAAATTAAAAGAATAATATTTCTTAAATTTTAAGGATTTAATTTTTAAATTATCTTTTGCCTTTGCATTCAAAACTCATTGTCAAATGGTTAAAAAATCGATTTATGTATGTATATGGTTTCTTTTTGGATATAAAGTGCTTAAAAAAGAAAAGCAAAACAACAGCAAACGAACTGAAAACATGCTCCATTTTCTGTTCTTATTTTTTGTATGATGATTTATGGTTGTTCCAAAAATCTACATTGCCATGTTGTTTTATTATTGTAGTTGCTGCTGTTGTTGTTGTTGTTGCTGTTTTGTATACACAACCATATTCATTTTACCACCACCATAAGGCCAACACATGTGTACTGCAATGTTGATGATACTGATGATTCCTATTTAAATCTAACACTTTCTTTGCCTCGCTGCCTGACTACCTACCACAACCACAACCACCACCATCACAACTACTAACACCTCTTCCAAACACCACCATTTTGATTTACATACCATTTTAACATATGACAATTTTTTTCCACATTCCTTTTTTTTTTTTTTCTTTTCAAAATATCAAATTTCAATATCAAGTTCTTAATTAATATTCTTGGAAATGAAATCCTTACAAATTGCTAGGATTATAGAAAATAAAAGGACTATGTAATATATCATGGCACTTTTTACGTAATGCCGCTCACACCTCATCATATCACTTTTCAGGTTTTTTTTTTCTTTCTATTTATAAAAAACCACCCTTGCTTTATTTTACTTGATTGCTGTTGCGGTTCAAATACCACACCCCATTAGATCGAAAAAAAAAAGAAATTAAAGCTGCGTATTTGAAGTAGTTAAGGAAGAAAGGCAAAAGTTTGAAAACATAATAAATGAGTTGAATTTACGCCACAATCCGAAATGTATGCAGTGACAACATGCGAGTTCATTGATTACGTAGAATGACCACTTTAGCACGCATTCAGTCACTCACTCACTTTTTGATACACGCACGCAAACACATGTACTAATTTTAGCAAAATTTGAGTCTGTCTATTGTACGCATTAAGCACTATGGGTTGTTGGATGTTAATTTCTTAAAATGATTTCTTTTGCTTAAAAAAATTACAAAAGTATATAACTCTGAATAGAAATGTTTCGAAGAAAGCTTTGTGAAATTGATATAATAATTTTAGAAAGCATACGATAAATGCATTTAAAAAATTCAAAAAAATTGCTATTTCGAAATATTCATATTAAATTTTTTTAGGCATTAAGGTTTTTTTGGATGCCTTCTCAGAAATATCGCTTTTTTACAAGTAATCGTTCAAAATGTTGTAAAAATCCTCCCTGTTAATTCAATTGTCGTTTATAATTATAATATTGCTTACTTTTGACCCCTGTATGAATTAACAAATTTATGAACATTTTTAATAAATTTTAAGTAAATTGTTTGTACGGACCTCATCTGAGAATCGTTTTTCTATAGTATAATAAAAGATAACTAAAATTATTTACTCCGATTACTTGCAACACTAATATTTCTAAAGTTGTTATTAAGGGGTTTAAAGTGGTTCTGATTACACCAGTTTAAGAACTCATGATTTTTGAACAAGTTAAACACAGAAAAGTCAAAAAATCAATCACCAAATATGTTAGTAAATAATTCGTTCAATTAAAAGCTTATTTAAATTTGCACCTTTCACCAAAATGATTATATCAATTACTAAAAACTGTAAAAAATGAAAAACAGAAAAAAATGTCCAATTAAAAAATTAATTAAATCAATTAAGTGGATGATTGAGTGAATTAAAAATCAAAATGAGAAATAAAATCTTACTTAAATTTTATTCTTATTTTAGTTTAATTTGAATATATTTATTAAATTTTGATGCAAAATTAAACAACTGTGTTAATTGAAAAATATATGGTAATAATTTTTTCTGTGAACAATTTTCCCTGTTTTGCTTAAATAATAAATAATTTATTATAATTTAATTTATAACTCAGTTCTACAACTATAGCCTATTTTCTACAATTATAGCCTATTTTCTAAGAACGCATGAAAATAGGCTATATTTATTCTGCTTTGGCGTTACGACCAATGACTTTTGTTTGAAAACTGTCACCTCCACAACTAGTTCTGTGGAAGTGATAGTTAACGAGTACCGATTCTATGGAACGATTCTAGAGCTAGTTTTTTAACCAATGAGCTTTGTTCGAAATTCTCACATTCAAAACTAATTATATAGGTGTTAGGGAACAATTTCAGAACCTGTTTTTTGTTACTTTTTTTTTCTAGAATTTTATTTCGAAACCAATAATTTGTTCTGAGAAATTATGTAGCGGTCATACAGAATTAGTTCTTAAGCATTAGCTCTCAAAAATATTCCTTAAAGCGAATTTAGAATAACAATAAGGTTCTACTCCATGAGTGTCCGAATTGGTTGCGATACCACTAATTCTATGGATGTTATTAAAGAATCTGAAGGGGTTCATTCATTCTTACATTTTTTCTGGGAATACACATTTTATATTATTAATATTTATATTATTATTTTTATGGAACTTTTTCTAAATATACGACATAAGAGATTCTACTCAGGGTTGTCAGATGTTTTTGAGTCTCTGTCTCCAAATTGTTAATCAGAAATCGAAAATTAAATTTTATAAATTCTTTTTAAGAAAAACTAAAAACAACTAAACTATTTAGTGTTTCAAATTTTATATAATTTTAAAATGTAAATTCAGCATCAACAAAGTCAATGATAATTTCAGTAGCTAATAATAATTGAATAAAAAAATATATATCGTCCATTCCATGAAAGAACGCCCAAGAATATTTTGTATGTCTTCCGATTTTAATAATATTTGGTATACGCATACCCTATGGAGCAATTTAAATACCTCTATTTTTATTTTTTTGAATTTTGAAAAATTCGCGAATTTATTCGCTATTTTGATTTTTCGAAAAGTCAAAAAAATCGCAAAAGTATCTAACTTTAAACACCAATATCTCTAAAAGTTGTTAGCGGATTTTAATGATTTAAATTGCATATTTAAGAAGAATATATCCACTATAAATGTAGTAATTTAAAAATAATATTATCATTTAAAAATGCATTCATAATGCAAATGCAATTTTAATATGCATTTTTGAAAAATTTATACCCTCTCAATTTTTTTCTTCTTCTGATATAAAAAACATTATTATGTTTGCTAAAAATTACAATATAAATTGTTCTGGGACAAAATGGTTCACTATTTTAAAAATTTTTTTTAAAATATTTCTTCAAATTTTTTCATACAAAATTTTTTATTTTTTTTAATTTTTGTGAGCTTATTTTAAAATTAATTTTAATCATTATATTTCATAATTTGTTATTTGCGGTAGAAAACCAATTTGTCCCAGATTAAGTGCTAATGTTTTATATAATATACATACTTATCTTCAATATTAAGCAAAAATATTTAAATCCAAAGGGTAGAAATTTCTTAAAAATGCATCCGAAAATTGCATTATTTTCGTGAGTGCATCATTAGCAAAAAAAATTATATTTGATTCATACAATATAATTTACAATATTTATAGTAATTAACTTTATACTAGTTTTTAAATCAATAAAATCCGATGTCTACTTAAGGAGTTATAAACAGCTACATATTA